>OY821754.1:51775903-52098403 GCA_963682095.1 Potentilla sterilis
AATCTTTCTCTAAAAATTAGATATTGAGGTGATTCCAGTTGGGTTGGAAACTAGACTCCGTAGCTTTCTATCCATATAAGGCTCCAATTCTGATTCATTGTGCGCTGTCCGGGAGAGGCCGTGGAAGTTGAGAGACGTGCACAGGAATTTTCCCGAAATTAATCAGGATTCTTTTTCTTTCTCTTATTATCTGAATTCTTTTCTTCTAGACTCTTCTTGGCCTTATCTTGGACTTGAATCTTCTCATTAAGTTAGTATGGATATATCTTTAGGTCCATAATATCCGATCCATGCTTCAAAAGTCCAAAGGAAAGCTTTCCTTGTGCAACCGGGATAGTTGTTGTTTTCCCGGCAGAATGACCTTACTCCAGTAAATCCAGCATAACTTCCTCCTCATAGCTCCGATTGATGCGATTCCAAGTCCCAGAGAAACTAGACACACATAGCTACTTCTATATAGAACAGTTTGATCAAATTCCTTATGAGTCGTCGGGAATGATGTTTCGAAATTGGGACACAGTCTCAGGAAAATCATTGAAGTCCCTGGATTGGTTTGCTCGGACTGCCAAGTTGCAGCCATCGTTTGGGTGACTTCCCGAACTCCGATTGATCTGAAATTTTAACACAGCATTCCTCAGTATATGAATAATAAGCACACCAAATTTCATTAAATTCGGACAAGGATAGATTGTATTTTTACTCATCTCAGAATCACGAAAAAGACAACTTGCATTATTTTCCAGATTCCTCAAACTTAGTCATTTTTCGGATTCTTAACCAACTTTTCGCCAAACTCTACCAAATTAACACTAAACTATATTATGACTCTATCTTAGACAAATAAGGGTGAAACAAAGCATAAATGAGGGTAAAAACATATAATATCGTCGCACATTGTGCTCCTATCAACTACCCCACACTTATCCTTTGCTAGTCCCTTAGCAAAACAAAAACAAAAAGACTCAACTACTGCCCCTAAATGATTGTTTCAGGATATTTAAAACACATAGCTTTCAAGTTAAGCATTTCAATGTAAGCACATAAATCCCGAGCGTCATAGACATGTATCAAAGCATGAACAAGTAAGAAACGAAAATCACAAGCAATGACATGTTATGTTGATTTCATCCTCCTCACTAGGCATACTCTCTTCGTTTCACTCATGATATGGCAATTCACTCATAGTATATGCAAGAGAATAGATTGTAAGGCAACAAATAGCTCGCATATTTCATCAAATAAAAGCACTTTGTGAATCAATTTTCTGGAAAAACTTCATGTAACAACTATGTGCACCAATGAACCAAAGCCATAAGCTCAACTCTTGACAAAAATCTCCACAAATCAAAGTTCACCCATTTTAAGAATCATGAAAAGATCAATATAAAGGTGATAATGGGGATTGGCATAAGGCATTCACATTTAGGATAATCGTGATAAAATGTCACCAAGACTTAGCAAAATTCAATAAATCCTTATGTCTTCACTCCAAAGGGCCAAATTTTATCATGTTGGGCGCAAACTTCATTATTTTCTTCCCCATAACATAGTGAATATGAACAAAGGTCACGTATAACAATGTTAGACCTTCAAATAATCATACAACTCCAAATTCACCACAAAAACTCATCCAATTTTTTAGTTGCCGAAATCTCAAAAAAAAAAAAAAATTTATTTTTTATTTTTTTTATTTTCGGCTCAAATTTTCTTTTCATTTTTATGTCCGAAATTTTTTCTTTTTCTTTTAATTTCGGCAACACATGTCTTTTCATGCAATTGGACAAGTTTTACCCCACACTTACTTCCCAACACCACTTCAAAAAACAAATTCCAATTAAACCGGCCTTACCAAGTCTTGACACCAATGGTTAGGATAAACTGTTCTAAGCTCAAGGAATGTGTATCATGGTGATAAAATAAAATGACTCAATGTTGGCTCAATGGGGTTAAAACTAAGGAGTCCCACGATGGGCACAAATTAGGCATAAGCTTTATTTGGCATTTGTAGTAATCCTAACATGATCTTTTCAATCCTTTTCAAAATCAAGGCATTTCATGAATAATAGTCTTAAAAATTGTCAAGAGTGAGTTCTAGCATTCTAGAGTTCATTAAAAGCTATGGCACATAGTCATTGAATAATCAAAGAATAATGAAGTTTTGAAAAATTCTGTCCATTTTTTCTTATATTTATCGCTCATGAAGAAAGTATATGGAATCAAAGCTCACATAGGTTATTATGGAACAAAATCAACACAACATGCATGCTTATTACACAAATAAATCCAAGTCTCAAATGTTCATACCAATCACAAAGTCCATGAAACTCACAATTAATTCTCATGATTATGCAAAACCATCATCTATGTACTCAAAGATATAATCATCATAGACTATTAGGGGCATCCTAAGACTCAAAAACAAAACAAAATAAATAAAAGCAACGAATTTTTTTTTTTCTGATTTTCTGATTTTTATTTTCTTTTCTTTTATGACTCAAACCAAAGACTCAAAAACAAAAACAAAATTCAAAAACAAAAACAAAATATGTGAAACATATATTCCCTACCCCACACTTAGAAAAATTACATTGTCCTCAATGTTACACAAAAATTAAGTTGTAATCTCTAAGAATATGATAAATCACACAAGTTCCACATTTATATAATTCAACCAAAAAGAGTTTAGGGATTTAGAAAATTCAAACTCTCGTAGACGGCTCCTTCACACTTTTGGTTGAAATGGGTTGCCTCCCATGCGCGCTAATTGTTTATAGTCCTTTAGCCTAGACTCTTCTCCATTGCTCAACAGGATCTTGGTGTGTCTCTAAGTCGTATCTCCTCAATGGTGTGCTCCTCAAAAGGTTCGTAGTAAGGCTTAAGTGGATGACCATTTACCTTGAACGCTTTTCCTGTTTCAATACTCTGAATTTCAATAGCACCATGAGAAAACACGTTAGTAACAATATAAGGCCCAACCCAATGAGAACGCAATTTTCCAGGAAATAATTTAAGACGAGAATGAAATAACAAGACTTTTTGACCAATATGAAACGTTTTGCCTCTTATCATCTTGTCATGAAACAATTTCGTCTTCTCCTTGTAAATCCACGCAGCATCATATGCTTCATTCCTGATTTCCTCAAGCTCGCTCAATTGCAATTTTCTGTGAAGTCCAGCCTTGTCAAGTTCCATGTTGAATTGCTTGACTGCCCACCACGCCTTGTGCTCCAACTCTACTGGAAGATGGCACGCCTTGCCATATGTGAGCCGAAATGGAGACATCCCAATGGGTGTCTTGTATGCCGTTCTGTAAGCCCAAAGTGCATCATCAAGTCTGTCACTCCAATCTTTCCTTGATGGGCCCACAGTTTTCTCCAATATGCTCTTAATCTCTCTGTTTGACACTTCCGCCATTCCGCTCGTCTGAGGGTGATAAGGTGTGGATACCTTATAGGTGACTCCATATCTCTTGAGCAAAGCCTCTATTGTTCTGTTGCAGAAATGAGAACCTCCATCACTTATAAGCACACGAGGTACTCCAAACCTGGAAAATATGTTAGTCCTCAAGAAATCTGCAAGAACTTTAGAATCATTAGTCCTTGTGGCTTTCGCCTCCACCCATTTAGACACATAATCAACAACCAATAAGATATATAGAAAGCCCTTAGATGAAGGAAAAGGTCCCATAAAATCTATACCCCACACATCAAAAATTTCGACAATGATTATAGAAGTTAGGGGCATTTGATCTCTCTTGCCAATGTTACCTGTCCTTTGGCACCTATCACATGTCATACAAAATGTGTATGTATCCTTGAAAATCGTGGGCCAATAAAATCCGATTTCTAATACCTTAAGGGCTGTCCTCTTAGCTCCAAAGTGTCCTCCACACGCCTCATTTGGCAAAATGCTAGGATCGGCCAATGCTCTTCTTGTGGCACACAACGTCGAATAATCTGATCACTACAAATCCTCCAAAGATAGGGATCGTCCCATATGTAGTGTCTTGCATTCTTTTTGATCTTCGTCTTGGTTCCCTGCAAACATGTACTTGGAAAAGTTTTAGTAACTAAATAATTGACAATGTCTGCATACCAAGGGTCTTTTGTGTCCATACGAAAAAGCTGCTCGTCTGGGAAAGTTTCCTGAAGTGGCAACGTTTCCTCCTCTTTCACAATTCTGCTCAAGTGATTCGCCACAATATTTTCACTCCCCTTCTTGTCCTTGATTTCGATGTCAAACTCTTGGAGTAAGCGAATCCATCGAATCAAGCGTGGCTTAGCATCCTTCTTCTTCATCAGATATCTAAGGGCTGCATGATCAGAATAAACAATCACTTTGCTCAAGTGATCCGCCACAACATTTTCACTCCCCTTCTTGTCCTTGATTTCGATGTCAAACTCTTGGAGTAAGAGAATCCATCGAATCAAGCGTGGCTTAGCATCCTTCTTCTTCATCAGATATCTAAGGGCTGCATGATCAGAATAAACAATCACTTTAGAATTCAAAAGATATGATCGAAATTTTTCTAAAGCGAAAATAACAGCCAACAATTCTTTCTCAGTAGTAGAGTAATTCAATTGAGCATCATTCAGTGTACGAGAAGCATAATAAATGGGATTCGGCTTCTTCTCTTTTCTCTGTCTAAGAACTGCTCCAACTGCATAGTCTGAAGCATCACACATGATCTCAAAAGGTAGCCTCCAATCTGGTGGCGCCATGATAGGTGCTGTCGTCAATAGCAATTTCAACTTCACAAATGCATCTTCACACCCTTTGTCCCATATGAATGGAACATCCTTCTGCAATAAGGCACAAATGGGCTTGGCCACCAACGAAAAATCCTTGATGAACCTCCTGTAAAAACCTGCATGGCCAAGAAACGAACGTACCTCCCTTACAGTTGTAGGGGAGGGTAAGTGAAGCATAATATCAATCTTGGCCCTATCAACCTCAATACCCTTTGCAGAAATTATGTGTCCTAAAACTATCCCTTGTTTTACCATGAAATGACATTTTTCCCAATTAAGCACAAGGTTAGTTTCTACACATCTTTTCAGGATTAATTCCAAATTCTCGAAGCATGCATCAAAGTCTTTTCTATAAACACTAAAATCATCCATAAAGACTTCAATGATATTTTCAATATAATCAGAGAATAATGAGTACATACAACGTTGAAATGTACCTGGTGCGTTGCATAAACCAAAAGGCATGCGTCGATAGGCAAACGTACCAAAGGGACATGTGAACGTCGTCTTTTCCTGATCATCTGGGTGAATGCATATCTGATTGTAACCGCTGTACCCATCCAAGAAGCAATAGAATTCGTGCCCAGCTAGTCTCTCCAACATCTGGTCCATGAAAGGCAAAGGCATGTGATCCTTTCAAGTTGTAGCATTCAGCTTTCTGTAGTCGATGCACATCCTATGACCTGTCACTAATCGTTGGGGCACGAGCTCATCCTTGTCATTCTTCACAACTGTGACTCCACTTTTCTTAGGTACAACTTGGACAGGTGCAATCCACTGGCTATCTGAGATAGGATAAATGACTCCACAATCCAGCAATTTGATCACCTCGTCCTTCACAATCTTCATCATAGAGGGGTGTAAACGTCTCTGACCCTCCCTAGTAGGCTTGGCTCCTTCCTCGAGCAAGATCCTATGGACACAAGTTGTAGGGCTGATTCCCTTGATGTCCGCCAATGTCCATCCAATGGCGGTCTTGTTTCTCTTCAGCATGCTAGTCAAACGTGCTTCCTGCTGCTCACTCAGCTGTGATGACACAATAACTGGTAGTGTGTCATCGTCTCCCAAGTATACATACTTCAAATGGTTGGGAAGCACCTTCAGCTCTAATATAGGGGCATGTTCCACAGATGGTAGAATTTTATTAGTGGAAATGGGAATTGACATGAACTGATTATACCTCATCAAGTGGGGTGTTCCCTCTAGCTTGGCAACTACTTGTGCAATGCATGGCTCAAGGTCTTGCCGTGCCTCCATCGAAATGTTCTCCCCATATGTGTCAATTCCAGCCCCTTGCTCAATAGCTAGTTGCTATTGATCCAAAGTTTCTGACAAAACCTGCGCAATAGAATCAACTACGTCAATAGCATAGCAAGATTTAAGGTCAGAAATTGGATACCTCATCGCTTCAAAAATGTTGAAGCTAATCATTTCACCATCAAACTCCATGGTGAGGTTGCCTTCTGCAACGTCTATCTTTGTTCTTGCGGTTCTCATAAATGGTCGCCCCAAAAGTAATTGAGTTGAATTGTGGGGCGAATCTTCCATATGAAGCACATAGAAGTCTGCAGGAAATATCAGATTATTAACCTGCTCAAGAACATCCTCAACATATCCCTCGGGAGATTTGTTAGATCTGTCAGCCAATTGAATTATCACATTGTCTCTCTTCAATTCGATACAAACGGCCTCTAATGTCGAGTGACCAACTGGACATTCATGTACCTGAAATTATTCGAAAATCAAGTGTTTAGCCAAGGAATTCAAAAAGAAAAATAAAAGTATTTGTGTAGTTAGAATTTGTGTAAGTGTTATTATTGTAAAAGTATAGTCAACGAAATATATATAAGTATCACACAAGATTTTCAAGCTTTCACAAAATTCACAAGTAACAAACAAGAATTTGGTCCTAGTTTTCCAAGAGTGTCGAAAATAGTATGAGATTGCCGAACCTAGAGTCTATTTCTTTTATTCACACAACTTTAAAATTCGAGGTACGTGGAGCAGAGAAGATAACAGTGCAATGGACTGATGCAGCCCAAGGTAGTATCATGCTTATTCTGATATACCTCAAAAATTAAAGACGAATTTTGTTTTCAAGAAAATAGATTCACATATGTTCAAGTTATCTTCTAGCGTCTAAAGTGAGGTGATGCTTCGACACAAGCTGTTGTCTAGGGTCGAGCATATTTCACTTTTCTAAGGCGGTGTCGTTAAGATCCACGGAGAGTGAACCCTCTTTAGGAACCAGGCAGGTCTCGTTGTTGGACACCACGGAGAGCGAACTCCCTATCGACTCACTCACCGAGAATGAACATCAGTCTGTGGGCCTTGAGAACCAGTTTTACAAACCTGAGAACCAATCAATGAAAATAACTTGCCCCATACTTTGTAAAATAAACTTGGGTCCCTAGCGGTCTACAAGTGTTGATTAAAACCGCCCTCAACCTCATAGAAGTAATAACTTTACCAAAATGTCGCTTGTATGCGTGGGGGGGGAAGCGCTTTTCCCAGTCTACATAAAACGGATCCAACAAAGCATCATTCGTATGAAGGGTTTTGGTTATGATCAACAAAAGAGGCTTCACCAACATGTTACACTTTAGAAACTACAATAAACTTAAACATACATAAAACTATCACTTCCTAGAAATTATCTAAGTGTTACAAACATTCACAAATATCCATCACATAATTCGGCAATTAATCAAACCAAAAACCAAAAACCAAAAACAAAAATCGGAAATCCCTATTTACTATTACACTTCCGAAAAATCCTATTATACATATCCCAAAAACTATAGCAAAAGTAAATAACCTGCAATATACATAATTACAAAACAACACTTTATGAATCAAAAAAAATTAAATTTCTCCGGCAACGGCGCCAAAAATTGATGGAGCTATAATCCAAGCACAAAGTACCTACAAAACAACTTCATACACATAATACCCTTCTTGTGTCGATTGTAGTATTGACAAGTAGGGATCGTTCTATCCAGGGAAATCAATGGCATTTAATCACATAAAGTATTGCAAATAAAGGGGGGTGTCGATTTTTATATCTAATTTACCTACTGATTTTTACTAAATTTAAATCCTAAATTATTATATACAATTCATCAACATCTTCCACACAATCACAAAACACAAAACTCATTAAACATGCAACAAAATTAAACAAAGTAATAGGGGCGGCAAGCTAAAATCGGATTCAAGATTCAATTAAGTTCCAATTTAATTAGAGCTTTCGCGGTATATCTAATTATTCAAAACATCACAAGTATTTAGAATCAACTTCGCTTGTAATCCTAAACATGGTACTAATCGGTTTAAAAACACTTCGCGTAGAAATTAAACACAAATAGCACATAAGCACAATATGTCGAATTGGAAACATGTTAGCAGGTATGACGTCACTCATCCCACATCGACATGCAAAATTCCAGAATTATTCTAGCCCTTTAGATTAATACAAATTAAAACCAACTTCGCGTATGATTCAACATGTATTAAATCGGCATGTGAAACCAACACACAAAGGATAGTCATGGCCAAGACTACCTCCATGCATACGATTTTTATGCATACAAATTCAGGAAATCAACCTAATTAAATCAAGAAAACATGCAAAAGCCTACTGCCCATAATACCATATTCGATTAAACCACATGCATAATTCGGAAATTAAACCAAAGATAACCAAATAATATAACAAGAATTCAGAAATCCCATGAATAATTTACAAAACCAAAATTACAACCAAGAATGCATACATATTTCATAGACAAAATAATGTATAAGTACAAAGAGACAAGAGCCATCGAAAATTACAATCCGAATTGAGACCCTTGTTGAAGAATTCGGCAAGAGGATTGGTGATGGTGTTTGGAATGATTTTTAGGAAAGGTGGTGGAGATGGTTCGGCTTTGCTCTATGTGAGGATTGTTATGGTGGAAATTCGGCAGAGTTTTGGTAAGTTCAAGTGAGGAAGAGAAGATGATTATTCTGAAATTATGTTGTGGTATTTATAGAGGCAAGGGAGGCAGCTAGGGTTTACAAAACCTAGTTTTTCTCAAACTTATCCTGCTGGCAGATTTGACCTTCGAGTGAAGATCATGGAATATCGTTCTCTAGAAAATAGATATTGAGGTGATTCTAGTTGGATTGGAAACTAGACTCCCGTAGCTTTCTATCCATATAAGGTTCGAATTCTGATTCATTGTGAACTGTCCGAGAGAGTCCGTGGAAGTTGAGAGACGTGCACAGGAATTTTCCCTAAATTAATCAGGATTCTTTTTCTTTCTCTTATTATCTGAATTCTTTTCTTCTAGACTCTTCTTGGCCTTATCTTGGACTTGAAGCTTCTCATTAAGTTAGTATGGACATATCTTTAGGTCCATAATATCCGATCCATGCTTCAAAAGTCCAAAGGAAAGCTTTCCTTGTGCAACCGGGATAGTTGTTGTTTTCCCGGCAGAATGACCTTACTCCAGTAAATCTGGCATAACTTACTCCTCAGAGCTCCGATTGATGCAATTCCAAGTCCCAGAGAAACTAGACACACATAGATACCTTCATATAAAACAGTTTGATCAAATTCCTTATGAGTCGTCGGGAATGATTTTTCGAAGTTGGGACACAGTCCCAGGAAAATCCTGGAAGTCCCTGGATTGGTTTGCTCGGACTGCCAAGTTGCAGCCATCTTTTGGGTGAATTCCCGAATTCCGATTGATCTGAAATTTTAACACAGCATTCCTCAGTATATGAATAATAAGCACACCAAATTTCATTAAATTCGAACAAGGATAGATCGCATGTTTACTCATCTCAGAATCACGAAAAAGACAACTTGCATTATTTTCCAGATTCCTCAAACTTAGTCATTTTTCGGATTCTTAACCAACTTTTCGCCAAACTCTACCAAATTAATACTAAACTATATTATGACTCTATCTTAGACAAATAAGGGTTAAACAAAGCATAAATGAAGGTAAAAACATATAATATCGTCGCACATTGTGCTCCTATCAACGATTCGTACCTTCCATATGACGAGCACTAAAATCTGGAGTACCAATGGTATGTGTGTCACAAAACGATACAACACTAGCAAAGAAATCAGACCAACCATCTTGTCTCAACTTTTGAAGACGACCCTTTGTACTAGAAACCATATTCATAGCATTTATTATTTCTTGGGACTGTTCTTGTAAGGACTTACAAAGTTTATTTGTGATTCCCATAGTTTTATCCAACAACAATAGGCAAAACACAAAATCAAATGATCTTAGAGCCGTAAAAGCACCCAAAGCCTGTCCACGTATTTTTCCATTGAGTCCATTATCCCTCATGTTTCCCAAAACTGAACTAGTTGAGTTATATAATTTCATCAAGTTCTTGATAGAATAATACCTGGAACTCCACCGAGTAGCTCCAGCTCTTTGCAAATTACATGTCTGATTAGCTCCCTTCCCCGTTTCAAGTTCCCCAGCAGCAATTTGTTCCACAACTTCAATTTCTTGAGCATTTTTTAACTCAGAAACACGCTTAGCAGATGAGTCGACAGTATTAATGATGCTAGTGAGCATTTGAAAGAATAAAAAGACAACTCCCACATCTTTCGCTGCAGCTAGCATTTGAAGCTAGTTGTAGGCGATGTGCAAAACAGTGTACATAATATGCATACGAACAATTCTGTAAAAACAAAGCCTGCAATCCATTCCACTCACCACGCATGTTGCTAGCACCGTCATATCCTTGGCCACGCAAATTTTCAACTTGAAGATTGTATTCAGTAAGAACACTGTCAATCTTACTCTTAAGAGTTGCAGCACAAGTATCACTGACACTTACTACATAGAAGAATCGTTCACGAACAAGCCCATGAGAATCAACAAATCTTAAGATAATTGTCATTTGTTCCTTATTAGATTCATCAAGTGCTTCATCAACAAGCAGACAAAACTTAGCATCCCCAACCTCTTCACGAATTTTTCTTCTAACTCTATTGGCAAAAATACTCGGAATTTCTTTTTGAATTTTTGGTGAAGTATAAGTAGCATTTCGAGGGGCATTTTCTAAGGTGACCTTTGCAACTTCCTCACTCATTCTCCCATAGGAATCCACTGTCTCAACAACATTTCCACGATTAGACGACTCAACAGATTCATCATCACCTCTAAAAGCAAGTGCTTGCTTTGCTAACAATCTTACAGCCTCTACGCTTAATAGCCTTGGATTCATGACTTTGTCAATATGATTGCACACATGTTTTAAGCCCAACCAATCTTACATAGACTTATAATGTGGAGAGCCTTTCATCCCTACATGCCTTTTAAAGGAACATTTGTCTCCACCAACCTTTCTCCAATTGTTGAACCCAACAGAAGTGAACAATGACTGCCTCGTATTGTTATCAAAAAGAAAGCATGGCAAACAAAATGCTTTGTCCTTCTCATTAGAGTACTCAAGCCAAGGATATTTGTCAAACCACTTTGCATTAAATCTGCGATCCTGAACCCCACAACCATGCGTTGGATACTCTTCTAATTTTGGTTGATATGGACCAGAAAGTATATATTTTCTTCGAACCTCATCACGGTCGTTAATAGGATATGACAAGATAGAAGGGTGCTTTCCCGGATCACGCTCAGTGTGAGTAACGTCAAATTCACAAGACTCAACCCTCACAAAACTAGAAGGTTCAGGGACTTCACTCACTTCAGGCTCAACTGAACGTGGAATACCATCCCCAACAACATCATTCTTTTGAAAGTATGAATTTACTTTCTTCTGTACTTTTCGTGGCTTAGGGTTTTCAATATGATCTGCCATTAAAAACAACACCTACAAGGCTACAAACAAAAAAAAACATGAAGTTTATCGTTTATCAATCACTGAATCACACCACTAATCCACTACTAATCTGTAATAAACTAAGCAATCTAATCCAAATTATAAACAATTCATCTCTCAAACAAAAACACAATAAAGAAATTGTCATTGTCTCGGGCAATTGGACACTACATAATTGATAATAAAAATCAATAACATTCTCTAGGATTAATGAATTTGATTACCCAAATAAATAAAAAAAAATCCCAAATCTGACCTAATTTTATCAAAGAAATTTCACATTAGAAGGAAAAAATAAGTATACTACCTTGAATAAGGTTGGGAGAATAAGCGGACTAGAGGAGAAGATGTTGAGGACCTAAGAGAAGAGAAGGGTAACGACAAGTCGGAGAATAGTTGAATAGAGGATGATTGGATGAGAGGGGAGAACTGGAGAAGATTGAAGTCAGTAGAGACTTTTACGACTTGCGAGAATGACTTTGCTACTCCATAAGTCCACAATCTCCACTACAACATAGTCAACACTACATGTCGTTTGTTCACAACTCTTGTCGTTTTTTCTTTTCTTTTTCAAAGCAACTAAGCAAGTCAATGGTTAATTGGCTCTTCTATATATCCACAATTCACAACTTATATACATCAAAATTTTCCCTCCAAAACTTGAGGGGGGCTACAGCACACCTCAGCCCCCCTTTGAGTCTGTGCCTGCTCCCACCGACGATGTCTTGAGTTCAAGTATGAACGTCTTCTGGGTCGCTATAGCAATTGCTCCAGAATTGATCACTGCGGTGATCATTGTCCTTATGATCTAGTTGCTGATGATGGAGCAATTCTGTAGGAACCCCAACCAACCCCCTCTCTTCCTAGTGTGGTTTTTTGGGCTTCGCCTCAGCTTCCTCGACCCTCTTGGAGAAGCGCGAGTGTCTATCCGAAAGCTTCCACAATGCTCTTCTCCTAAAGCTAAGGTTTCGGGTGTGTGTCGTGGTCGGGAGGAGGTAGTGCCAGCTAGTGATGGTGGCAAGAAGATCAAGTGTGCGCTTGCTCTTGCTCCTTGTCCTCTTACCGCAGATCAATTAGGGTTTGTGGATATTGATGATGGAACCCTAGCAGTGGCAGGGTCATTGGCGGAGAAGAGGGGCCCGGTAGGCCTCTAGACAGTAAGAACAAGCCATAGGTCCAAGATGGTAATTCGATGGTACGGTGACTGGTTCAGTGGCGTCTGACGACGGCGGACGTGGAGGAGGTGGCAGCTGCGCCTCCGGCGGAGTAGGATTCGGTGATGTCTGCATCCTTGGGTTTGCATGTGTTTATTTCCATGTTTGCCTTTAGACGATTTAATTTAATTTTTTTCAATCTATTTTGTTATCGAATCTATTTTTTCAGTTGTATTTTTAATGAGAAATTTTATATACACACCAAAAACTCTTAATACACACCCTCTACTCAATATACCACTACTTTAATGTCTCATTCTAATATATTACTAAGTACATTACCCAAAGTACCGATAACGTCCCTAATCACAAAAAAAAACATAAAATACAGTATTATTTGAATTTATCTTAGTATGATTAGTATACATCAATATATATTGATATGATGTCAATATTGATTTCTTGTGTTGTTCTTAAAAAATCATTGAAATTATTAATGTTCTTCAAATCATAAACATAAAATAATAAACACTATGAAGAACCTAAAGTTCAACTCCTCATGAGGTGTGTTTAGATGAAGACAAGTCAAAAGTGTATATGGATGAAGATAAAAAGAAAAAGATAAAATTAAGGAAAAAACTTGCGTCCATACCAGTATGGATGGCTGCATCCATACTCTCTTATTTGGCCCAATCACAACTTGCCACATGTTATTAAGATTTGTCTTTTTATTTTCTAATTTTAAGAAGATTATTTTGTTCTTAAAAGTAAAAAAACTCGTGGAAGAAAAGAAGAACACGCCCATTTGGGCAAAAACAATAACAATTCTTCATTTGTCACCGTTACTTTTGATGTAATCTTGATTATATTTTACTAATCAATTCAACTGTAGCACTCTTGATTATAAACTAGTATTGGTTGATATTAATTGAAGCTTACTCATGGCCATCACTGTGTTGCCATGCAGGACCTTCATTCTCAGTTGAAGGAATCGATTCCTGAATCTTGATCACCAATTCAACATCATGTATTAAGATCAGCAGAAGGTTATATTCTTGTTTTTATCAACCTTGAGAATATTCTTTTGCTTCAAATCTGAGCATTTGTGAGATTAAGTCTAGGGAAGTCTTACGCTTAATAGGGAAGTCTTGATAATGCAGAAGTCGATTGAGGAAAAAGCTCGATCAAAGACCTTATCTCTTTAATTTCACAGGTTTGAATCAAAATAATAAGATTATGATAGTTCGTAGCATTGAAACAGAGAAAAAATAATTGAAGAGAAAGTATCGACCTTGTATAGCGATGGCCGATTCGTGGGTATCATGGAGGAATGAGAGGACGGTGGGAGGACGAGAGAAGCGCGTAGTCCCAGACGCGTGTGTTTTTCTTTTCTTCCACGTTCCTATGAGTTTTTTAGTTTTAAGAACAAAATAATCTTCTTAAAATTAGAAAATAAAAAGACAAATCCTAATAACATGTGGCAAGCTGTGATTGGGCCAAATAGGAGAGTATGGATGCAGCCATGCATACTGGTATGGACGCAAGTTTTTTCCTAAAATTAATGAAATGAGGACACAATCGATCTCTTAACATGAATTATTTTGAAAGTTGAATTAATTTGTGGAAATAATTAAATGAATTAAATGAATTGACTAATTATCTAAATTTTCTATATAAATTTCCTTTATAATATATGTCATCTCAAATTTTTTTACCTTTTTTTTTCTTTTACTACATTAATTAGTTTTTTTTTTTAAATTGATTTTGATTTCTGTATTTTAATTTGTTTTATATTTCTAATTTGTTATATATGGATATTTTGGTCATTTTATATCACTACAAAATCTTATTTTAATTATAAAATATTAGGGATATGTATTAAGTAGTTAAGGGAGTGTATTTAAAACTCCTCATTTTTAATTCATGTTGAGTCGAATAATAGTTTTTTGAACTTTGTAGTAGAGATCTTTTCTCCTGCTTGACCAGACAAGGCCTTGTGCTGAAATTGGTAGTGTTGGCTACGTGCCTATTAAAATACAATCAATTTTCTTAAAAGAAAACTAACTCGCATGCACTTCTAGTAATAATAGTTTTAAGTGAAAGTACGTATGATTAAAAATAAAACTCTCACTTCTACTGGTGTAATTGACCATCCCATACCAGAGAAGAGTTCATTAAACTAACAAGAATATGAGGAAGACGATAAAAGGATCAATCAGAGTTAAAGAGAAAAAAGAGAAACCATTTCCGGTCCATTGTATTTAGAGACGAATTATTTTTCGTGGCCTTATTTTTATTTACGTAATATTAAAAGATTTAACGGGGATGATAAATATATATTCTCTGAGAGAGAGAGAGTTGAAGAATTTCTTTTTGTCCACAAAAGTGCAAAAGAGACAAAATTGAAAAGGACACGGAGGACGTGGTGGCCATGGAGCCGCTGCTGACACTGCTGATTTCCATGGCAATGATCATGGACATGGTGGCCACGGAGGGCATGGAGGACACGGAGGACATGGAGGCGCTGCTCAAGAGACTGAGACCGGAAATTAGATAACCCTTTGTTTGCCTGCAGCGCTGCATGCAGTACTGGTGTGTGCATCGGAGACTTGGTGGTGTACCTGCTGGCAGAGTATCAGTCACTCTAGCTTGTTTTCAGTATCAATAAATTTGTGTTGCTTTAGTGGTACGTCCATGAAAACTCTGAATCATATATGATGCTTCTTTTTCAAGGTTTATCTCTGTAATTCTTCGGGTGATGATCTCCGTTTTATGTACTATCTATAATCAACTATCATGACTTTCGTATGCTGAACTCATATGTTTTACGTACCCGCATGAAATTAAACTAGATAGCCCTATAATTATCTATACTATATTAAAGAAACCCACTTTGTTAGTCAAAAGGTCTGTGAAAATACAATTAAACCCTTCAACTATAGGTTATATTAAAATAGATTTTAATAAATAAAGGACAAAACAGTAAAATTAAAATAATATTCAGAAATATTGTAATTTATTTTCTCTTACAATCTCTCTACAACCTCCCACAACTTCCCACTTATCCCTCTACAACTTCCAACTCTCTACTTTTTTTTTACTTTTTTATTTTTATTTTCAAATCAATTTCCACACACATATTGTGTTGGGTGTGTCTAGTTTATATATAAACAAAGAAAGGACACGGGGAAGCGATCCGTATCTGATCCTAATTAAGATCCACAATCACAAGAAAGAAAACAATTACATTAATTAATCTTAACACTGTTGCAGTAGTTATGAATAGCAAAGTCTAGACTCGAACAAATACAAAGCTGGTGTTCTGCATGGAATGCAGAACTTAGAGTCTTGGAACTAGTTTGGCAAACGATCTACCTAAACAATGACCATAATGGATCATTTCAAGTGAAACCCTTCCTATGCCACTTACTGAAGAACCGTTCTTGTAATCCCTATGTACATCGAGTATGAGCCAACGGCCAACCACTTGGAGGAAGTTTTCATCGCACAACCTGCCATCGCCCTCATTTTGTTGGAACAGCAGGTTGAGCAGTCGTAAAAGCTTATAAGAAATGCAGTGCCCCAATATATACCATTTCGAACTGGTGGACGGGGTTGGACGGCATGGAGACGCATATATCTGGATTCTGGAGTACACGAGACTTATGTACTGCTTATTATATATACTCTATGATCAGAAGATCTTTACTTGGTTATTCATTGGGTAAAAATTTTCTGCTTTTGAAGTTGGATGATTTTCTAGGACTCTTTATCTCTTAGATGAAAATATCTAGCTTCATTAAATGCTTCTTATATCTCATTAAATGCAATTAAATGCAATTGAGATTGTATCCCCTCTCTTGTTAATATCTTTGAACTGTTTAGAAGATATCTTCTGTCTCAAACAGTGTTTCTGCCAAGTTGCATTTCTTGGAGATGTCCCTAGACTAGTAGAGGGTACTAGGTTTGCCATAAACACTATGCTCCTTAGAGGCCTTCTCATTGGCCTATATAAAGGAGGCTTTCCTTATGAAGGGTCTGTGTTTTTACATAGCGTTTAAGAGCATTTATTCTCTCCATTGATATCTTATTTCTGTGTCTTGCATTGTTCCAATAAGCTCAGAGTTATACTTGTGTTATAATCTTCTGAGTTTGAACAAAAACTTTCTAAAACTCATATAGCATGTTGCATACCATGAAGTAATGATGGGTGACGCAATATATTCATGAAGTGTCCTTGATAGATTCAGTTGAGTGTAACTGAGATCTTGACCTGGAACTTCTGCAGCTTACTAATGAACAAGCACTTGAGAGGCAAGTGAGGTAGAACAGGTGGAGAGACTAGAGTAGTCTGAAACCGGATAGAAACGTGGTTTGCTATCCCCGTGTTGCTACATACTTGTAAAAAGTGTTGTGTGTCATAATGAAGAAGTTTTGCTCTCCAAGAGTTGGGAGCACGCAGTTTTTTCTGCGAATAAAAAACATCCTTGTGTTGGTTATTATTCATGCAACTTTACATTTAAATTATCGTATAATTGTATTTCAAGTTAGTAAACTCTATTACTAATCTTGAAGGCAATTTGAAATGAAAAAATTCCAAGTTGTCCTATTCACCCCCCTCTAGGACCTTCACTGTTTGCCTGCGCGTACATTGGAGGCCTCGGCCTGTTGCCGGCAACAGTATTGAACGTATGGAATCACTAGCTTTGTTTACTTTATAAATGTCCAACTCCTTCTCAACTGGACAAAAATTGGACAAAATTATTTTTGAAACGAAATCGGCGGGAATGAGGGGTTCAAACTGAACTGGACAAAAAATTGTAACAGACATGAAGCGACGAACATTGATATTCGTCGCATGAAATTTTATCTCATACACTCTAGCGACGACTTTTGAACCAAATTTCGTCCTCTCAAATTGGAAGCGACCACCCAAAATTCGTCGCGTTGAATGTGAGGAGACGACCCAAACTTCATCACCTCGAATGTGAGGAGACGACCTAAACTTCGTCGCTCATTATTTGGCGACAAACTTTGAAGTCGTCGCTTGAAATATCCAAGCGACGACTTTTGTAGCAAAAGTGGTCGCCTCGAAATCGAAACGACGAAAATCGAGCGACGACCTCTTTGTCTCTTCGGTGTCGAAGCGACGACTTTTTTGCTGAAGCGACGACAAAATGTCGTCGCTTCGAACCTGTTCTGGAGTGGTGAATGCACCCACACGCACGATGCTGCAAGTTTTGTGGTTAATAAAATTAGCCCAGTTGTTTACAGTAATTGAGAACAATCATAGACTATATCCACATGATCTTTTATTAAATCCCCTCTAACCAAACTTAATAGATGCTTTTGCTACCCGTGCAACAATTAGTAGACAACAGAGTCTATATGAATGTAAGTAGGAGGGAAGCTGCTACAAAAGCAAAATACAAAAGGAAAAAAAAATGGTATTAAGGCTCTTGAAAACTGAAAAGTAGTTATTACAACTCCGTAGATGAATTTCTAGAACTAATCTTTTTGTCAATCATCCACTGTGGCTGCATCAATTCTTTATCTCTAGCTACACCATCTCTCTCCATCTTTTACATTCCACTCCCATGGCTTCTGTCAGTGCATCAACCTTTTTCATTAACATCCAAAAGATTCCACTCCCATGAAAAACAATGCTTGACTAACATACATTAATCAACCTTGCTACTGCTGTGTCTGTACTAATCACTGAAAAATTTAGTTTTTTTTGTAAAAAAGTATAATACATTTTTTTTTGAATCAAGAAAGAACTTTTATAAAGGGATAAAGATCTCAAGAGAGATGATTACAGTCATACTGGATGACATCGGTAATACAAGGTGGAATATGGTCAAACCAAGTATTTCCACCAGGAGATTCAAAGCCAATGCTAGCGAGTCTATGAGCTACCCTATTACATTCCCGAGGAGCATAACTAATGGAGACATGTTTGAGAGTATTTAAGATATGTTGGATATCATCAATCAGAGCACAATTGGGTAAAAGCAGGTGATCTTTGGTGCCAGCCTCAGTAATGGCTACAGTGCAATCACTTTCAATAATCACATTAGATACCTGAAAGGAGTAGAGGAAGTCAGGTACATCCCGAAGAGCTAACAACTCAGTTTGTTTAGCTGATACCGAATGCGTGATTGGATTTGCAAAAGCAGCTATAAACTGTCCTGTATGGTCACATAAACCTCCACTAGTGCCTCCTTTATTGAGAGCAGGAAGAAAGGCTGCATCAACTTTGAGTTTAAAAATTCCAGGAGTAGTAGGTTGCCAATGCTTTAAAATTCTTGGAACTTGCTTACTAGGAGTAGCCCTAGCTCTTTGAAATTCTCCAAGCCAAGCAAAACTGCTGAGAGTGATATCAGTAGAGGTCTGCTGGGAATTAGACTAAAACTTGTTGTTCCTATTCTTCCATAAAGACCAAATGATCACAAGAAATTGTGCAAAACTTTTTGCCGGCATAGAAGTTTCTCTCTCAAGCATCCATTCTTTAAAATTTAAGAAAGGCAGCAAAGTGTTTTGTAGATGAAAAGGGGCACTAGTGAGCATATTGTAGGCTGTAGGGCACTTACAGAACAGATGACTTACATCTTCATAGGTATGAGAGCAGAGCATACAACGTACCTCCCCATCATATCTTTTTGTAAGCAACCGATCCCTAGTAGCTAGAACATTTTGACAGGCACGCTAAACACACACCTGCACTTTCCCAGGAACATTAGCTTTCCATAAATTCTTCCAAAGTGGTTGAAAGGAGTCACCCGAGGAACTAGAAGCAAGCACATTTCCCAAGACATCTGATCGAACAATCCAGTAAGCAGTTTTAACAAAAAAACCACCTTTCTCAGGAAGCCAAATAAGACGATCCTCAGTATCATGGAGCTATAAGAATGCATAAAATTTTATTGGCAACACTAGCTGGAAACAACTGTTGGACCACATCAACCTTCCACTATTTGCGTTCAGCATCAATAAGATCAGAGACATATTTAACTGAAGAGTGAAGAGGTTGAACAGCCTGATATGAGGTGTTAATAGGAATCCACTTATCTTGCCACACATGAATAATTTTACCATTACCAACCTTCCATTGGATTCCAGCTTTGAGGATGGGTAGAGCTGCCATGATACTGCGCTAAGAGAAGGATGGCTTGTCACCGAGCTCGGCCTCCCAAATGGTAGAGGTAGGATAGTACTGGGCTTTATATAGTTGCGCAAGCAAAGACTGAGGGTTTGTAATCAGCCGCCATCCTTGTTTAGCAAGCATTGCTAAATTATAAGCATATAGGTTGAAACCCAAACATCCCTCATGCTTGTGTAGACATAATCTGTCCCAGCTACGCCAATGGATTTTCTTCTTCTCCTCTGTATCACCCCATAGAAACGATGTGCAGAGTTGATGAATATCATCACATAAACCCTTGGGTATAAGATAGCACTACATAGCATAGAGAGGCATAATTTGAGCCACTACTTTTATGAGGACAGACTTCCATGCATTGTTGAGAATTTTTGCTTTCCAGTTAATTAACTTCTTGGTCAATCTTTCTCTGATATAAGCAAACTTGGTTGTTTTTGATTTACCAACTCATATTGGTAAACCAAGATATTTGTCATGCTCATCAACACTCTTGACTGCAAGTATAGAGGCCAAATGGGTCTGAACATCAATATGAACATTTCAGCTGAATACAACACTGCTTTTGTCAAGATTAACTCATTGCCCCGATGCTAATTCATAGAGATGTAAGATGGAATTATAGGCTGCACATTCCTCATCAGTGGCTGTACCAAAAAGCAAACTATCATCAGCAAAAAATAAGTGGTGTAATTTGGGGGCGTGGACAAGCCTGTAATACAATTCTGAGTAGCTGCAGAGGATATGAGAGCAGATAGGCCCTCAGCACACAGAATGAAGAGATATGGTGAGAGGGGATCACCCTGTCTAATTCCTCGTGTAGGGATGATTCGAGGAGAAGGCTCACAATTTTGTAATATAGAGTAACTGACAGTCTGAATATTATTCATTATCATTTGAGTCCATGCTACATGGAAGCACAATTTAATAAGAATAGCCTCCAAATACTTCCACTCCAAATGATCATATGCTTTACTAATGTCAAGTTTCAGAGAGAAAAAACCATATACCTGTGTAGTGAGCTTATGCATAAAGTGAGCTACCTCATTGGCAATAAGAGTATAATCTGAGATGATACGACCAGGCACATAAGCACATTGAAGAGAGGAGACTATGAGAGGCCGCCATACTTTCAACAGATTGGCCACAACTTTGGAGCAAATTCGGCAGACAACATTGCTGAGAGCTATGAGGCGAAATTGAGCAGCCTTTTTTGGAGTTTTTTCCTTTGGGATGTGTTTCTGTCTGAATCCGTAGACTCAAAGATACCGGTGGATCTTGGTGTGATTCATGCCTGTAAACCCTGCTAACTAAGGGAATATCGGGCGGGGCCGGTCTATTCCGCTCCGATGCCTAAGTCAGTATAGATGGAATAAACTGGTAACTTAGGCGGGAATGAATAGTTGAAGTATTGATTACCTATGAATGAGGGTAGTTGGGACTCATATATAGGTTGTTGGGCATGAGGGCTGGCATCACCCTTCGATGTGGGACTGGCCCCCCCTTCTGCTCATATTGCTGGACTGTTTCGTCCCCTGTTTGGGGAGCTGCTATCCCCGGTTCTCGGGCCCCGGCCACAAGTTAGACCTGCCCGGGCGCGGGACCAGGTGTCTATGCTACGCTCCCAGGCCCTGAGTCGGGTCCAGGAGTCTTGGCTGCGGGTCTAGGGGCCTAGGTAGCCTCTCTATGGCTACTGTCAACAAGTCCCCCAAGTTCCCAGTCAAGTGTCATCTTGAATGGGGACTTAAATTTGTCTTCCTTTATAGGCCCGCAGACCCGCTGGGGCACTTACCCACCGGTGTCCTAGCCCCCAAGTCCGCGTTTAAGATTGGGCTTGGCCGGGCGTTCGAATAAACCTGTTATGATGATGCATAATGTGATGAGTGCATGGTTATGATGTTGACACTGGCAGTTGCATATGGGTACAAGATGTAGTACATGAGATGATAATGTGGCGTTGAAATCCGCCATGCTATATTCTGGGAAAACCCGGTGAATATAGCAAATGGGATGATGTGACGTTGAAATCCGCCATGCTATGTTCCGGGATAACCCGGTGAATATAGCGAATGGGATGACCGAGTCCCCCGAGTTAGGAACGGTAGCCACAGTAGTCGGTGAGTGCCTTGTACAATTTGAAGATGTCACCCAGTACCAGCGGGAAACGTGGCCTGTGTTATAGGAGTTCCTGGTGGGTGGCGTGGCCTGGAGTGATCCTGGGCAGCCGTCCCCACATGTCACACAGCCTCTTGTTCTTGCAGGCATATAGGATGTGCAAGGTTTTTAGCATGCGGGAAGAGTTGTCCTGTATGAGATGATCAAGTCTCCCGGGGTGAAGCGGTCCCGTGTTGGTACCGGAGACATCCCCGATCATTTCATACCCTTTGGCTGTACAGGTGTGAGGTATGTGTAGGGTTTTTAGCCAGCTGGAAGAGTTGTCCTGTATGAGAGGATCAAGTCTCCCGGTGGGTGGCGTGGCCCGGAGTAGTCCTTGGTAGCCGTCCCAACGTCGCTGCATTTGTTCTTGCAGGTGGGATGTATGTGCAGGGTTTTTAGCCTGCGGGAAGAGTTGTCCTGTGTTAAAGGATCAAGTCTCTCGGGATGAAGCGGTCCCGTGTTGGTACCGGAGACATCCCCGATCGTTTCATACCCTTTGGTCGTACAAGCGTGAGGTATGTGTAGGGTTTTTAGTCTGCGGGAAGAGTTGTCCTGTATGAGAGGATCAAGTCACCCGGGTTTATAAAGCCCGGTGGTACATTGGATCTGTTAGGTCATACACGGCTGTCCGTAGGAATGTCTCAGTTCGATGAACCGATTATTCCGTAGGAGAGCGATAAGCAAGTGCAATTATGGCCGGTGTGATACCGCATCCAATAATTGAAGCTGGATGGACCGACGACTAGGATAGCCTTGAACCGGAGCAGACACTACTGTTGGAATATTGTAGCCTGTACATAATATTGATGCAGGGTTTTTAGCCTGCGGGAAAAGGTTTCCTATGCTAGAGGAAGACTTCTCCCGAGGAATATCGAGCCGTTGTTGTTTGGCATGAAATGTGGAATAAATTCAACCGGTGGAAAGCCCCGTACCGTTGGAATATATGTTAGAATGCCCCGTACTTGTTGGAATATTTCAGTGGTAACAATACTAATCCTGCAGGGTTTCTAGCCTGCGGGAAGAAGTCTCATGTGTTAGAGGAAGAGTTCTTCCAGGGAATACCGAGTCGTTGTTACTTGGCTTTAGTCATTCGCCTGGCGGTGAGATAAAACGTAAGCTATGAGCCGTCGGGCTCTGCATGTAAGACAGGTGGCTGTTGTAGCACTATGTTGTTTTGAATGATGGAGTCCCTCAATCTGACGGTCTGTGAGATTGTCGAGGTTTCCATGGTGGGTTACGTGGACTGACCTCTTTGGCTGAGATCTGCGGCTGCGATTGCCTTGCCCTTTGGAATACCCTAATTGCTTTTTTATTTTGGGGTGGGGGGGGGGGATTTAGGGGTTGGTTGTGCCGCCTATAAGATCCCTCACTCTTTCCTGTGCTCTGCCCATTGTGTTCATGCGACGAGGACCTGTCTAGAGAACATATCCGCAAAAGACGATCTCAACTCCTGCAGCAAATTGCGTTCCTAGGCTAGACATAGAATGTAGAAAGTCAACCCTGGAATGTAGATGTGGGCCCCGTCAAATTTTTGTCTTTGGTTGTTTTGTTCGTGTTTTTTTTTTTCTAGATCTACCGTCGGCCCACTTTTCCATGCTAACCGTTTGGATTATTTGCTTTCAGCTGTTGTTCCATGGGTGGCTCTACCGGTGGATCAGACCATCGATGCAGACGATGACCTTGTAGCCCAGAAGTTGATGGAGATGGGGGAAGCCGCGTCGAAGACGGTTGTGGATCCCGATACTGGTGAGAAAACCGTGCATGACGAGCCGATAGGGATGAACATCCCGGACGCCGAATATGGTGGGCACCCTGGCCTAGAAGGTGGGGGGAGTACGTCGATTACGGACGTGGAGCTACTCACCTAGGTGCGTATTCGAGAGGCCTTACCGGGGGAAACTTCTGCTAGTGCCGCTAGGGTGCGAGAGGTGGGAAAGCGGGGCCTTGACAGGTCGGCGGTGACTGACCTCGTTCTTTTCAGCGATGGTACCGTTCGTGGAGACACCGCCAAGAAGGCAAGGGTATCTGGTCCTGGGACTGCTGCTTCTCCCGCCAGGACCTCAAGTTCCCCACAAGTGCCGCAAACGACATCCGCAAGAGAGCGTTTAGCCGAAGGTGTTGGGGATGGGGGGTTCGTGCAGTCATTGTTAGCCAATGTCAAAGCTTTGGGGCTTGACAGCGGGCTGCCCAGCGGTGTACCGTCCGGTGAGCGTCGGAAGAAGGCCATGAAAATGGTTGTACGAGTGAGTATTCCTTTCTCGCTGCGCCCCCCCATCCCCCCCTTTTTTTCTTCTGTTTTTTTTTTTTTTTTTTTTTAACTGAAAGCTTCTTTTACGGCCTTCTTTAGACGGTGCACAGTCTCTATGCTGCCGAAGTGAGTGAGGAAGGTCCGGCCTTAAAGAAGCAAGTGGCGGATCTTACGAGGCACCGAGCCATGCTGGAGGCGGAGCTGGTGAAGGAGAGGTCCCGGGCCAAGGAGCACAGCGAGCGGTAAAAGGCCCGAGTGGCTGCCCAGGATGAGAAAATCAGGGAACTGGAGTCGAAGCTGATCGATGCGGTCCAGCGGTCCACTGGTTTGGAGGCCAAGCTTGCTGATTCCTCAGGTCGGGTGACGCACCTGTAGGCGAGAAATTTGGAGCTGCGTGGTCAAATGGCGTCGGTCTGGCAGGAGGTGGAGAAGGTAACCGAATCCGAACTGGAGATCATCACTGACAAGGCTATCAGTGAGTTCCTGGAGTCAGTTGAATTTGATGATATGCTGGATGTCGCCCGGGAGAAAGGCATAAACAAGGCGTATATGGAGTGGAGAGAGAAAGGGTGACTCGACGCCGAGCGGATGGAGGCAGATGTGATAGAGGCAGACTGGTTGGAGCAAGAGCGATCTCTGAAGGCCGGTGGCTGAGGAACCGTCAGTGCCCTTGGGGCCGAATAATTTGTCGGCCCCCTTTTTTTTGTCAGTACCCTTTTTTTTTTTTTGTACACACATTTTTTCGTACTGATTGTATTGGAGGAAACCAGTAATCACCCATGGTATTGTGCCTGATAGTAATTGTGTTGTCGTACTAACTGTGTTGGAATAGTGTCTTTTATTGAATTAAGAGCACTGGAAGGAAAACAATACGGTCCGATTAAACCGCTGAGATATGATTCACTTAGAGTAGTACCGGAGGTGCTGGATGTTCCACGGGCGGGTGGAATAGACACCATCGGTGTTTATGATGTGGAAGGTCAATGATCCTACGGCCGCTATGATTTGGTAAGGCTTTTCCCATATTGGCTCCAAGATCAGCACCTTTCTTTGTACTTTCTTCATCACCCAATCGCCCACTTGTAATTTTCTCTCCTGGACCATACTGTCATAGTAGCAGGCCACCCGCTGCTTATACGTCTGATTCCGTAGGTGCGCTTGGTCGCGCCGCTACTCGATGAGATCTAGGTTAAGCCGTATGCCCTCAGCATTTCTTTCAGCTTCATAATTATCAACCCTACCGGTGGGTATCTCGATCTCAATAGGCAGTACCGCTTCGGTTCCGAATTCCATACAGAACGGGATTTCTGCTGTTGCCTCTGTTGTCGTTGTGCGGATTGCCCACAGGACCGCCGGCAGCTCCTCAGCCCACAAGCCTTTTTTGTCGTCTAGCTTCTTTTTTAGGAGTGTTTTGATAATCTTGTTAACCGCTTCAACCTGACTGTTGGTTTGCGGGTGGGCTATTGATGCGAAAACCATCCAGGTTCCCAAAGAAGCCGTGTCCTCGATGAGATCAGTATTATTGAACTGTGTGCCGTTATCCGTGACAATAGTCTGCGGGACACCAAACCGGCAATAAATATTTTTCCATAAGAACTTCTTCACTCTTTCCTCCGTTATCTTGAGTAGGGACTCTGCCTCGACCCACTTAGTCTCGTAGTCAATGGCCACGATAGCGTATTTGAACTGGCCTATAGCCGTCGGGAATGGCCCGATTATATCCAGTCCCCACTGCGCGAATAGCCATGGTGCCAACAGGATTGAGAGGGCAATCGCTGGGGCATGTGGTACGGTGGCGTACATATGGCATTTGTGGCAGCCATCTGATATTTTCCTTAAAGTAGCCGCCATGTCTGGCTAAAAATATCCCGCGCAGAGTGCTTTTTGTGACAAGGATCGGGCACCGGAATGGTTACCGCAGACTCCTTCATGAATTTCCCGTATGATGGCCTGACCGGCCTCTTTTGTAACGCACCTGAAGTGAGGAAAACTATGGCCTCTGCGATATAGATTGCCGCCCAATAGGCTGTATCTAGCGCACCTGAGGTGCAGTCTCCTGGCCTCCACCTTGTCCTCTGGGTTGACCTTGTCGGTTAGATACTTTCGGATCGGGTCCATCCAACTAGGAGGTGCCTCCTCTACGGCGAAAATCTCAGAGATAGATTTGTTGATGTTTGGCTTCTCTAGGGTTTCAATTCTGGCGCTGCGGTATTCTGATGGATAGTTTCCGGTAGTCAGCTTGGCCTGAGCATCCGCATGCCTATTCTCCTCCCGGGGGATGTGCCGAATGGTTGCTCCCTTTTACTTGGTTGACTACCAAGTTTGAATCACTGCACACTTCCATGGATGGGATCCCCATTTCTTTGGCTAACTGTAGGCCAGCTATTAGCACTTCGTACTCGGTGGCATTGTTGGAGGTGTTGAACATAAACCGCAGAGCGTATTCATACGACTGGCCATCCAGGGCAGTTAATATGATGTCAGCACCGCTCCGTTTACTCGTGACAGAGCCATTGACATAAAACTTCCAACCGCTGGGCAATCCTGGCTCACTACCAGAAAAAGGGTTATAGCCGACGACGCCAACTCGTCGGCCGTTTTCATTAAACCGTCAGCTATACTCATAGCCGACGAAGTATCGTCGGCTATTCTCTCGTCGGGAATGCTCCGTCGGCTATAGTATAGCCGACGACACTCAGGGTAAGTCGTCGGCTTATAAAACACGCGGTATAGCCGACGAATAAAGCGTCGTCGGCTATACTTCGAACATTGCCGACGACAGAATCGTCGGCTTCAACAATTACATAATTGCCCCTAACCCGGAAGTATAGCCGACGATACTATCGTCGGCTATACGTCCGGCATAGCCGACGAATTAATCGTCGGCCATAACAATCGCCGGTACCGAGAACGGCTTTTTTTTGCCGGAAGCCGGGAGGGTATAGCCGACGAAATATGGTCCATTTCGTCGGCTATAACCCCTAAATATTTTAAAAAAAAATTTAAAATTTAACTCGGGCCCAATTTCACTTCGTCTTCGGTTTGGCTGCAGAAAATCCACAAACAAACATCCAAATATCCAACAAATATCCACATCAATCCATCCCTAATATCCTACCTACTGTACAAATTAACCCCCTAACTAGTCATCTACTCATCATCACCCCCTAAACGCGTAGCGTCGTCGACGGGATCGTTCGAGTTCCGGTGGCTATGGCTACCCTGATCGCCTGGCGGCGTACTCCGATGCGGGGGGGGAGTGGGGACGACGAACTAGGGCATCTGTGGCGGAGGCGGGGGCTGGAGTCCAGCCTGCTGGGCCTCCCAAGATTGCTGCATCCATCGGTACATCTCCGCCACAGATGCGTCTCTGGCCTGCTGCGCTAAAGCCTCCGCGGCCCTCGCCAACTCCGCCTGCTGGAGCGCCTCCACCGCCCTCGCCAACTCCGCCTGAGTCCTCTGCAGCTGTGTCTGCAAGTCTCCTCTCGTCGAAGCCGCACGCTGCGTGCTGGGATTGGCCGGCGTGTACTTGAGAACCCCATCTCCCGCCGCGCCTAGGCCTCTCTGGTAGAAGTAGTTGTTGCCCGTCCCTACCGCCGCGTGCATGATCTGAGAGGTCAAGCGCGGCTCAAGGGTGTCGATCGTGGAGGCAAACTCCGCGATCGCCTCGTCGGACGCCCCTTCCCCCAGGGTGTCTCGCGCGATCCCGAAGGTGATCGCGTCGGTCTCCGCATCTATTTCCGCCTAATTGACAAGAAAATATAATAAACGAATTAATAAAAAAAATATATAAATTAATTTAATGAAACACTTTTATTGAAGATGGGCGAATACTTACCACTTGGTCGGGACGCCCCGGATACATCTGCGCATGAATCCACGACAACGGCCTCAGCGGTCGGTCCCTCCTCGCAATCTCTGCCCACTGCCTCCAGGAGCGGGCGCCGCCGTGGTGGGGGTGCTCGTTCCTCTTGCGGTTGTCGCTGTTCGTCTTCGAGATTTTCTGTATTATAAGAACGAACATATAAACGCAAATATAAATTAGTAACTAAATTAAAATATTAGGAACTAACCAAAATAAAATTATTAACTAATTTAGTTACTAACTAATTTAATTTAATTAGTAACTACTTAACTAACTAATTTAATTTAGTAACTAACTAACTTACTAACTACCTAATTTAATTTAATTTAATTTAATTTAATTTAGTAACGAACTAACTAACTATGTAACTAACTAACTAACTTAATTTAATAACTAATAACTAACTAACTAATTAATTTAATTAAGTAACTAGATAATTTAATTATTAAATAACAGTAAAAAGTTATATACTAGCAGGCTAAATTTTCTTACCGAGACCCTGTCGCTCCCGAAGTAGGCTACCAGCCATAGCCACTCATACTCCCTGTACCGGAACTCGTGGGGGGTTGCACCTCGGCCCAAGCCCTGCTCCACATGGTACGTCCTGTAGTGCGTCGACAGCTCGTTCTTCCACTCGGAGTACCTATATTAACAAAACACAACTGTTAGATATATTCGTACACTGCCAATAAATAGTATGATAGTAAAATAACGCGAAACACATAACCTGTTCTTCAGCTGCTCGTCTCTCCACCAGTTCAAGGTAGGATGGACTCTAAACCATTGCTGCAATATTATAAATTAATTAGAAAATATTTTTATATAGTTATAAGGACTGAATTCATAAATGTTTATTTTCTATAATAAAAATACGATTTAACTCACCGACAGTGCATTGTACACTCGCGCCTTGATGTCATCGGGCACAAAGCCCCAGTCGGGCCACAACAGTGGGACCCTGTCCCGCACGAGCATGCCCGTCGCGTTGATATACTTGGTGGTGGTGTCTCTCCTCTCAATCGAGCGTCCATCCCCACCGGGACCGGGCAGGATCTCCCTGATCCCACCGGCGAGCTCCCTCTCCATGGTCGACATGTTCGCTGGCCCTCTGGTCCGTCTCGTCCCCGCGGGTTTATTTACGAGGACGCCTGTTTCATAATTAAAATGAATACATAGTTAAATAATTATTTAAACTAACTAATTAAATAATTAATTAAACAATCTAAATAATTAATTAAACTAACCAATTACCTGCGTCGTTGTACTGCTTGTCCTTCTCACGAACACACCACAGGCCGCGGCAGTCCTCTGAGTCGAAAGGCCTGTAGACGTAGGCCTCCTCCCAGGGAATCTCGTGGGGCTGGTCGTGCCTCCAAATCTGCCTCCCCCTGGCGTCGTACTCGGGGATGGCAGGGAGGAACTGGACCATGTACATCCCCGATGGCGGAGACATACGGGGCGTGGACCCTGAGGGGCCTGATCCCCCTGACGGTGAGCCCCGTAGCTGTGGACGCTGTCGCTGTGGGGGGACAGGGAGCATCTCTAGAGGGTCCAGATCGGCGCGCGGTGGGGTCGGCTGCCGATCTTGGAACAGTGTTGAAGTGCACTGGGGTCTGGTGGCTCTGCGTCCTCCTCCGAGACTCGAGTCAGGGCCCGCTCCCATCGACTCATACGAGGAGCCCCCACGTGGATCGCTCGGGGTCAATCCCATCAAGGTCTCCTCTCGTCGACTCATAGGCCGGCGTAGGCCCCGACGACCGCTGGATCCGCTCCCCCCACGGCTGGCTCCTGCCTGAGCGTCGGGGTCGCTCTCGGTCGGTCTGGCAAGCCATCGGTCTACAGCGCGGCGGTTTCCTGCACAATTAGTATATAAATTCCATAAATTTCACAAAAATTCCACAAAAAAATTAAAAACTTCATTAAATGTATATATACCTAATTATATATATACCTAAATATATTTATACCTAATTATATATATATATATATATATATATATATCCTCCTACAAATCGTTGTTAATTCCACAAAATTAAAAAAAAAATCCACAAAATTCCATAAATTTCACAAAAAAATAAAAAACTTCATTAAATATATATATACCTAATTATATATATACATAAATATATTTATACCTAATTATATATATATATATTCCGAAATATATATATATATATATATATCCTCCTAAAAATTACACAAAATTAACAAAAATTCCACAACATTAAAAAAATTTCCACAAAATTCCATAAATTTCACAAAAAAATAAAAAACTTCATTAAATATATATATACCTAATTATATATATACATAAATATATATATACCTAATTATATATATACATAAATATATTTATACCTAATTATATATATATATTCCGAAATATATATATATATATATATATATATATCCTCCTAAAAATTACACAAAATTAACAAAAATTCCACAACATTAAAAAAATTTCCACAAAATTCCATAAATTTCACAAAAAAATAAAAAACTTCATTAAATATATATATATACCTAATTATATATATACATAAATATATTTATACCTAATTATATATATATATATATTTCGAAATATATATATATATATATATATATATATATATATATATATCCTCCACAAAATTCCACAAAATTCCACAAAATTAACAAAAATTCCACAACATTCCATAAATTGCACAACAACCCTAAATTCCACATAATTTCACAAAAACCATAAAATTTCACAAAATCCCTAAATTCCACAAAACCACAAAATTCCACAAAATTTCCAAAAACCATAAATGAGGGAGAGCGGGACTACCTGACATGGTGGTGCGGCTAGGGGAGGTGGTGCGGTGCGGCGGCGACGGCGGCTAGGGGCGGCGGCTGGTGGGGCTGGGTCGATCGGTCGATCGGCGTCGGGTGGGGCTGGGTCGATCGGCGTCGGGTGGGGCTGGGTCGATCGGTCGATCGGCGTCGGGTGGGGAGGGTCGATCGGCATCGGGTGGGGCTGGGTCGATCGGCGTCGGGTGGGGAGGGTTCCAAATTAGGCAGAAAATGAGGGAGAGGCGCCTCTGTTTCGGTTTAAATCGAAGGACTATAGCCGACGATTTAAAATTAAATCGTCGGCTATAGTCATAGCCGACGAATTTCGTCGGCTATACTCTGACCCGAAATCCGGGCCGGGCCTCAGTTGGGCTTTGGGGGCCTGTTATAGCCGACGAAGAATGAATTTCGTCGCCTATAGTCTGAAAATCGAAGGACTATAGCCGACGATTTAATTTTAATTCGTCGGCTATAGTACAGCCGACGAAATTCGTCGGCTATACTCTGACCCGAAATCCGGGCCGGGCCGAAGTTGGGCTTTGCGGGCCGGTTATAGCCGACGAAGTATGGATTTCGTCGCCTATAATATGAATCTCGTCGGCTATACTTCACGCTCTCAGCAGCCGTCAGATCTCGCTCATCCAACGACGGACAATGAAACGGCGCGGATCGCAAGAGTTTAGCCGACGAAGTTAAGTATGTCGTCGGCTATTGTTTGGTCAAACTACAAAGTCAAACCTCTAAACGATTTAAAACGGCAATTGGCCCGTCTAAATGACGTTTTTTTGCCTGACCTTCAACAGAGAATAGTTTCAGATCGATGAGACGCAACTAATCGTATAAAAATTTTCCTCAAAATATTTACCGACCGTCAGGCTACCCATAGGAAAACGGAAGTAAAAAACAGCTAACCGCAACATTCGGCACACAGATTTTGTCGGAATCTTCCCATTTTTCAACCGTAGACGTATTTCAATATTTCGGTCGTATCTTATTTCACGACACATTTGCATTTGAAGGGTCTACGTATAGTAACTATTTGAAACTATACATTCACTTAAACACTTAGTAAACAAGTTAAGGAACATTAGTGCATATGTTCCGATTTCGAATTTAAAAGTTTGGAAAATCTATTCCAACCGTCAGATATCACCGTTAAGATTAAATACATGTATGAAAAAAATTCCAACTACATCTAACAATGTTAAAGGCTCGATCGGTACGGTCAAACTTCAAAGTCAAACCTCTAAACGCTTTAAAACGGAAATTGGCCCGTCTAGATGACGTTTTTTGGCCTGACCTTCAACAGAGAATAGTTTCAGATCGATGAGACGCAACTAATCGTATAAAAATTTTCCTCAAAATTTTTACCGACCGTCAGGCTACCCATACGAAAACGGAAGCAAAAAACAGCTAACCGCAACATTCGGCACACAGATTTTGTCAGAATCTTCCCATTTTTCAACCGTAGACATTTTTCAATATTTCGGTCGTATCTTATTTCACGACACTTTTGCATTTGAAGGATCAAGCAATGGTTTGGGTCAACATCCGGGCCAGGGGTTATAGCCGACGAATTACAGGTCGTCGGCTATACTTTAGCCGACGACCTTCAACATTTTGTCGTTAGCCGACGACTTGCATATTAAATTACCCAGAATGGGCATTATAGCCGACGAAGTATGGTCCATTTCGTCGGCTATAATGCTTATCTTTCCGAAAATTTGCCATTTAGGGCCTGAAAATTGCCTATTTCACCTTATAAGTTCCTGAACATCGCACAAACAATTCAATACAATTTCCCATAAACTCGGAAAACGGTAATTAAGGACGAAAAATCTATTCATACATGCATGCACCATCGTACACAAATACATACATAAACAGTATACTAAGGATGATAATCAGAATCATCCTCATCACTTGAGTCAGACGTAGTATAGTAGTTAATATCTGGCAACCGGTGCTCGTACTCGTCGTCTGAGTCATCGTCTGCCTGATATAGACGATTCGGATTAACATCATACATGGGCACCTGACCCCTAGGAAGTCGAACCACTCTGCCCGGCGTCACATTATTATCGCGGATGGTGGAGGATTTCGGAATGTCGCCGGCGTCCGGCTGTTGGTATGCGGTCGCTTCTTGACACTCTGTGCTCACACCAAGTGTGGTAGCACTGTATATGTCTCGCTGAGACACATGGTTAACTACCTTCCACGTGCCTTTGTTCAATGGATCGTCAAGATAAAAGACATTTTTGGCCGCTGTGGCGAAAACAAAGGGGTCGTCTTCATACACACTAGTGGTGGTATTCACCGAAAGTATGCCGTACTGATCGATCCGTATGCGGTGCGGCCTAGTATCAAACCATCGACACTTGAACAAGTGGACTGTCATGCGGTTCCCATAAATGAGTTCAACAACTGACTGTAGGACACCGTAAAAATCCACGCCCCCCTCTGCACCATCGACCATCACCCCACAATTCTGTGTTTTGCGTTCCCCGTCTCTAGCTTCACATATATACTTAACGCCGTTGACATCACACATTGGGCGGACTGTGGAAGATATCGGCTTCATCGACAACAGCCTCAATTCCTCTGAGTAATTTGTATGACCACCCCTCGCAGCCACTTGCATCAGCTGAAAAATATAACTCAAATCAGTTGGTGTGTTTATGATTAAAGAATAGGGAACTGTAAAAGAAAGCCATCTAATATATATATTTATACACTTACCCATTGTGGAAAATAGTCTGCAAACGTCGTGTTGTGGTACTCGACATCACCGCGAACTTCCTTGCAGTGAAGATGGGTTCGTTTCCAATATTGTACCTCCGGACAGTTTATTAGAACCCACCAGTGGGCAATCCCTACCTCATGGTCAGGCAACTTGTCCACACCCTTCTTCTTGAAGCTTCCGTATGGTACAACAGAGTTGGCGACGATAGATAGGTTGAACTCGGCGTCATCTCGACTTGGATGTTGTGGGGGGTCCTCCATCGCTCCCAAGTACAACTTGGCGTACGTTACACACTCATGCGCAATGTAAGCTTCAGCAATACACCCCTCAGGCGCAGATTTATTGTGCACATATTTCTTGTAGTCTCCAAGTTGTATGCAAGGTTAACAAGTGCATGTTAAGAGCATGCAACTTTTATTTAAAAACATGTATAAATCAAATTTATGAATAACATGTACCTTTCGATGGGATACATCCAAGTGTAGTGTACGGGACCGGTAAGCAACAATTGTTGGGGAAGATGGATCATCAGGTGAGGCATGATGTCAAAGAAGTTTGGGGGAAATATCCTCTCGAACTTGCACAAGATAAAAACGATTTCCTCATGCATTCTCATGAGGTCTGATTTTCTAACTTCTCTAGCGCATAACTTCTGGAAGAATCTTGACAACGCCACCAACGGCTCAACCACTTCATCCTCCAAGTACGCTCGAATGAAAATAGGGAAGAGGCGTTGAAGCAGTACATGGCAGTCGTGACTCTTCAATCCGTACATCTTGTTGTCTCGGTAGTTAACACACTTGCTTATGTTACCCGCATAGCGATAAGAATACCTGCATAGCCATTAACAACAATTAGATTTCATGCATATATAGTCGTCCAACAACAGATGGATTCTTTAGGGAATACATGCCTAATAAAAAGTTACCTGACATTACTCAGCCATCCAAAGATTTCATGTTTCTGGTCCCTGGTGACGGTGTAAGGAGCTTGGGGCATTTTGCTCCTGCCCTCTCTCAACCACAAATGGTCCCGCAGTCCCATATTTCTCAAATCAACGCGTGCCTTGGGGGTGTCTTTTTGTTTTCTTCTCCCAATTCAAAACTGTGCCAACCACGGCTTCACCCACGTTCTTCTCTATATGCATGACATCCAGGTAGTATCTGGTAGCCAACCTGGCCCAATAAGGAAGTTCCCATAAGATGCTCTTGTGTGACCAGAACCTATACCGATCCGGTCTCTCTGGAATCGTGCGCAACACATCGGGATGATTGCTAAGCGGACTAAAGTCATACTCATTCAACACTGCCAATATTTCCTCCCCTGTCCATTGCTCGAGTGCCCAGCCCCTTTCTTCAGTCCCATCAAAAGCCTGTGCATCGTCCCTAAATGGATGGTCATGCGGAAGCCAACGACGGTGACGCATCTGGACAATCTTGCTGCAATGAGGACTGGAGCAATCAACAGTCATGCACTCTGAACAAGCCCTGTAACCCCTGGTGACGCTGCCCGACAACATACCCCTCCCAGAAAAGTCACTGATCGTGCCAACAAGCATGGCATGTATCCGGAACATCTCATTTTTGAACCGGTCGTAGACCAGGTGGCCGTTCAGACTCAAGTACCGAAGCTCCTCAATTACGGGTCTCAAATACACATCGAGACACTTTCCCAGATAACCTGGGCCTGGAATCAACAATGTGAGCATGTTATATTCCTTCTTCATGCACATCCACGGTGGAAAGTTGTACGGAATCAAAATAACTGGCCACACACTGTACTGAAGCTCTTTCTTGCCAAAAGGGTTGAAACCGTCGGATGATAGCCCTAGCCAAACATTTCGAACCTCCGATGCAAATTCAGGAAACTCCAACACATTCTTCTTCCAAGCCTCTCCGTCGGCGGGATGTCTAAGGGTGTCATCGTCAGACACATTCCTCTCAGCCCACCATCTCATAGCTTTGGCCGTGAAAGCACACATGAACAACCGCTCAAGCCTATTAATCAGCGGGAAGTACCGAAGTATCTTCACAGCTTTCTTGTTCCCTTTAGGAGTGAACTTATACCGCTCTGTATTGCATACTAGGCAGTATTCAAGATCTGCAAGTCTTTCCCCGTAAAACAGAACGCAATCGTATCTGCATGCATGAATCTTGATGTAGGAAAGGCCGAGATCTTTAAGGATATGTCGCACCTTATAATGACTGGTAGGAAGCCGATGTCCGGGGGGCATCGCCCCACCCCATATCTTCAGCCAATCATCAACCGATTTGACAGTGCCTTTGTTCTCCGTTTTGATCTTCATCACTCCCATGACAGATTCAAGGACAGTCTTACTGCATCCGGGGTACAACGGAGTCTGTTGCAATGCGATCAGGTTGTTGTACTTTTCCATACCACTTGTGTTGACCGGAGATTGGGGTAATGGCTCGAGTGGCTCAATATCAGGGAAACACTCCATCTCCGGAGGAGGGAGTTGCACATCTGGTGCTTCATCAAAGACACCGCTCTCACGAGGAAACATATCGTTGATCCAGTTCGTTGTTGGATCATTGGAGGAACTCCCTCTCTCGGCAAATTGTCCATGATCATGAGGACCCGCAAACTCTGGTTCACCGTGATAAATCCAATTAGTGTATAGGACCCAAAATCCATATCTAGCCAGGTGTTGCTCCACTGTCTCTATGGAAAACCGGTGTCGTGGGGTGGCACACTTGCACTTTTTACACGGACAATAATGAAGTGTAGTGTCTCCACAGTTAGCCATCACAAAATCCCGGAAACTCCTAACTCCATCATGATACGCCTGATCCCATCTTCCAAGGGTAATCCAACTCTTGTCCATCCTGTAAATTCAAAAAATAAATATAGCTATATATAGATATGTATATATGCACGTACTACGTACGTACGTACGTACTAATTAATTAAAAAATTCATCATTACACACACACACACATATATATATATATATATACACATGCATTCCTAAATTAATTAAAACATCGTCAATCTCCCTAATTAATTAAACACAATGTATTTTTTATATATACCAACAATATATTTTTAATTACAATTAAATTAATTAATATATATATATATATACATTTTTTCATCAAATTCATCTAAAATCACCTATAAATCAACAATCAATCACTAATCTTCAACAAAACTTCAATTCTATCTAACCAACATATCCACCCATTAATAATCTCATCTCAACATATATATATATATATATATATATATATATATATATCAAATTAATCACACATTTATTCTAATTAAACTCTAAATTAACACACCTCTGCATATAACCAACTAAATCAACACACACAGCAATATACGTACCTTTCAAGCTTATGGCCGAGGTTTTGGACGATTTCAGAGCGTTTTCGAAATATTTTCGACGAATGAGCTCGCTGCTGCAGAATAGATCTGATATAAGAGTTATAGCCGACGAATACCCTCCTCGTCGGCTATAACCAAAAACTTTTCGTCGGCTATAACTCTTATAGCCGACGAATACCTTCCTCGTCGGCTATAACCAAAATCTTTTCGTCGGCTATAGTTATAGCCGACGACGTCCGACAACTCGTCGGCTATAATATTATAGCTGATGATGTGGCCGACGAAATAGTAATTCGTCGGCTATGACCCCTTATAGCCGACGAAGTACTGTTTCGTCGGCCGTTTTTTCCCATATCGTCGGCTATAACCCCTTTTCTGGTAGTGGCTCCACCTTTACTATGACATCCGGTTGGCTGCTTCCCGCGGGGTCCGGATGTTCTTCCTTCATAGGCATGAGTTCACATATGAAATCTGCAGTGGCCTGTTCTTTGATGGCCATCGGGGGGTATACGTTATATCGAACTCACCTAATTCCATCGCCGAGCGGACCAGCCTGCCGCTGGTTTCGGGTTTTTGTAGGATCTGCCTTAAAGGGTGATTGGTGTATAAAGTGATGGAGTGGGCTTGGAAGTAGTGCCGCCGCTTTCTGGCAGTAACGATCAGTGCCAGAGCTAGCTTTTCGATGTCCGAGTATCGGCTTTCAGCCCCGGTGAATCCTTTGCCCACGTAATATACCGGTAGCTCCAGCATATCTTCCTTCCTGATGGGAGCTGCACTTACAGCCGTGTCTGAGGCAACTATGTAGATGTACAACATTTCTCTCCTGGTACTGGCTTGGATAAAAGTGGAACCGCTGACAGGTATGCCTTGATATATTGGAATGTCGCCTCGTGCTCCGCGACCTAATGGATATTCTTGAACTGTTGGGTTTTGAGCAGTTTGAAGAACGGGGTGCATTTGTCAGTGAGGCGGGGGATGAATCTGGCTAACGCAGCTAACCGGCCAGTGAGGGTCTGGACCTGGTTCCGTTCCTCCGGGGTCTCCATTTCTAGGATCGCCTGGACCTTGAGTGGGTTAGCTTCGATCCCCCGTTGGCTAATGAAATGACCTAGGAACAACCCTTCCAAAATCCTAAATATACACTTCTTTGGGTTCAGGCGCATCCCATACTTTAGCATCTTACCGATCACCACTGCCAAGTCTCGTATGTGGGCACTGACGGTTAAACTTTTGACCAACATGTCGTCCACGTAGACTTCTACCGTTTTGCCCATCTCTTGTTCCAACATGCGGTTAACTACCCATTGGTACGTGGCGCCAGAGTTCTTCAACCCGTAAGGCATCCTTTTGTAGCAGTATAGGCCCCGGTCGGTCGTGAATGAAGTGTGCTTTTCATCGGTCGGGCTCATTCGTATCTGGTTATATCCGGCGTAAGCATCCATGAAGCTTAGCAGCTTAAACCCGGAGGTTGAGTCTACCGGCTGGTCTATCCGAGGGAGCGGGAAGCTGTCCTTCGGACAAGCCCGATTGAGGTTGGTGAAGTCTACGCACATGCGCCACTGGTCGGTTTCCTTCTTCGGAACCATAACTACGTTGGCGAGCCATCGAGGATACTGGACCTCACGAATGAAGTCTATTCCCCTCAATTTTTGCACCTCCTCCCTGATCGCCTCATACTTTGCCGGGTTGAAGGATCTCCTCTTCTGCCGCACCGGGATACTACCGGGCACGATGTTTAATTCGTGTGTTGCTATTTCCGGAGATATGTCAGGCATGTCCTCATAGGACCACGCGAACACTGAACTGTTCTTTTGGAGGAAAGTGATGAATCATTCCTGACATCCAGTGACAGTTTTGTTCATATTACCACTGTTCGCCCCGGGTGGAGCTCTGAGATGGAAGTTTCTTCAGTTCTCTCCACCGCTAAAGGGCGCTTTGGCTTCTCCTCGTCGGAATCGGTGCCGTCCCGGGGGTTGATGCTGGGATCCGGTGACAGTGCCTGTTGGGCTGCTGCAAAGACCTCGGCTTGCCTTCTACCGCAGGTAACGGTCTCGACGTAGTACCTTCGGGCGTCCTTTTAGTCTCCCCGAATGGTGATGTACCCGGTGGGAGACGGCATTTTTAGCATCAATATGTGGCCAGCTATAAATTTCTTCAGCCTCCACAACCCTGACCTGCCGATTATGCCGTTGTACGAGGACAGGCAGTCCACTACAATGAACTCGAGGTGCTCCTTTCTTGTCCTGTCCCCCTGGCCGAAAATCAGCGGTAAATAATCCGAACCCAATGGTTGGACTACTTCCCCTGAGAAGCTTATTAATGGCTCATTATCCTGGGACAATTGTCCCTCCCTCGATTTAGTCCCTTGTAAGCGTCCCGGAACATTACATTGACTGATGCCCCGGTGTCGATCAGCATCCGGCTGGTCTCACAGTGGTCTATCTGAACGGTGATGAGGAAGGGATCGTTGTGCAATTGAATCAGTTCCTCCGGCTCTTCTTCCTCATAGAACGTGACCGACCTCCACCATGTCTTAGCGGCTTGGCCGCTCCCACTTCCGAAGGCATACACCTATTTTCCCCTAATCGAACTCAGGCACCTTTTCTTGGAATTCCCGGTGAGTTGGTCAATGTGCGCCCCGCCGTGGATTACATTTATGCTCCCGTGCACCTCGATCCGCCTAGGGATTCGAGTTTGTACAGTTCCCACACTTCGGGCTTCCTGTCTATACTGCTGTAACTTCCCAGCCCGGATTTGCCCGTCCACCGCCGCTCTTAGGGCATGGCAGTCATTAGTCTGGTGGGATACCTCATCATGGTAGGAGCAATATTTGCCAGACTGCCCCCAGGTAAGCTCTCCCTTCGGATGCCTCCTCGTCGCCAGAGGGGGGGATGGCATCCCTGTTTTCATTAAAAATCCTCTCGTAGGAGGAAGTCAATGCGGTCGACTTTTAGCGCCGCTCCACTGGCATAATAGCCAAGGGTCGCTCGCACTACTTCGCTGGCATAATGGCTAGCGGTCGCTCGCACCGCTCCGGACAGTAAGGTGCGGTCCTGTCGTCTTCCGACGAGATCCTGATGTTGTCCCTACGAGGTCGTTGACTGTCCCAGTTCTTGGCTTCTTTAGTGGGCGAGCGCCTCGGTCCTCGGCCTCTCCTGCTGAGTTGGTAACGGGTCATCTTGTCTCCTCTTAGGCAGCCAACTCCCGTAGGTATCGTGCTCTGCCTGGGCATGTCTGATGGCCATGGTCATCAACTCGTCGTACCCCCGCGGCCTCTCTATCCTCACGGCGTAGGAGAATTCTTCGGGTCTCAGCCCCTGCTTGAATGTCATCTCGCAATTCCTTTATCGAGGTTCTTTACCCCTGCCGTGGCAGTCTGTCATCGGTTAACGAACGCACGCAGTCCCTCGTCGTCTTCCTGCATGCAGTCAAAGAGGATCGTCGACGTTTGAGCCCCCTTGGCCCTGAGGATGAACCGGCTAACAAATTTATCTACCAACCATTCGAATGACTCTATCTAGTTTGTCGGCAACTCGTAGAACCATCCCAACGCCTCTCCCGAGAGCGTCTCTTGGAATATGTTGCAGCGGGTGGCGACGGAATAGCCTTTGGCGCCCGTCTGTGATCTGAAGCTGTCCAGGTGCTGAAACGGGCACCCTATCCCGGTGTACACTAGCCTCTGCGATCTTTGCATGTCGGCTCCCCCAAATTCCAATATCTGGTGGGAGAACGGTCCGGCCCGCTCGTGGAAGCACGCACTCGTGGGCGGTCTTGCTACCTTCCTCTCGCTGGCTTCCATCCGGGCCTTCATGTCTGATACAGAGGTGGGCAGCATTTGGAGCACCTCAACAGTTAAACCGGCCTCCCAATCTGATGACGTGCTGGCTCGATGCGAGAGCGAGGGGGGTTCCAGAGCTCTTCATGGTTTCCGGGAAGAGCGCTATCGGTACATGCACGATCTTTCTCCTCCCGGTGGGTTGTCCCACCTCCAGTGCTTTTGCTAGTGTGGAATTCTGCCGTCACCCTTTTTCCAGGGCCGCCAACAGTGTGGTGTTCACCGCTTCCATCTTCTGGTACTGGGCTTCCGCCCTTATTCGGTCCTGATTGCCCCCTTCTCGCAACCGCGTGACTTTCACTTTCATCCTTTCTATCTCTTCCGCCATGTCGCCCTTGTCAGAGTCGGCGGCATTCCCCGGATCTCTACGACTGACGGCTTCATTTAAAAAGGGGCCCCAAGCCCGGCACACTTCTCCTGGTCTTCCCTCTCCGGTTTCTGGATCCGATCTTCCGGCTATACCTGTTCGAACGTGACTTTTATGTAAAACTCTTCCCACAGACGGTGCCAATTGTTTCTGTCTGAATCTGTAGACTCACAGATACCGGTGGATCTTGGTGTGATTCCTGAAGGAATACCGGGGGGGCCGATCTATTCCGTTCCGATGCCTAAGTCAGTATAGATGGAATAAACTGGTAATTTAGGCAGGAATGAATAGTTGAAGTATTGATTACCTATTAATGAGAGTAGTTGGGACTCATATATAGGCTGCCGGGCATGAGGGCTGGCCTCACCCTTCGATGTGGGACTGCGCCCCCCCCCCCCCCCCTTCTGCTCATATTGCTGGACTGTTTCGGCCCCTATTTCGGGAGCTGCTATCCCCGGTTTCCGGGCCCCGGCCACAAGTAAGACCTGCCCGGGCGCCGGACCAGGTGTCTATGCTACGCTCCCGAGCCCTGGGCCGGGTCAAGGAGTCCTGGCTGCGGGTCTGGAAGCCTGGGTAGCCTCTCTATGGCTACTATCAACAGGATGAGACATAGATAGGTATGATTTGTCTCAGCACACATTTGACCAGAATCCAGAAAGTTCCTAACTGCTGAACAAACATCAATTCCAACTGTAGACCAGTTCTTCTGAAAAAAGAAAGGGGACAAATCTGTAAACTCACAGATTTGTCCCATTTCTTTTTTCATCAATTCTGTAGACTCACAGATACCGGTGGATCTTAGTGTGATTCCTGAAGGAATACCGGGGGGGGGGGGGGGGGGGCCGATCTATTCCGCTCCGATGCCTAAGTCAGTATAGATGGAATAAACTGGTAACTTAGGCGGGAATGAATAGTTGAAGTATTGATTACCTATTAATGAGAGTAGTTGGGACTCATATATAGGCTGCCGGACATGAGGGCTGGCCTCACCCTTCGATGTGGGACTGGCCCCCCCCTTCTGCTCATATTGCTGGACTGTTTCGGCCCCTGTTTGGAGAGCTGCTATCCCCGGTTTCCGGGCCCCGGCCACAAGTAAGACCTACCCGGGCGCGGGACTAGGTGTCTATGCTACACTCCCGAGCCCTGGGCCGAGTCAAGGAGTCCTGGCTGCGGGTCTGGAGGCCTGGGTAGCCTCTTTATGGCTACTATCAACAGGATGAGACATAGATAGGTATGATTTGTCTCAGCACACATTTGACCAGAATCCAGAAAGTTCCTAACTGCTGAACAAACATCAATTCCAACTGTAGACCAGTTCTTCTGAAAAAAGAAAGGGGACATACCATCAGGGCCAAGGCCTTTTTAGGGATGCATTTGAAATAGGGCTGCCTTGATTTCCTGATCCGAGTACGGTTGAAGAAGAGATTCATTCATTTCGGTTGTAACTTTAGTAGGAGTAGCTTCCATAATAACATTCAATGCTTCATCGTCAGTATTTTCAGAAGTGAAAACTGAAGAGAAATATTGAAGTAAGAGTCGTTGTATTGCACCCTTGTCTGTGTGCCATTCTCCTTGTTCATCATTCAGTCCCCGGATAAGATTTCTGCTATTCGATTACTAGCCTTCCTGTGAAAGAAATCTGAATTGCGATCTCCATCTTTAAGCCAGAGAGCCTTCGATCGTTGACGCCAATACTTTTCTTGAGAGGCAAGGAATTGACTATGTCGTATGTGTAGCTGCTGCTGCTCCTCATATTGTTCAGGGGAGAAGGTGTGTCTCATTATGTCATTCAACTTCTCTTGAATCACCCTTAATTCTACTTTTTGATTTTCAAATTCAGCAACATGCCAGGTCTGTAGAGTTTGGCCTGTACGTTGAATTTTGTTGGCTAGTATTTGCATGGCATCACCACCAACCCGATTACTCCATTCCTGCCCGATAACATCACTAAAATGAGGATTGTCCTGCCAACACTCTTCAAAACGAAATAAACGTTTTCGCTTATACCGGACTAGTTTCTCAGCACTGACTTCAACCAAGATGGGATTATGATCCGATTCGGATGGATTTAAGGTAATAACCCTACTGTATGGGAATAGCGAACGCCAGAGAGGTGTTTGAAAACCTCGATCAAGACGTTCCTTGGTATGCTTGTTGCTCCATGTGTAACGGGATCCGACAAATCCCATGTCGATCAAATCACACCCGGCCATAGTTCGGCGGAATGTTGCCATAGGTGCAGCAGCCCGAAGGACTCCTCCTGATTTATCTCTATTTGACCGCTCATTGAAATCTCCCACCATAAGCCAGGGTAACGAACTGTGTTGCGTCGCTAAGGTGCTGATTAGGGTCCAGGTATGATGTCGTCCTTCTCTGGCCGCCACACCATAGATACCAATAAAACGCCATTTACGATGTTCTGGTTTTCCCACTATGACGTCAATATGATTTGCGGAGAAGGAGCAGAGCGAAACATGGGAATCATCATTCCAGAGGAGAGTAAGGCCTTGCGCCGCTTGACCATGAGCAACGACCAAACTGTCCTTGAAGCCAAGACGCCTGACCAGAGTATAATACATTAATACTGCAGATACAAATTTAAGCTAAAAAAAAGTTGATTGGGAACTGAAAATATAATAACATTGCAATCTCAAAAGCTGGTGTTTTAACCAAACGGCACACATTTGTCCAATTGCAACTGTAAATTATAAATGAAACCAAATAAAGCGCTAAATGAACCACAATGAGAGCACCAAAGGCATGGTCATGCATATGAAGCAATCACCTAATTACATAATCCTAATTGTTGTATAGAAAATAAATGCAATTCCTTCAAAATAATAATCCCCCTCTAAGCAAATGCACAAATGATTTGTTTTAAAAACACCAAATACTCCTCTACAGCACAAAGGAAAGAACATAACACATAACCAATATGGTTCTTAGCATACAACCCATCTGTTAATATATTAAAGCTGTAACCTTGCTACACAATACACACCAAACTTCAACAACAAAAAATGAATTAAGCACACAGTGAACTCATAAACAAATATGCTACTTTGTCACATTGAATCAGACAGCGTGAGAGTAGTACCCCATTTGAGGTTCCATAAGCTACAATGAAGCTGGTTCAACTTTTCTCAAAAGGAAGTACAACTTCTGTACCACCCCAAAAATAGCTTCACTGAAATCCCTCAACCTGTATATTTAAGAACACAATATAACTTTTCTATAAAGGGGGCTAGAATAAAAAACAGCAAAATAAACAAACACACATTAATTTTTTTTTAAGTAAGATAAAAAAATCGCAGAAAAACTAAGGCAAAGATTTCTGAAAATTATGCATACGGTATATAATACAAGTTCAGGCTTTTGGAGCACTATATACTATAAGCATTTTAAAGTTTCATCTAACATGCATACATACTGTGTAAAGCGAAGGATCCTACTGATTTCATTCATCACTTCTTAATGGTACTATCAATGAGCAAAATATGAGACTGAAAGGCAGTGATAAAAATCAATTTAGGGTAACACCAAATTGAAATCACATTCAGAAAAAATTCGAAACAACACAATAACCAACATAAAAGACATGAATGAAATTTACCTTGTTGTTCCCATTTGGTTGGTTCTGAAACTATTTAACAATGGCTCCTAAACAAACAAAACAAACAGGTTAAGAACCAAAACCGAATTTGGTATCTCAAATTCGCTACTTGAATCATACATTCATACATCTACTCAGAGAAGAAAGGAGCCCCTGGATTGTCAAAATTGTCTGAGACGGATGCCAGGGCGCATATGATACAGTAAATGCACATTATGTCCATGACGTAGATTCAACCAAAGCCGTGTTCTTCAGCTTCGCTCTATCACCAGTCTATTGTAAATTCAACCAAAATTAATACTCATGTTAAATTCAACAGAAGTAAGCTAAATAGAAACCTAAAATAACCTATTACAGGGACCCTTAAAATCAAGAACCCAGTAAAAAAGCTTGTCACCCAAATCTCATATCAATGAGACATGAAATTTTACGTAATTTTTAATAATATTTTTAACAAAAAAGTCCACCAAATACCTCTAATATTGAGAAGTTCTTCATTCACAAAGAACCGCAAGGTTTCTGCAAGGGAATCAAATTTAACATAAAGAAGTTGGTTGAAACCCATAAATCTCATTAATAAAGATCAAAACTTTAATTTAAAACTCAAAATACACATAAAACCCAACGTTAAGATCCTAAACGTAAATCCCAACACTGTATTAAACCCACACAGCTTTTAAACAGGCTCCATAAACCACAGCTCAAACCTCATATTTGAAAAAAGAGAGGAAAAGATAGTAAGAAGACCGAGAGAGCAATTGAGAAAAAAATTGAGTAAAACTGACCAAATTACGATCGAAAAGGCAATGGAAGAGGAGATGGTTTGGATGTCAATCTGTAGTTGTGAAGGAAGATTTTGGTGTGGTGGTGGGAGAGTGGATATGAGCATAGCTTAGTTCGAGGAATGATTTTGGTCCTTCTAGAAAGGCAGCCATTTTGAGTAGATAGTTTCAAGAAGATGTTGTCACTCTCCAGAGCAAACACGCAGGGATGAAAGAAGAAGGGAGAGCGACAGTGAGAAAAGAGGATTCCGCATAGCTTATCTGGTATTCTGATAATAATGGCAGAACCATAATTAAATAGGAAATAGGGACAAAATCCGGAAAATATCTTCTATATGAACAGTGTTTCTGTGTAGGCGTTATAGTATGTTGTAAATATCAGAATTGATGATACATGATTACTATAAATTATGCCCTATAAAAAACATGCCTTTTTATTTTTCTGAAATAAGGTCTAAAACTTAGAAGTTGTTCGATAGTTCACACTAATGTTGTGAATTTGCATAAATTGTCCTTTCATTAATTTCGGGAAATTTTCAAGAAATAGAATTAAAATCGGGTTACTACAAACCCCCTCTCTTCCTGGTTTGGTTTATCGGGCTTCGTCTGCAGTTTCCTCGACCCTCTGGGATAAGCGCTCGATGTCTATTCGAAAGCTTCCACAACGCTCTTCTCCCAAAGCTAAGGTTTTGGGTGTGCGTCGTGGTCGAGAGGAGGTAGCGGCAGCTAGTGATGGTGGCAGGAAGGTCAAGTGTTCGCTTGGTCTTGCTCCTTGTCCTCTTACCTCAGATCAGTTAGGGTTTGTGGAGATTGTTGACGGAACCCTAGCAGTGGTAGGGTCATCGCACTACGCCATATATCATTTTATGCGACAGACTTTGAATAGGTCTGTCGCCTAAAATGAGCTAATACCACGAACACAATTTATGTCGCCTAAAAAAATAGGTCTGTCGCCTAAGAGATCTTATGCGACGGTACCTATGCGACATCTTCTGTGAGTCGCTTAAGAACCTCTTATGCGACTGCATCTATGCGACACCTATTGTGAGTCGCTTAAAAACCTCTTATGCGACACAATCTATGCTCTGGTTAGTGTCTGTCGCCTAAGGACCTTTTATGCGACGTACTTTTTGCTAGTCGCTTAAGACTCTGTTTTAAGCGACACACAAATAATATGTTCGTCGCTTAAAGTTTTTACATCTGCTATAAAGCCCTCTGCTTAGACAGAACACAGAAGAAGAAGAAAACGCAGAAAACACTGTAGCAGATGCGAAAACGAGCCAAAACTGCTGATTTCGTCAATTTCGGGGTCTAAAAGCTTGGGTCTTCTCTTACAATTGCTTTCTAGGTTAGTATAATCTCTTCTCTTCATTGTAATCACCATATTTGGGTTTGATTGGTTGAATTTAGTGTTTGAAATCTTGAGTTGGATTTGGTTTATAATGTGTTTTGTGGTGTTTTTAGTGTTGGGTATTTGAATATATGATGGAGTTAGTGTTGATTTTGGTGACAATTGTAATTAGGTTAATTTGTGACATTTTGTGAAATTGAATTTTAGTGAAATTGTGAAATTTAGTTAAATTAAATTTTAGTGGAATAGTGAAATTTAGTGAAATTAAAATTTTATGGTAGATTATGTTAAAAAATTTAATTAATGATGTAATTGGTTTGTGTTGTGTGTGGATTGTGGTAGTTAGGGTTTCTGAAACATGCGAGTGGCTTAGTGAGGGAGCGTGGTGCCGTGTGTAAATTTATGGTTTCATATTATATATAATTGTGGTGTTTATTAGCTTAGAACTCCCGTTTGAGAATCAACAAGTCATCTAGTTGATCGAGATGACTTGTTGATTCTCGAATTGTCCCATTTTTGGACACTTTAGACGAACACGACTTTGTTGATACTTTTGTTATTCATATGGTTTCAGCTACAGTTTTGGGATATAGTTTCGACAGTATCTCTCTACAATGTTCCTCGAGTGCAAATTAGGTTGTTTAGATTTTTGTGCACTTGAGGGACTGTAGGGAGATGCTGGCGAAATTTTCCAAAACTGTAGCTGAAACCACATGAATACCAAAAGGATCAACAAACTCGTGTTCGCCTGAAGGGGATAGGACCCAACCCGGAGGCATAAGGAGAAGAAGTGTTGGGACAGGTTTTGATTGTATCATAAATGTTGTGTGCTAACCTTATGCATATTGTATGTTTATGTTATGACAGGAAACATGGACAAGAGTTGGATCGGCTTATCTAGAGGTGATCCGAAGTTCATTCAGGGGATAATTGAATTTTGTGCGTTTGTTGTTCAAAATAGCAGTACTGACACGGAAGTGCACAAGTGCCCGTGCAAGCGTTGTCGGTTGCACAAGCGGAGGCTTAGAGTCGATGAGATGTTTACGCATTTGAGGGAAAACGGTATGATGTCTGATTACACTAGATGGATACATCACGGTGAGGTTGCAAGCGGTCCTTCATTGTACGAGCAGAGGCAAAAATACCTTGAACAAATTGCATCTTCTAGTGGTAGTGTGGGTCCTCAAATAAACCCCGTTATGGACATTCTGTATGATGCTTTTCCATATATTGATAGATTTTATGAGGCAGAGAATGTTGATGGTTTAAATGATGGAAATGATGTAAATGATTTAGACCCTATTGCCAGAGATGCTTATGAGAAGTATAACAGACTTTTATTAGAAGCTCAGACTCCGTTGTATGATGGTAGTGAGGAGACTGTTTTAACCATCATCCTTAAAACAATTAAGATAAAAACACTAAATAGATGGTCAGACAAAAGTTTTGATGAGAACTGTGCATTGATCAAGAGCGCACTTCCTCCAGGAAATAAGTGTCCTGATTCATACCGAACTGTAAGAAAGATCCTAAAGAACATGGGTCTGGGTTATCGGATCATCCACGCATGCGATAATGGTTGTGCGTTGTTTTACAAAGAGAATGCAGACCTAGACAACTGTCCCATATGCAATGAGTCAAGATGGATATATTCTGAACACGGTATAAAAGTTCCTGTAAGAAAGGTTCGTTACTTTCCTCTAACACCTAGGTTGCAACGCCTATATATGTCGCCGCACACAGCAAAGGAAATGCGGTGGCACGAGGAAAGGATTTCAGATCCAGATTTTCTTAAACACCCGGCAGATGGGGAAGCATGGCAAGAGTTTGATAAGGACTTTCCAGATTTTGCCAACGACATTAGGAATGTGCGCCTCGGACTCGCTACAGACGGGTTCAATCCTTTTGGTGCAACCGGTCTTTCTCACAGCACTTGGCCTGTTGTGGCGATGCCTTACAATTTGCCTCCTTCAATGTGTATGAAAAAGGAGTTTAACATGCTCGTATTGTTAATATCCGGTCCAAAGTCTCCAGGAAAGTGTTTGAATGTGTTTATGAGACCGGTGATCGATGAGCTAAAGATGTTGTGGAGTATCGGAGTTCAGACTTATGACCGACATGAGCAAAAGTCATTCACAATGAGAGCAGCAGTGATGTGGACCATTAGCGACTTTCCCGGATTAGGGATGTTGGGAGGCATCCAGACAAAAGGCTACAAAGCATGTCCCATTTGTTTGGAAGATATTGATTCAAGCAACTTGACAGGGAGAATGGCATACCAGGGTCACCGCAGATGGCTACCCCGGAGGCATCCATGGCGTCTAGCAGCAGATAAGTTTAATGGGAAGGTTGAGTTAAGGGAAGCACCACGCTCTTGGTCTGGAGATGAGATTTATAGCAGTATCCTCTCTCATGACTACCCTGAACTGAGTTTGCATCCGAAGTTCAAGCCCAAAGCAACTAGAGAGAAACTGTGTTGGACTCACGTGAGTATATTTTGGGAGCTGCCGTACTGGACCACATCGAGAATAAGGTATACCTTAGATGTCATGCACATTGAGAAGAATGTGTACGACAACATAAGTGGAACCATTTATGGTCTCGAAGGAAAGACCAAGGACAATCCAAAAGCTCGTGAAGGTCTAGAACAACTAGGGATACGGAAGAGGCTGTGGAAGAAAATGAAACCCGGGTCAGGTAAAAAGAAAGAAAAAGTATCTCAAGCACCGTATACAGTTCTTCCTGAGGCAAAGAGCGAGATTTTCGAATGGATTAAAGATGCACAGTTTCCTTATGGTTATGCGGGAAGTTTGAAGAATAAGGTAAATGTGAATGATAAAAAGTTTTATGGATTGAAGACGCATGACTGCCATGTACTCCTGCAACGTCTTCTTCCAATCTTTATCCGACCATATCTGCCATATCACGTCGTTGAGCCGTTAATAGCATTGTGCAGATGGTTTCAGAAACTATGTGCTAGAGAGTTGATGAAAGAGGACGTCTGTCACATGAAGGAAGAAATAGTAATGATTCTTTGTAAATTGGAAAGGATCTTTCCTCCCGCTTTCTTCACTATCATGGTTCACCTCATGATTCACCTTCCCGAACAAGTTCTGTTTACCGGCCCAGTACATTTTACCTGGATGTTTCCCATGGAAAGGTATTGCGTTAATTTTATCATTTTAACTACATGATCATATATATATATATATATATATATATATATAATGTTTACTTTCTATAATATTTGACAGGCAACTCGGGGATTATAAAAAAACTGTTAGAAACACACGTTTCCCAGAGGGGTGTATTGCTGAGCAATACATTACACATGAGTGTGTGACGTACTGCAGTTTTTATATGGATGATGCTACGGGAGATGCAAACGTCACCTCGATTCAATATCTCTGTTGTTTCCGAACTCGTGAAACCCGCAGGTTTTGTAGCAAATGCTCGCTTAAGTAGGAACGAATTGTACGAGGCCCACTGGAATGTAATGGAGCACTGTACAGAAGCGGCTTACTTCATTGCGGTTCACCATAATGAACTAAAAAAAATCAATCCACGGATGACTGATGAGCAACGTATTCAGAGTTTTCTTCCATACTTTCAAGATTGGGTATACAATAGTTATAATTTGAACATTATATACAGTTGGACATTTATATTACATTGCACTAATGGTTTATATTAATGTTACAGATCACAAAGCTGCAAACAGAAGGAAGTGAGTATTATACGCCTGAACTGCACATTTTGGCATGCCGCCCTCAAGCACACAATATTTATTCACAATGTTATGTGAACGGAGTTAAGTTTATCACGTGGCAGCGAGACCATAAATTGAAGACTCAAAATAGTGGTGTCATGGTAGAGACTGAAGGCATCTCATACTACGGGATTCTTAAAGCCGTTGTCGAACTAGTATATTCAGAAGGCATGCGGGTTTTTTGTTCAAGTGTAAATGGTACAATACTGACCCTACCGTTCATGGTAGCGTAAAGATAGATCACAGTCTGTTATCAGTTGACACATCTACCAGCTGGTATGAGGACTCACCATATATTCTTGCCGCCACAGCAAGACAAGTGTTTTATCTAGATGACCCGAAAGCTGGTGAACCTTGGAAAGTTGTTAATGTGATGTCACACAGAGGTACGTACAGTGCAAGCACACTTGCAAGGGATGAAACTAACAGACCTCCTAGGAGGAATGAAGTTGACGAACCCTATCAAGAACCTACCGCGGACTCAATCCCAACTTACACTCCTATATCTGGTTTCACCATCGACTTCGGTTCTCTTCCACACATTGATGTTCCCATTCAATGTTACAATGATGAAGAGGACGAGGAGAACGAATACGAGGATGAAAGCGACGATGACGAAGACAATGAAGGCGAAAGTGAGGAAGATGAAGATGAAAGTGATAGAGAGAATGATTATGCTGAATATGAGGAAGACCTATCAGATGAAAATTGATAATTTCATTAAGTATTTTATGTAAACCCTAAAATAATCAAGTTCACACCATTTTTTATTTACTAAAAGAGCATCACAAAACAAGGCTCTTATGGTGAGTAGTATAACAAAATTGTCTGAAAAATAATAAGGCAATATTTTATACTTAAGCGACGCGAATAAAACTAATATTTATAAGTCCGTCGTATAAAATTCATGTAAAATCATTTTTTTATAAAAAACTAAGTAAATAATTTTTACTTAGGTGACACACATACGTAAATACCAAAGCCAGTCGCGTAGGTAAATTTCTATAACTTTTTTTTTTTAAAAATATGGAAATGCATATGTAAACCCGTCGCCCAGTCCACTTTTAGGCGACAAAGAAAGACCAAAGCCAGTCGCCTAGGTAAATTTCTATAACTTTTTTTTTAAAAAAAATATGGAAATAATTTATACGTAGGCGACAGGCATATGTAAACCCGTCGCCCAGTCCACTTTTAGGCGACTAAGAAAGTAGAAAGCCAGTCGCTTAGGTAAATTTCTATAACTTTTTTTTTTTTTTAAATATGGAAATAATTTATACTTAGGCGACTAGCATATGTAAACCCGTCGCCCAGTCCACTTTTAGGCGACAAAGAAAGACCAAAGCCAGTCGCCTAGGTAAATTTCTATAACTTTTTTTTAAAAAAAAATTGGAAATAATTTATACTTAGGCGACAGGTATATGTAAACCCGTCGCCCAGTCCCCTTTTAGGCGACTAAGAAAGTCGAAAGCCAGTCGCGTAGGTAAATTTCTATAACTTTTTTTTTTTTAAAATATGGAAATAATTTATACTTAGGCGACTAGCATATGTAAACCCGTCGCCCAGTCCACCTTTAGGCGACAGAGAAAGACCAACGCCAGTCGCCTAGGTAAATTTCTATAACTTTTTTTTTAAAAAAAATTTGGAAATAATTTATACTTAGGCGACAGGTATATGTAAACCCGTCGCCCAGTCCACTTTTAGGCGACTAAGAAAGTCGAAAGCCAGTCGCGTAGGTAAATTTCTATAATTTTTTTTTTTAAAAAAAATTTATACTTAGGCGACTAGCATATGTAAACCCGTCGCCCAGTCCACTTTTAGGCGACAAAGAAAGACCAAAGCCAGTCGCCTAGGTAAATTTCTATAACTTTTTTTTTAAAAAACTATGGATCCTCATAGAGAGACAAATGTTTAAATAACGTTAACTTTTAGTCGATCGGGGGTATTATGAAGTTAATCATTTTAGACTAATTGATCGTTGGATTTCAAATGTACGTATAGTACGGTACATGATTAAAAATTGAGATATAATAGACATTGTTTGGCCGTTTGATCGTTGGTTATAAGCAATTAAAACCTTGTTAAATTGTATATTAATTCATACCTTCTTAAGCGACGGAGTTCGTATTATTTAGTCGCTTTAAATTTTGGGAAATGGCGCGTGACTTTCCGCCAAAAAGATTGGCCAGAAATTTTAAAAATCTTAGGCGACGTGGTTATTATTTGATAGTCGCTTAAGTAATATTTTGAGGCGACGGGGGTTTTTAAGTAAGTCGCTTAAGTATATATATATATATATATATATATATATATATCTAAATAACGGGGTTTTCTGAAATCCCCAAATTCAGTCCCGATAAATTTCTCTCCACCATCGCGTCCCCCGCCCGAGCAACAGCCGCCGCGTCCCCGCCCGAGCAACAGCCGCCGCGTCCCCGCCCGAGCCTCCGCCGCGTCCCCCGCCCGAGTAACAGCCGCCGCGTCCCCCGCCCGAGCCTCCGCCGCGTCCCCCGCCCAAGCACAGAACAACCCTATTTACATACAAAGCTTCACTGATGCCGATGACGCCCTAAAGCTCCACCACATCGTCCACTGCTCCCTCGACGTCGTCGACGAGCGAGGTATCTTTACCGATCTGGGTCTTGAATCCCAATCAGTTTCTTTTCATTGTTTCTTTTTTGTGCTGAAGAATTTATAGTCACAATTACAAATGCAATCCTGGGTTCTATTTATTTGGTATTAATTAGTAAACAGAAAACACATGGATCATATTGGTGATGATATAGTTGGGATCATCGGTGTGAACTTATCTGGGTGTGTCTGGTTTTGTAGTGAACAATCCGACGAAGTCGGGACCAACACTGAATGAGACATTCTTGGGTCTGCTTTATCCAACTGAAAACTACAAAGTGTGAGTGCTTGTGCCGCCTCTATTGCTTATGTTTATGGTGAGGGTGTTGCATTGTGTTGTTCTTATAGTGTTTGGTATTGTGTGCAGGTGTGGCTATTTGACTAACACGAAGGTGAAGTTTATCTGTGATACGGGGATATATGTATGTGTTTGTTTTGTCCTTGATTATGCTGCTTTGCCTACTTTCAGTTTTGAGTCTAGTATTGGTTTGTTTAGATTGCTGCGGATTAATGGAAGTTGTAAATGGCTTTGTTGCTCAGTTATGAGTCTTGCATTGGTTTGTTTAGAATCCTATGTTAAATTGTTGGTGATGTAGATAGATATTTAGGATAAAACAACTCCCAATTCCTATGTTCCTCATTTTATTTCTCTGATAGCAAATAAATGAACCCTGATTTCTTGCATAATCGATTGATTGATTAGTGACTTGATTACTTTTTTGTGTTCAGATATCTGTCTGAGCTGCTTGGAGAGTGCCACAACGCCACAACCTCGGTGCATTCCTGCCTATGCAATTGCTGGTGTTTCTATAACCAAGGTCAGTTCTGAACTTTTGATTCAGCTTGTGACTGGATTAGTACAGCTGCTGCTATTAGTGGGTATAAATTCTAGGCTTTTAGCAAGTACAACCAGTAAATCTTAAAGAAGAATAAAATGAAGGCTATATGTATGACCAGGCCCTCCATTTCATCTTAATCCCTTTCTAAACGTAATCCACTATTGGATTGATCATGAAAATTCTTGACCAGGCTCTCCATATTTGAAAAGTTGTTTATTTAAAAAATATATATAATTATGGGTATGTAATAATCAATTTGTATTGTTTCATGTATGCCTTACAATTATCATTCTAGATCTTGTTAGAAATGATCACATGAAAAATAATAGTCGAGAGTTGTAATGTATACGTACAAGATTGTATATGCTTTGATGGAGTGGTTTCGTAGCATGATTTTGGTTTATTACGTTTGATTTTTACAAATTGGACAGCTTGGACAGCTTTATAAAGTGGTTCTCATGTACTTGTAAAACATATTGGACAGCTTTATAGAGACCACTGTACCCTTGGCCTCCATCTCATATCTGTGACCAGCAATTCAGCATTATCCCTAACATACATGAAATTTTTTTGTTTTGGAAATGAGTCTGATTAGTTAGATATGTTTTATGATCATGGAAAGTTAAGCTCAGATGCATACTTCGCTTCAATTTCATTTTTGTGTATATATAGGATAAAACAATGACCTTATCCTCCTTTCCCCTTAATTAATTTCAGCTTTACATTTCTCTTGGTTTATAACTTGTTTTGTTTTTTCTTTTTTATATACCTCTTATATTAGCAATGCCTCCAAAACCTCGACACGGAAAGACAAGGAAGCTCTTGGAGATTGAGGACCGTGACCTACGGCAGCAGTTGATGAGACGATCACTACAAGCACCACCAATCTCATCTTCTCAAGTTGCTGGTCCATCAACTCCTGATGTTGGACCTTCAACTCCTGCTTCTTCAGCACCACACATCACGACTCCTACTTCTTCTGCTCCTAATCCGGTGGACAGTTCTCCGGGTGCGCAGTTCACTGCCTTGCAGCTAACCGCTCCCCCACTCTCAGCAGTTGCGCCAGCGATGACTAGCGACCACAGTACCGGTTCTACATCTACCGGCGCTTCGACGACTGCGCGCAGCATTCGTTGCCAGGACTTGGTCACGACAGGTATATTTCGGTATACTGTAGGTAATTCCATTAAGGATTCTCATAGATGATATGAAAGCATATAATTGATTCGGTAATTAAGGATTTAATTTAATGGTTATAACTTGTTTCGGCTTTTGTTTGTAGATACACCACAAAAAAGGAAGAGAGGTGTGGTGGTTGGATTAAAGATCCAGCAGCTAGTCCGAACTACGGGGGGAAAGATCGTGGTTGAGTATGATGAGTACCACCGCGGCCCGAAGGATCCGGTGGTCCGAAGCCTAATTTCTAGGGACATAGGAAGTTGTGTCAAGGACGGTGTCCCTACGATCAAGGCCACCTACAAGGAATTGGGCCCCTTGGACCGAGCGATCGTGACCAACTACCTCTCAGTAAGTCCTGTCATTTAATATGTTAAAATATTGTTCTTACTGTTTTTATTGTTGTTATGTTTTGTTACTAATGTGGGTCCGTTGTGTATATGTAGCCACACTACGTGCTCCCACTGGATCATGATGGCCTGTGGGGTTATGTTCAGAGAACGGCAGGTGAGAGGTACAAGGATTGGAAATCCGATTGCAGACGACATTGGCTGCAGTGGGGGGATGACCTTCCTCTTGAGTTTCTCCATCGTCCGACGCAGTGGGAGTGGTTGTGCACGCACTTCAAGGACCCTGTTCATGCGGTAATCACTCTATCTCTCCCTCTCTCTCTGTTTCAATCTTTTTCATGGTTTATGTTAGTTATTTGGTCGTAAATGTAATGGTTGTAAATGTTGTGTTACAGGCTTTATGTGCGAAAATGAAGGAGGTCCGAGCGGGTCCAAATAGGATGAACCACCACTCCGGCCCGACCGCCTTCAGTTACCGGGCGAAGCTGCATGAGAATCAAGGACATCCAGCCCCTTTCGTCCGTGCGTTTGAGGACGCGTATGCCAAAGACCCTTTGGGCCGTCCGCACGTGGTGAGACATCCGCTCTTTTAGTTCCATTTCTTGTTTTACAAATGTACCGTATGTATTTTTTATTAACCTTGCTCAATTGTGTGTTATTGTAGGAGGCAATGAAAGAACGTGTGGACGAACTAGTAGGGTAAAGGAGGGAGAAATACCCGGATATTCCCCCCGAAGCGCCTCTCCCCATTGAAGAACAAGTCGATGTGATAGTCAGTCGACTTGGGGACAAGAGAGGCACATCCGTCCGAGGGGTGGGAAGCTGCATGCAGCGGGAGCCGAAGAAGAGAGGAGGCGCCCGGCGTATCGAAGTAGACAGCATCGTGGAGGAGCGAGTTAATGAAGTCAGAGAAGAGTTGCTGGCGGACTATAGGGAGAAAGAAGCGCAACTGGCAGAGCGTATCCGCGAATCAGAAGAGCGCCACCGCCAGAGAGAAGCAGTCCAAGAAGAGCGCCACCGCCAGAGAGAAGCAGCCCAAGAAGAGCGTTTACGGCAGATGGACGAGAAGATTGCGATGCTCGTAGCGCTTCAAATCTCAGGTAGTTCTTCCCAAAATCCTTGACTTCTCGACATGGAGGCCAGCACATTTTAGACTATGTTTATTGCCTTTTGTTTGTACTTAAAGAACAGTTTATGTAATAGAACACTTGATTTTGGAATGAATGTTTTGTTTTCAAATTGTAGAATGTGTTGGTTTGGGCTGTGCAGGTTTTGTTGTTTGTTTTGTAAAAGGGCAACATACAGAAGCAGTTTCTGTTTTGAGTTCTGTAACAACACTTAAGCGACAGACATAGGTAAATCTGTCGCCTAGGTGCGTCTTAAGCGACAAGGAAACACCAATGTCTGTCGCTTAAGATAAAAATAAAACAATTTTTTGACAGCGTTAAAAAATAACTTATGTTTAGGCGACACACATCGAAAATATACGTCGCCTAGATATCTCCTAAGTGACGCGGCGAGAAAAAGTCCGTCGCCTAGGTTAATCTTAAAATAAACTAAATAAATAAATTATGGTTAGGCGACAAACATAGTAAAATGCGTTGCCTAAAACTTCTTAAGCGACTAATATTGACCAACATCCGTCGCCTAGGTCAACATTTAGGTGACACACATATATGTGTGTCGTTTAAAATCCATTGAAAACTATTTTTAGAAAAATTAAATAAATAAATTATGTTTAGGCGACACACAAATAAAAAATGTGTCGCCTGGAGATCTTTTAAGCAACGAATATAGAATAAAGTGCGTCGCCTCGGTCAAAGTTAGGTGACAAATATATATCTGGCCGTCGTTTAAAATCAATTTAAAACTATTTTTTAGAAAAAATTAAATAAAAAAATTATGTTTAGGCGACACGCATAAACATCCGTTGCCTAGATATATCTTACGCGACTAACAATGAAAAACGCACGTCGCCTATGTGTATCTTAGGTGACAGACATTTATATACCCGTCGTTTAAGATGATATAAAACTATTTTTTTGGAAAAAATTAATAAAAAATGATATTTAGGCGACGAACATATTATTTTTAAGCGACTCCACTGAATATATGTTAGTCGCCTAGGTATTTCATATTTAAGCGACACGTTATAATGTTAGTCGCTTAGGTATTTCATTTTTAGGCGACACGTTTTAATGTGTGTCGCCTAAAGAGACACTTAGGTGACAGGCAATGAAAAATGCGTCGAGTAAGAGTTTAGGCGACACGACTTAGGCGACGTGACTTAGGCGACAGGTTTGTGTGTGGCATAAGCTTAGGCGACAGATTTAGAGATCTGAGGCGACAGCTTTTGTCTGTCGCCTTAATACTTGTTTGGCGTAGTGTCGGCGGAGAAGAGGAGCCCCGAAAAGCCTCGGGACAGTAAGAACAAGCCAAAGGTCCAAGATGGTGATTCGATGGTGATTCGATGGTGACTGGTTCAGTGGCGTCTGACAGTGGCGGACGTGGAGGAGGTAGCGGCTGCTCCTCCGGCAGAGTAGGATTCAGTGATGTCTACATTCCAGGGTTTGCATGTGTTTATTTCCATGTTTGCCCTTAGATGATTTAATTTAATTTTTTCAATTTATTTTGTTATCGAGTCTGTGTTTTTAGTTGTATTTTTAATTCTTGTTGAGTCGAATAATGGTTTTTTGATCTTTGTAGTAGATATCTTTTCTCTTGCATGATTAGGCAAGGCCTTGTGCCCAAATTAGTAGTATTAATTGGCTACGTTCCTATTGAAATACAGTCCTTTTTCTTTATAAAAAATAAATAAATAAATAAACTAACTCGCATGCACTTCTAGTAATAATAGTTTCAAGTGAAAGTACGTATGATAAGAAAACAAAAAAACAAAACTCACTTCTACTGGTGAAATTGACCATCCCATACTAGAGAAAAGTTCATTAAACTAACAAGAATTTGAGGAAGACGATAAAAGGATCAATCAGAGGAAAAGAGAAAAAAGAGAAACTATTTCCAGTCCATTGTACTTAGAGGCCTAGTGCGAATTATTTTTCTTGGCCTTATTTTTATTTACGTAATATTAAAAGATTTAACGGGGATGATAAATATATATTTTGAGAGAGAGAGAGCTAAAGAATTTCTTTTTGTCTACAAAGCATAGATAAACAAAATGGAGTTTTTATTCAAACCTCCAAAAAAGGTACTTAGACCTCCCTCTTTTTTCAAGTTAGTATTGACTTTGTCAAGCCATGTGAAATTACCGTTATGTTATATTTTCAAAAATATTTTGTAAAATATTTTTCACAAATGGCAAAGAGAAAACAGAGAATATATTTCCATATCCATTCCATTTTTATTCTATTTAATTTTTTTCCAATCTGATCTTGAGGAGGAACAAAGATAATATTTTCTAATTAAGGCTAAAATTCAATGGAGAACTCAAAGCTAATTGTATAGGTTGTCAATGGATTAGCACACCCATGATATTTGAGCAAATTCACGAGCAAATAAAGCAAAGTGACAAACTATGTAATCAACCTAAAAACTCATATTTCCTCAACAAAGAAGAAAAAATAAAATAAAGACCAAGATGATAATTTTTGTCTATTGAAAATGGATCGAGAGGAAAAATTAAAATTTCGGATCAGAAGAGCAATAGATTTGCCTGATTTTGGATGAATTTTTAAAGTAAAATATAATTAATAAATGTTCAAAAATTGAAGCATGTTTAATTACCAATTTTGGAGGTGTGAACAGAATATTCTATAAGAATTTTTTTTTAATTGATTTAATTAGATTTTGGGTATTTTGAAAAAATTAGGGAGGTGTAAATAATATTTTGATTCTTGTAAAAAGTAAATTTGAGGTCCATTAAGTAAGGAGGTCCAACTGCCATTTTTGAAGGTATGAATAAAAGCTCGCTAAATAAAAAAGTGCAAAAGAGACAAAAAAAAACAAAAAAAAAAAAAGAGGTACGGGTACAAAATTGAAAATGTGGTGTGTGAGGGTTCAACCCTCACTGCAAGGAACTAAATGTCATTAAGCGGGGGGCTTGGCAACTAAGTTGAAGAGTAAATTGTTCACATAAATTGATCATAACATATATATTGCTTACCTATACGTACCTTAGGCCCAAGTGGGTCCCTAACTCTATTAATCAATTAACACAAAATCCATTATGTATTTGTGCTCCATTCACCATGTTGTAGAAAAATCGCACATATATATAATTCATATCTATAGCGAAACTTTGCTTTGAAATTATGGAGTGACGTTTCTTATTTGGCTCGATTTTCGGTTGAATTTTCCCATTATAAGTCATTCAATATTTAGGTATATATGAAATTATCATTTTTACAAAGTTTCATCCAATTTGACAACTGTTTGAGCTTTCATAATCATGATTTGCACAAACGGTTCATGTTGAAAATATTTAAGTTCATTCATGTATTGATTTAATTTAGTTTCAATACCTTAATGATCACCAAATTAGTGAAGTTCCTTAGAGCATCTCCAACAGCTCTTGTAAAAATTCTCTATTAAAGAGGAGGAAAACCCAAAATCTCTATAAAAAATAGGCTCAACTCCAACAGCTCTTCTATTTTACAGTATAAAAATTAAATGTTAATCTGTATAATTTAATAAATATATAAATAATATTTTTTTTTAATCAAATCAAATTCCGTTATAAATACTTTAATTCCTCCATCTTCCAAGAGAGAGAGAGAGATAAATTATTTCTTTTTTTATTTATCTTTTTTAGGAGAGAGAGTCAAATATAAAAGGCAAACATTAAATTTTAGGGATTTTTGCAAGAATATACAGATTTTGAGAATTCTATAGATATAGAGATTCTACATATTTTTTCCTCACTTTCTCTATTTTAGAGATTGGTTTACAAGAACTGTTGGAGCCAAAATTGGGTGTTTTTCTTGTAAAATAGAGAAAATTCAACTTTTACAAGAGCTGTTGGAGATGCTCTTATGCTCTAAATCTTGTAGTTGTTGTTGAATCTTTTCTAATATGAACTTCACAACATAAGAGGTTCACAATAATGTCGTCGTCTCTCTCTCTTCTCTTCTTTCAGCCTCTGACCCTATGTGATTTATGAAGCGAGAGTGTTGAAAAATAAAGTGGTCGGGTCGGGTAAAAAGGCCCAATTTAAGGAAATTTACTATATACTAAAGGTGAGTTGGGTCGGTTACTGTTCATAGACTGTAGCTAAGCTTTGTCGACATTACCGTTTTGCCCTCAATTCTGTGTGTTCTGCCATTCGCTCAAGTATAAATGACGTCAGGATTCATCTCCCTCGCTCTCTATAACAATTTGGGTTTCTTCTTCCTCAGCCATCCAATTCATTGGTTCTTGATTTTCGTCGGCGATCTAGATTGAGATCGAGGTCATAGGGCGACAGAAGGTATGTTCACTTCTATATATCAGTCCCTCTCTCTCTGTGAGACGCTCGCATTCGACTATGCGACGACAGCGCTTTAATAGAGTGGTATCGGCGCTCTGACGACGACGGCGTGTGAGGTAAACTCTGTGCTCACACTAAGCTGTAGATATGTCCATGTCATATATAGATATGCCCTCTATGATTGAACCAAATAAGTATCGGTCTTTTCTGAAACTTCTCATCTACCTTTTCTGGTATAGCAGTATTGAATGAGTTGTTTTTAACAGTGGCAATTCTCAAATTGGGGGTTTTCTATGTGTGGTTAAAGATTGATCATTAGAGAAATCCCTTTGTTCTGTGTTTGGATTGGAATGCTGCTTAGATATTGGTGATTGGTGCCTCTGAATTTAGTGGTGACAATGTTCCTTTCGTTGTTTTTGGATTGGAATGTTGCTTAGATATTGGTGATTGATACCCTGTTTTTCAGAGTCCTTGGTCATGTTGATTGGATCATTTGGTCAGAAGAGTTGCAGTGAGTTTCGTATGACCATAATGAATTGAATTCGTTCCTTGACCATCTACTTCATTAGAATTTTGGGTCTTGCTTCAAATCTTTGTAAGTCTGTAGGGTTTGGTAGGAGATATATAAGGGTCTGTCTCAGAATCTACCACTGGGATCATTATAGTTAACTTAGGCCCAGTTTGGGATTGTTGTGCTGTGAGCAGAATTGCTTTTGAATTTGCTGTGAGCAGAATTGTTTTTGAATCTGCTGTGAGTGGAATCAGCTGAGGTGTTTAGTAAACTGTTTTTAAAAGTGCTGTGAGAACCAAAAAACAATTTCGTGTGTTTGGTGAGTTATAAGTAAAAATTGTTTTGAATGGTATAATGACAAAAATAGGCATTGTTATAAATTGATATTAAAATAAATAATTGTTTCTTTTGTATATAATTATTAAGTTAATCCACAATATTACATAAGATTTCTTAACACCATAGTAAATGATTGATTATTATTTAATTAGATTAGTATATCACAATCTAAGAAAAAATAAATATTACCATTTGTTACAAATATAACTAATTCCTGCAAAAGCATCTCTTACCCTGCTTCTCCAAAATCCACTTTTAAGAGAATCAATTCTTCTAAAATCAGTTTTATGGGTTGTTACCAAACACTTAAAATGAGGCCCAGAATCACTTTTGACCCCAAAAACAGCTTGAGAATCAATCCCAAACTGGGCCTTAATTGTATAACTCAAATAGGATCGGATTATCATAGCAAGCAATAAGAACTTATATTACAATGCTCAATTAGTATTATTAATCATTTAGAAGATAGTGTTATAAGCTGTGGTATTGAGCATAATCATACAACTAACTAACAATCCATCAATTGAATATCAAAACATGTAGATAATCTTGCTAGGGCATCATCCTAACCGTAGATAAGGAGTTTAGCTGCTCATGTTCAAGGAAAACATAACAAAATTCCTTAAAAACATAAAAGAACTAAATGAATGAATACATAGATGTGAAGTCGGTGGACGCCAGCATCTTTAATTGATGCAGTTCTGATCTCTCTGAATCCTCTCTGTCTTGACATATTTTCTTTATATATGCATCTTTTCCTTCTTGCTTAAGGTTTAAGCTCATTTACCATTTAGCCCAAAAGAGAGGTGACATGGGACATCTAAATATATATCTCAATATGATTTTTATTGATCTGAAAATTTTGAACTACGGTGTGATTGATGAGTTCTTCATTGTTAGACTGCGTTCCAGCAGAGTGTATACCTGATCAATTGCCTCACTTTGAGAGTTTGAGGTTACATTTTAGTTTTGAATTTTATTGATCTTAGGGTTTTGCTTGATTTCTTGAGTCTGAGTTTTTCTTTTTTTCTCAAATTTTCATCAATTCTAGGTTTTGATGGTGTTCTGATTTTTATTCTTTTATGCTGAATTTGAGTTTTGGTGATAGGTTTAGCCATCAACCTGCTTAGCTGGACCATGTAAAATCTTTGACATATAATCTGTCCATGCTTTCTGTTTTGTGATCTTTGAGTGATTGCATTTTAGTAACATTTCGTTCTCTTCTAATTGATTCTCACTTTCTCAGGTACATATATTGCTCTTCAGCTGGTGTCTAATTCTAATCCACTCAATTGCCTCACTTTGAGGTTACATTTCAGTTATAAGCTCCAACAAAGCTGTAAGCTGTAAAATTGGAGCAATTTTCGAACAAGTTTTGTTGAGAGGCTCCTATATGCAAACTCCAACTTTAAAATTCTACTATTATATCAACCATCTTCTGTTATTGCCCTCTTCTTCATTTGCATATTCTGGCCATTCTTTTCTTCTGTGTGGAATGTCCCACAAATCGAAAAGACCCGCTGCAACTGTGCGGGCACTCTGCCTAGTTATATATAATATTGGAGAACCCCGGTTTCCATTCCATTTGGGATTAGGTCAAGATGAATCGTCTTCTTATCAAACAGAGAAGACCAACTGGGGTGTGTACCACTATCTCTCCACCCTCCGTCCGATCTTTACATTCAGCTTTTTATTTAGGGAAATTCAACTGAACAATACCCAAATTATTGCCCATTCTAAACTTTCATACCTCACATATGGAAACTATTGCATGAGTACCTAAGGTCTTGGCTTGGACCCAATTTCGATACATTCGTGCCTTAATTTCCAAATGTCTTTGGCATGGTGAGTTAGTTGACTCCAAAACCTGCAACATTTATGGTATAGTACACAAGAAATTGTCTCCAAACAAGCTAAATTACGATAAGCCGGTCCATAAATAGAAATTTAGAAACATTTTAAACTACCACAACACATCTCATTTGATGGCAAAGTGAATAAACCTGCTTAAATATTAGAAACAACATGAAGTTCTTAATTACAAAATAAACTTGCATATATTGTTTAATGTAGATGTCTAATTAAAAACCAACAACCAAAATTGTTTAATGTAGATGTCTAATTAAAAACCAACAACCAAATGATTGACTGAAGACATATGACATTGGCGGAAAATGTGTGACGAATTTACCCCTCAAAATATTAGAAGTTGCAGCCTAGTTAACACCTTCTATGACGGTGTGTATCGAAATTGAGTACAAGCCAAGACCTGAGGTACTCATGCGATAGTTTCACATATAGTGAGGTATGAAAACTTAGAACGGGCAATAGTTTAGGTATTGTTAAGTTGAATTTCCCTTTTATTTAATTTTCTCTTAGTCATTGTTAAAGAAATTAAACAAATTAAAAACAAAAAAGGGACTCGATCGAGCCATCAAGGACACTTTCCTCATGATAGTGCTAGACTAATCATGATTTTAAATCAGATTTGTTCTCATCGATATCGACCGCTACTTTGTCATCGAAACCCACTCGATATGTCATAGAGAAATTTCTCGGCCTCGCGTCTTTGCCTTCTTTCTTTATAATTGATGAAACAACCCACTGAGAAATGACCGACATCAAGATCTTTATGGCTACATGCATGCAAAGTAATATAGTTTCTCAAGCAAAGATGAAGGTTCTGTATTTCTTGCTTTAACTTTTTGTCTTCTTCTATGAATATTTGTTGATAACTATTGACTATCCCGGACTTCAATTCTTACATATTAGAGACGTACTCCTTTAAACCTTATCAGAATGCACTCTCTCATAAACAACTTGTTTGTGCCATTTTTTTTCGAAATGTAAAAAAAGTATACTTGAGTCTCACTAGCTAGTTCGCTCTCGCTTTCTCGATTGCTCTCACTTCTCACTGATCTCATACGTGTCTATAAATAGAGACGGCCAACCTACATTAAGTTCACCCCAAAATCGATCACTCTTACATACCCTTCACATAAGCACAAGTTAGCAATCAACTCAGAATGGCATTCTCAAAGAATCTTCTTCTTGTTAGCCTTCTCTTTGCCGTTCTCCTCATCTCTTCCGAGGTCGTCTCAGCTCATCGTGTCCTATCTGAGACTACTACTACTGGTGAGTTTCTTTCATTCTTTGTTACTTAAAGTTGGTAATTCACCAGCTCTTATAATTGATATATTTACTGTCCAATTTGATCAACTTGCATGTGAATTGAAAACCAAGATATGTATAGTACATACAGTTTCTATTTTTCATCTAAACATTTAAGTTTTTCTGAGTGCAGAAAGCTCAAACACTGCTGGTTTCCATGGCAACGATCATGGACATGGTGGCCACGGAAATGGAGGACACGGAGGACGTGGTGGACATGGAGCCGCTGCTGACACTGCTGGCCATGGCAATGATCATGGACACGGTGGCCACGGAAATGGAGGACACGGAGGACGTGGTGGCCATGGCACCGCTGCTGACACTGCTGGCCATGGCAATGATCATGGACATGGTGGCCACGGAGGACATGGAGGACGTGGTGGCCATGGAGCCTCTGCTCAAGAGACTGAGGCCGGAAATTAGATAACCCTTTGTTTGCCTGCACCTTTGCATGCAGTGGTGTGTGCATCGGAGCCTTGGTGGTGTACCTGCTGGCTGAGTATCAGTGACTCTAGCTTGTTTTCAGTATCAATAAATTTGTATTGGTTTAGTAGTCCATGAAAACTCTAAATCATATATGATGCTTCTTTTTCAAGGTTTATCTCTGTAATTCCTCGGGTCATGATCTCCGTTTTATGTACTATCTATAATCAACTATCATGACTTTCATATGCTGAATTCATATGTTTTACGTACCCGCATAAAATTAAACTAGATTGCCCTATAATAATCTACGTACTTCCTCAATATATATATATAACGAAAGGACACGGGGAAGCGATCCGTATCTCATCCTAAGATCCACAATCACAAGAAAGAAAACAATTACATTAATTACTCTTAACACTGGTGCAGTAGTTATGAATAGCAAAGTCTAGACTCGAACAAATACAAAGCTGGTGTTCTGCATGGAATGCAGAACTTAGAGTACTCTTGGAACAAGTTTGGCAAACGATCGACCTAAACAATGACCATAATGGATCATTTCAAGTGAAACCCTTCCAATGCCGCTTAGCTTACTGAAGAACCGTTCTTGTAATCCCTATGCACATCGAGTATGAGCCAACGGCCAACCACTTGGAGGAAATTTTCATCGCACAACCTGCCATCGCCCTCATTTTGTTGGAACAGCAGGTTGAGCAGTTGTAAAAGCTTATAAGAAATGCAGCGCCCCAATATATACCATTTCGAACTGGTGGACGGGGTTGGACGGCATGGAGACGCATGTATCTGGATTCTGGAGTACACGAGACTGAAAATTGGGATCCACATAACCTCTGTTTGCCTGCGCGTACATTGGAGGCCTCGGCCTGCTGCCGGCAACAGTATTGAACGTATGGAATCACTAGCTTTGTTTACTTTATAAATGTACGTACGTATACTGGTTGAGTAGTCGTACGAAACTCTCATAAACACACCAACAAACGCATGCATATATAATGCTTGTTTTTTACAGGTGATCTTAGGCTTTTGTACATAATTCCCTTTATATATTTGCAAATAAAAAGTTTCTTCTACTTTCTTAGCTCTTATTGTGTCAAAAATATCGACCAATGCAAGGATAAGTAATACATACCAACCTTTGTGTATAGAATATATAACAATCACAATTAACTGACTCACATGCACGTACGTTTAGTAATAACAGTTTCAAGTGAAAGCACGTATGACTCAAAAATTTTACTAGTTCGGAAATTGACCATCTCAGAAAAGTTCATCAAACTTACAAGAATTTGATGAAGACGATGAAAGAATCGATCAGAGGAGAAGAGAAAAAAAGAGAAACTATGCGTCTGTATTGTAATACATTTTTCACTCAACTTACACAATTGCTCTTATATCAGAAATGACGATACATAATTACAATAAATTTTGCCCTATACAAAACATGCCTTTTAATTTTTCTGGAATAAGGTCTGAAACTCAGAAGTTGTTCGATAGTTCACACTAATATTGTGAAACAAAGATATAGGATTATAGAAAAGCCTGATCAATTCAATGACCATGCTCATCAAGTCTTCTAATGCCACCTATGGAAGAACCATCTTTGTAAGCTCCATCAACATTCACTACCAGATCGGAGAGAATAGCCGACGAAAAAAAATTCGTCGACTATGCCAAATTTTCGTCGGCTATTCCTTCTGCCGACGAAATTTTCGTCGGCTATAATTCGTCGGAAAAACGGCGTCGATAATACCAATGGCCGACGAAAATAACGAAATCGTCGGCTATTCTCGAGTATGGCTGACGATATTGCCGACGAAAATTAATTTTGTCGACCAAACCTTGGCAAAATATCCGACGAAATTCGTCGGCTATGCTCGAGCATGGCCGACGATATCGTAAACTATTTTGTCGGCTATTTGTTCTGTCATATAGCCGACGATTTCATCTATTTCGTCGGTTATTTCGTAAGAATATATTAATATTTTAATAGGCATTAATTAGTTATAGCCGACGAAATAATGTCATTTTCGTCGGTAATGAAAGTTATAGCCGACGAAAATTGGTAAAAACCGTCGGTTATAGTGCTTATAGCCGACGAAATAATGCCAATATCGTCGGCTATTCTTACATTTGGGGAAAAAAAATTAAATTAATTTCTAAATTACCATTCCAAGCAACCTGCAAATCACAAAGACAATCCATGCATTTACACCAACAAGAAACACGTCTAAATGACTTATTATTTAATTTATTCCAATATACATAAAATATAACCCTAATCATCACCTAAAGCACTAAAGTCCACCACGTCATCCCCAGCATCCTGCTCTCCATCATGCTCGTCATCCTCGGGAGGTTGAGGCATTGGAGGTTCAACTAACGGCTGAAACGGGGGCGGGGGTTCAAGGGATTGTTGTTGTGCCGCGAACATATCATACCACCAGTTTTGTTGGCCGGCGTAGTTGTGTTGCCGAATTCTCTCGCATTCAGCATGCCAACTGGCCATATCCAGATGATACTGCTGTATTCTGCGGCGTTGCTCATGTGATCTCTGAGCCTCGACCGCCAATCTCTGCACTTCCCCCCTCATCTGTTGGCTCTCCCCGCCTCCCTTCTTTTGACCTCCCTTAGTGGTCTTCAGGAGCCCTATTCCAGAACTTACCAAACCCCGGCAGTAGTATTGGTTTGACCGGTGTGGGAAGGCTGCGTTGAACATCCTCGCTGCCGTTTGGACATTTGATCGGTCGACCTGGCGCAGGGCTTCTTCCAGATCTGCCTCTGAAATGTTCGGTTATGTCTCCCGAACTACTTGCTGGAACACATCTTCTTCGGCCCGGTTCACCCTCTCCTAATTTAAGGGGAAAAAAAAAAATTAATATTCTAACAAATATATAATTAAGTAAAATTAATAATTAAAATTTAAAAATCGTAATTAACGACTTACGAGCTGTTCTGTCGCTTGTGGATAAGCCTTCTTGAACGTCTCCACGTACGGGTTGCTATCAGGATGATCTCTAAGTGCCTCCTCCTGATATTGTGCAAACAGCCTAGAACCACCATGATGGGGGGTTGTGTTACGGCGGCGCTTCGCAGAGTTTATCTGAGACCGTTACTTCAAACAAATAATAAAATATTAGAAAAATGCATCAAAAAATATTAGTGTAATAATTATAAAATAATTAAACTAATAATTAAAATTTTAACAAAATAAACATTTATAGTTAAGTTTAGTATTTACTTGCATAAGTGGGTTGTTGAAGTCTACTGTCTTCAACCAACGCCACTCGTACTCCCTGAACATGAATTCTCTGGGAGTACTCATACGACCACGGTTGTCGTATTCGTTAAAGTGGGAACGGAGCTCGTTCTTCCACTCTTTGAACCTACGGAAAAAACAAAAGTGTATTAGAAATATTATTAATATCATAAAATATTTCAAATTATAAGATGAGGAATTCCCAACGTACCTCGAGTTTTGCATCGCGTCCGCCCAATCCTGCTTGTGTTCGGCAATCTCGAAGTATGTCTGAAAGATAATATTTTATTAGTTTTACAATTATAACAATACCGAAAATTATTAAATATTACGATAAATAAATTAAACTTTTTAAATTACTCACCGACGCGGCGTTGTTCACCTCCCTCTTGATCTCTTCGGGCACATCAGCCCACCGTGTCCACAACATAGGGACTCTGTCCCTAATCAGTGCCCCCACGCAACCCGTGTAGTCGCGGCGTTTTTTCCCCTGAACCTCCTGATTAGGAGGTTCGTTGATCTGAATCTTCCCCCGAAGCGCAACAGTTCTCCTGAGCGTGTCAAAACATATGACACCTCTCGTATTCCTCGTTGAACTGTTAGCGGCTGTCCCTATCACATAAATGACGATTGGTTAATAAAATTAAATATTAGTGCGTTAATTTTAATAAAACATTTAATTAATAAAATCAAATGTTACCTGAACTGGATGACTCGTCTGTCGACTTTCCTTTTCTCCTCGCCGAAATCAGGAGGTCAGGGTTCTCAAATGGTTGTTGATGGTATGCCTCCGCAACACTCACGTACTGAGGCATAGCAGGCCATATGGGCACACCACAAGTGTCGACCTCGGGTATTGCAGGAATGTTGTACGGGAGGTAGAGCTGATTTGGGAGAGTAGGCCCCTCAGTTGAGTCAGCAGCAGACGTCGTCGGACTCGTCATCGGCTCCCGATGAACCTCAGGCATACGGACCTGAGGAACGTCTGCAGCTATCTCGTCTTGAAATAGCTGCCTACTGAACCTCAGAGCATCTGGCCCGACAGGGGGACGTGAACTGCTCGACGGCCGCCCCGCCTGGAGAAGGGTCTGGTGCCGAGAACTCACACTCCTCCGCGGCTGGGATGAATCCACAGGCCTCCGCTGCTGGGATGAATCCACACTCCTCCGCGGCTGGGTGGTGGTCCTCTCAGGCTGGCTAGGGGTCCTATCGGACTCTGCGGAACCGGCGGAACTTCCAGAACCCCTAGATCTGGAACGACGGCCTCCGAAGAACTGTCTGAATGCATCGGCCATCTGCAGCTTGAGGCATTACTAAATTAATTAATATTAAATTATATTACATTAAATAACAAATTATAATTAATATAATAACCAATAATACTAACATATTTCAAAACATACTAACAAATTAATATTTAAATTTTAACTAATTTTAAATAATACTAACCATTAACCTAAATATAACTATTTATATACAAATATAACTATATTTCATTATTAACATATATATAAATACAAATAACCATTTATATATTAACAAAAATATATAACAATTTATATAATTAAAATTAAATATATAACAAATATATAACAATTTATTATATAACAATTTATATAATTAAAATTAAATATATAACAATTTCTATACCTAAATTAAAACAAATATATAACAATTAAATTTATTAACAAATATATAACAAATATATAACAATTTATATAATTAAAATTAAATATATAACAAATATATAACAATTTATTATATAACAATTTATATAATTAAAATTAAATATATAACAAATATATAACAATTTGTTAAAATTAAATTTATTAACAAATATATAACAATTTATATAATTAAACTTAAATATATAACAATTTATATACCTAAATTATAAAAATTAAACTAAATTGAAAAAAAAAATAACCGGATCGGAGGAGGAGGAGGCCGGAGGAGGCCGGAGGAGGAGGGGAAGGAGGTCGGAGGAGGAGGGGAAGGCGGAGGGGAAGGAGGAGGAGGAGGAGGCCGGCCGGCCAATTTGAGGAAGGAGGGGGATCGGAGGAGGAGGAGGGACGATGGCGCCGCCGATTTGAGGAGGAGGAGGAGGGACGATGGCGCCGCCGATTTGAGGAGGAGGAGGAGCAGAGCGGCGGACTGGAGCAGGAGAGCGGCGGATTGGAGCAGCAGGAGGAGGAGGATGAGGAGGAGAGTAAAAAGTCGGCTAGGGTTCGCGAGTTTCTGATTTATAGCAGAAAGAATAGCGACGATTAAAAAAGATTTCGTCGGCTATTCTTTAAATAGCCGACAAAATCTTTTTTAATCGTCGGCTATTCTTTGAATGTCGTCGGCTATTCTATGAACATCGTCGGCTATACTTTGGAAGATCAGCAGCCGTCTGATCTGAGCCATCCAACGGCGGACAATAAAAAGGGGCGCAAGAGTTTAGCCGACGACATATAATTTTCGTCGGCTAAACTGTTGGTCAAACCACTAAGTCAAACCTCTAAACGCTTTAAAACAGAAACTAGTCTACTTAGACGACGGTTTCTGGCCTGACCTTCAACAGATAATAGTTTCAAATCGATGAGACGCAACTAATCGTTTAAAAATTTTCCTCAAAATATTTACCAAACGTCAGGCTACCCATAGGAAAACGGAAGTAAAAAACAGTTAACCGCAACATTCGGCACACAGATTTTGTCGGAATCTTGTCATTTTTCAACCGTACACGTATTTCATTATTTCGGTCATATCTTATTTGACGACATATTTGCATTTGAAGAGTCTACGTATAGTAACTATTTGAAACTATACATTCACTTAAACACTTGGTAAACAAGTTAAGTAACATTAGTGCATATGTTCTGATTTTGAATCTAAAAGTTTAGAAAATCTATTCCAACCGTCAGATATCACCGTTCACCTTAAATACATGTATGAAAAAAAATCTAACTACATCTGACAACGTTAAAGGCTCGATCGGGACGGTCAACCGGGTGAGTCAACCCTTTAAACGCTTAGAAATGGTAATTGGCCTGTCTAAATGACGTTTTTTTGCCTGACCTTCAACATATAATAGTTTCAAATCGATGAGACGCAACTAATCGTATAAAAATTTTCCTCAAAATATTTACCAAACGGCAGGCTACCCATAGGAAAACGGAAGTAAAAAACAGTTAACCGCAACATTCAGCGTTGTGATTTTGTCGGAATCTTGTCATTTTTCAACCGTACACGTATTTCATTATTTCGGTCATATCTTATTTGACGACATATTTGCATTTGAAGGATGACGCAATGGTTTGTCGATAGTGATAGAAAATGGAAGCTGGTTTTTTTTTGTTTTTTTTTTTATCATAGCTGACGAAATCAAACCTAGTACTCGTCGGCTATTATTTTGTCGTTTTCTGTCTAACATAAAATATGTATTTTTCAATATATGAATGGCCGACGAAATTACGCATTTTTCGTCGGCTATTATGAGTATAGCCGACGAAATAATGCATATTTCGTCGGCTATTATATGAAAAAAAATAAAAAAATCAGTGCTTTTACACCTCTCGTATTCCTATGTCCTGTTCATATATAACCAAAATTGAACATCAAAAAAACCGAAACCCAACAGTCAACATATTTCAAATTTTTTTTTAAGGGGTTTGGAACCCAGCCTAGCTGGGAGGCTTATCCCCACGCCCGTTCATTAGAAATGAGTGGATTACAAATGAAAGGATGACATCATCTAAATTACTTAATCCGTCGGATTGTAATCGGAATCATCGGATGAGTCTTCTTCGGTTTCTGAATTGCTCGATAGGGGTAATCTATGTCTTTCCTCACCACTAGAGTCCTCGTTAGTTTCTTCATTTGGATCAACATCAACAAGCAGTGGCTCTTCACGTCGAATTCGCACCGGCGTGTCTAGGCGAATAAAAGAGGAGTCAGGAATACCGTTTGAGTTGGGCTCTTGATACGCGGTGCCACCTTCCTCGTTCTCTTCAGCCACTCCAAGTGTAGACGCCCGGTAAATGTTGCGATGGTGGATAGTGTTGACTACTTTCCACGGGTCCCCCTTGGCGAGATCATCAAGATAAAACACTTGTTTCACCCATGTGGCTAAAACGAACGGGTCATCCTCATACCATGATGTACTAGTGTTCACAGAAGTTATGCCGTATTGATCGGTTTTCATGCTATGCGGCCGTGTGTCAAACCATCTACACTTGAAAATGTGCACTTTCATGCCTTCCCCATAATGCAGTTCCACAACTGAATGGAGAACACCGTAATAGTCAACTCCATCATCCCCACCATGTGCCATAACCCCTGAATTTTGTGTTTTCAGTCTGACGTCTCTCTCTTCACATCGAAATAACACACCATTCACCTTGCACGTCGCATAAACTTTTGAATAGACCGGCTTCATCGCTAGCAGTCTGAGTTCGTGCAACCAATTTAGGTGATTATCATTTTTAATGAGGTCCATCTGCAACCATCAGAATCAACTATAAATATGAATAATTATACACAATAATATATAAATATGTATAGAATAATGTTAAAGTTACGTACCCAGCGGCCGAAATACTCTGCGAATGTCCGGTTGTGGTAATCGAGATCACCTCCTACTTGTTCACAGTTTAGATGCATGTTCTTCCAAAACTGAACTTCTGGACAGTTAATTAGTACCCACCAATGTGCAATGGCTACCTCATAGTCTTTCAACTTGTAGGAAACTGGCATGTTTCCACAGAGTACAACATCGTCAGAGAGTATGGAAAGATTGAACTGTGAAGGTACATCTTCCGGTATGCTTTCTTGTAACGCTCCTAAATATAGCTTCATGTAGGTGACGCACTCGTGCGCAATATATGCTTCAGCTATACATCCTTCAGGTGCGGATCTGTTTTGGACAAAATCACCGTATTGTCCAAGTTGCCTATAAATCAAGTTTTTAAAGTGTTATGATAATACATTAATACTAAATCACATATATTGATGAGGAAATTAACATAAGGTGTAAAATACGTACCTTTCCATCGGATACATCCAAGTGAAGTGCACAGGACCGGTAAGCAACAACTGCCGAGGAAGATGGATCATGAGGTGAGGCATGATGTCGAAAAAATTTGGAGAAAATATCATCTCAAATTTACACATGATATGAACGATGTCTTGTTGCATTTCCCGGAGGTCAGATTTTCTCACTTCCCGTCTGCATACCTTCTGGAAAAATCTTGCCAACGCTACTAACGGCTCCACAACGTGACGGGGAAGGAACGGTCGAATGAAAACAGGGAAGAGACGTTGTAGCAGGATATGATTGTCATGACTTTTCAACCTGTAAAGATTGTTGAATTGTCTGTTCACACACTTGGCTATATTTCCAGCAAAGCCTGAAGGATACTTGGCCCGACTTATCCAATGGAAAATTTCTGATTTATGCTCAGGCTTGACGGTGTAAGGAGTTTGAGGCATTTTTCTCTTCCCTTGTTTCAACCATAGTTGTTTTCTGATATTCATGTTTTGCAGATCAGTGCGAGCCTTTGGACCATCTTTCATCTTCCCCTCCAAGTTCAGCGTTGTGCCCACCACACTTTCAGAAACATTTTTTTCTATGTGCATAACGTCTAGGAAGTGACGGATCAGCAACTCACACCAGTACGGGAGTTCCCACAATATGCTCTTATGTGTCCAGAATTTGTACTCCTCAGGTCTTTCAAGTATTTCCGCTACAATATCGGGATGATTGCTGAGGGGCCCAAAATCGTACTCATTAAGCACTGCTAAAATTTCTCTTCCCGTCCATCTTCTGGGAGGACCACCGTGTTCTTCGGTTCCATCAAATGCGGTGGACTCGTAACTCCAGTGGTGATCCGCCGGAAGGAACACACGATGACCCATTCTGCATATCTTGTTGCAATGAGGGGTGCTCCCATAATCGCTGAGGCACTCTGGACAAGCCTTGTATCCCCTAACAACGCTGCCCGACAACATCCCATAAGCAGGAAAATCACTGATGGTATCAATAACCATGGCATGCATCTGGAACGTCTCCTCCTTGTACTTGTCAAAAGTGGGATGACCAACGTCCCACAATACCTTAAGCTCTTCAATCAATGGTCTCATATATACATCGAGACATTTTCCTGGGTAACCAGGCCCCGGAATCAACAACGTCAACATATTATATTCCTTCTTCATGCACATCCACGGAGGAAGGTTGTAAGGTACCAAAACCACCGGCCATATATTGTATGAAAGACTCATGGTGCCGAAAGGGATGAACCCATCGGTTGAGAGCCCGAGCCTGACGTTTCTGACATCTGATGCAAAATGAGGAAACTCATTGTTTATATGCTTCCAAGCCGCTCCGTCAGAGATGTGTGTCATGATATCTGCGTCTCCCGCGTCCCGCTCACCGTGCCATCTCATAGCTTTTGTGGTGGTTTCTGACATGTACAACCGCTCAAGCCTATCTCTCAACGGAAAATACCGAAGCACTTTCACAGGTTTCCTATTGCCTGCTCCCGTCAACTTATATCGGTCAGACTGACATATCGGACATGCGTCAAGGCTAGCAAGGTCATTCCCTTCTGCATCTTTACCCCAGAAGAGAACGCAGTCAAATGCGCATGCATGGATCTTAATGTAGGAAAGCCCTAGATCTTTGAGGATACTTCGGACCTTACGGTGATTGGTAGGATTACGATGACCCTCCTCCAACAACGAAGAAGTGTACTGTAGATATTCATCCACTTGTCTGATAGTCGATTTTGTCTCGACTTTAATCCTCATTACCTCCATCACACTTTGAAGAACTGTCTTCTCAGAACTTGAAGACACAGGGGTCTGTTGCAATGCAATCAGTTTGTTGTACTTGTCAAAGGCAGCAGTGTTGACAACTTGTGGGAAGGGCAGCACCGGGTCATGCATATATTGTTCCCCACGTACACCGCTTTCAAAAGGAAACACGTCGTTGACGAATGCCATTGTTGGATCGTTGGATGTACTACTACTGCCCGCCTAAAAAAACTGCCCATGATCATGCGATCCATCTAATGATGGCTCACCGTGATATATCCAACGTTTGTACTTTGGCCAAAACCCATTACACTTTAGGTGCTCCCATACTGTCCTAATCGGAAATCGACACATATCACTGCGACACTTACATTTCTTGCACGGGCAATAATGGTAATAATTCCCGTTTGTATTTTCCTCGACGAACTGCAAAAAATTCACAACTCCTGTAGTATATCGTCGGTCATGCCTTGGAAGCGAAATCCAACTCTTATCTAGATCCATATATAGCCTGATAATAATATATATGTATAACTTTAATTAATAAGAAATTAATTAACACATACATATATATATATATATATATATATATATATAAAATCCTTAATAATTAATTACATTACAATATATATTATTATCAACATCAACTCATATATATATATACCATTAATTAACAATCATTATTTAAGTTACACTATATATCAACCATTATTTAAGTTAATTAATTATACTATCAACAACTATTAATTAACATATATATATATATATATATTAACACTAATTAAAATAACATCAAATTAAAACACATAATTAAATTAAAACTCAAAATCAACTCAACTAAAACTCAAAATCAACATATATACATACATTCTAACACTAAAACAACAACAAATTAAACAAAAAATCACTTAATAAATCAAAATCACTAAAACTCAAAATCAACTCACCTAAAACTCAAAATCAAGTCGACTAAAACTCAAAATTAACATATATACATACATTCTAACACTAAAACAAAAACAAAACAAAAAATCACTTACTAAATCAAAATCACTAAAACTCAAAATCAACTCAACTAAAACTCAAAATCAACATATATACACATGTACGTACCTATATATAGCTCCACAATGTAAGAGAGGACGGATTTCAACAATACCCACAGATTTTTCACTCTTTCTCCCGTTTTTCCCCTTTTTTTTAAATGAGCAGCTGCTGCCCAGATCTGAAAATATATAGACTTATAGCCGACGAAAATGTCAACTTCGTCGGCCATACTTCCAAAAATTTTCGTCGGCTAATGTTTCGGAGAAAGGCCGACGAAAATACAAATCGTCGACTGAAATATGAATATAGCCGACGATTTTTTGAAAATACCAACGAAAAAAGGTTTCGTCGGCTATGGGTAAAGTATGACCGACGATTTTTTTTTTTTTACCGACGAAAAATAAAATCGTCGGCTATTCCTTAGAATTACCGACGAAAATTTTAATTCGTCGGCCGTTTTTTTTTTTTCGTCGGGAAAACCCTTTTTTCTGGTAGTGTTATTGGGTTTATGCCTCCCACTTGGAGAAGCAGTTTCTATCGAATAGCCTGCATTTATTGGGAAGCTCTTTTAAACCATACTTCCAAGTGATCATTTCTCTAGGTTTTACTGCCTTCCCTTTCTAAATTCATTCACTCATGCATACCAGCTCGCTCCTATGTATGCCTGTATGGGAGAATTGTTGCTGTGTTTGCCCCTAACCCTAAACCCTAAAATTCATTAATTCATCTCGATCGATAATTATCTCGTTGCCCAAAACATCCAACATCGAGGAGCAGAAGAATTTTAAATAAAATATTTGATAGCAGTCTTCTCTCTTACTACACAGATGGCATGCTAACTAAATCCTAAAACTCACTACGCCATGGAAGCAATGAAGCGACGGACCTCTACTGTCTCTTAAGAGAGTTTGTTCGTCGCGTACGCCTTAAGCGACGAACAATCCGTCGCTTAGGTGACGTCGCGTACGCCTTAAGCGACGAACAATCTGTCGCTTAGGTGACGTCGCTTAAGTTCTGTTGCTTAAGAACTTAAGCGACTTACGTTATCTCTTAAGTGACGTACATATAAATTCGTCGCTTAAACTCGTCCATCTTAAGCGACCAACAAACCCCGTCACTTAATAATTGGAGCGACGACAATATATTCAGGAAATTGGTTTTTTATACTACTTTAAGCGATGTAGATATCTTTTTACGTCACTTAAATGCTATCTTAAGCGATGGGGGTTTGGTGTTTTACCGTCGCTTAAGACATACCTAAGCGACAAACAAATCCAGTCGCTTAAAACTAAAGCGACTAACATATATTCAGGAAATTAATTTTTTATTCTAATCTTAAGCGACGGAGATAGATTTTTACGTCACTTAGATACTATCTTAAGTGACGAATTTTGTTGTATATTCGTCGCTTGCGTACATCTTAAGAGACGGTAAAACACCATGTCCGTCGCTAATCTACTGGTTTCTGCAAAAAACAGAGCCTGTACCTCATTTAGGTACTATCTTAAGCGACGGCTTTTGATGTTTTTCCGTCACTTAAGATGTACGTAAGCGGCGGATATACACTATGTCTGTCGCAAACCTACTAGTTTCTGCTTTCCAAAAGCAGGCTCTGTATTGCCCATTTACAAAACCAAAACCAAAACCTGTAAACCAAATTCTTGCACTGCCAAAACATCCTAAATTCATACATACACAACTCATATCATGAACCAATTCAAACCAACACATTATATTCACAATCCGAATGTATAAAATTAATTCCAAAATCTATTGTGCAATATTTATACATAAACTGTCCTACATAGCAGCAGTAGCAGCGGTTGCCGAGAAGTTAAGGATTTTGAGAAGAAGAAGTACCTCCACCCCCTAAGTATTGTTGCGATAAGATCATCGCAATTTGAGCCTCCATCTGCCGCATGCGCTCATCTTGGGTTGTTTGTTGCTGGCGGAGATGCTCTGCTTGGGCTGCTTCTGTGTGGCATATATGCTCTTCCAGTGCCTCTTCTTTCTCCTTATACTCCGCCATCAGTGCATCTTTAACTTGACTAACTCGCTCCTCCACGAGTCTGTCTACTTTGATACGTCGTGCGCCTCCTCTCTTCTTCGGCTCCCGCTGCATGCACCTTCCCACCCCTCGGATGTCCGTGCCTCTCTTCTCCCCAATTTGACTCACTATCACATTGATTTGTGATTCAAAGGGGAGAGGTTCTTCGGGTGCAATATTCAGGTATTTCTCCCTCCTCTCTCCTACTAGCTCGAACACACGTTCTTTCATCGCCTCCTACAATAACACACATAACCAATGTTAATAAGAAATACGTACATAATTTCTAGAACAAGAAATGGAACCAAAAAAAAAAAAGTCTCACCACGTGTGGAACGCCCACAGAGTCTCTGGCATATGCATCCTCAAAGGCACGGACGAAAGGGGCTGGATGTCCTTGCACCTCATACTGCTTCACCGGTAACTGAAGGCGGTCGTCCCCGAGTGGTGGTTCATCCTTTTAGGACCAAATCTGATCTCCTTCATGGCCTGTAACACATCATTTACAACCATTACATATTCAACAAAAACTAATATAAACCATCAAAAGGATTGAAACAGAGAGAGAGACATAGATTGATTACCACATGATCAGGGTTCTTGAAGTGAATGCACAACCACTCCCACTCGGCTGGACGATGGAGAAACTCAAGAGGAACCTCTTCCTTCCACACCAGACAATGTTGTCTGCAGTCGAATTTCCAATCCTTATACCGATCGGCTGTAGTATCTGGAACATAACCGTACAGGCCATCATGATCCAGTGGGATAGCGTAGTGTGCCTACATATACACAATGAACCCACATTAGTAAGAAAACAGAAGAAAAATAAAATCAGTAAGAAAAGTAAAAAACATATTAAACAACAAACTTACCGAGATGTAGTTAACTACGATCCCTCGGTCTGTTTGAGACAGTTCCTTGTAGGTTGGCTTTATCATCGGCACCGAGTCCTTCACACAACTCCCTATGTCCCTATAAAGCATGCTTCGAACCTCTGGATTCTTCGGGCCGTGGTGGTACTCATCATACTCCACCACGATCTTCCCTTCCGTGGTCCGGACCAGCTGCTGGGTCTTGGCACCGATCACCACACCTCTCTTCCTCTTTGCTAGTGTATCTACACACAAAAGCCAGAACATTAATATAACCATTAAATCCTTAATTACCAAAAATAACTCTAATTAAGCTTTCATATCACCTATATCTATCCTTAATTAAATGAAAGACAGTAACTGAAAATTACCTCTCGTCACCAAGGCCTTGCAGCGAATGCTTTACGCAGTCGTCGAAGCGCCGTTAGACGCAGAACCGATACTCTTGCTGGTAGACGCCGCTGGCGCAATTGCTGGGAGTGGGGGAGCCCTTAGCTGCAAGGTCGGTGACTCAGCAGCAGGAGAAAGCTCCACCAGATCAGGAGCAGCAGTATTCAGAAGTGGAGCTGAAACCACAGGAGTTGAAGGACCGGCAGAAGGAGAAGGTGAGGTTGCCGCATCATCATTCGGCGTCAGTAGTGGTGGTACTCGTAGTGATCGTCTCATCAAATCTTGCCGTAGCTCACGGTCCTCAATCTCGACAATCTTCTTCATCTTTTCGTATCGAGATTTTGGAGGCATCGCTGATATAAGAAGTATATAAAAAAAATGAAAAAGTTACTGAATACATGTGTATGACGAAAAGGTAAATAAAGTCCATGTGTTGACTACAGTTAATGAAATTTTCCAAAATGGATTTCAATAGTCATGTTCTCTTGCTAGTACTTATTCTTCTTTTCCTTCTGGCAAATAGTATATGGACATATATATAAGAGTATAAATCATTCCACCTGGTTGGACAGTTTTTCCACTCCCAATGCATGCAATCGATGCTCCCGATCATGCATGGGAACCCACGGCGATGTGCTCTATTGAGAAGCCTATATAAATCATTGGAATTGGGAGGATGAAGAAACCACTTACCATAGAGAATCTCGATCTGTCTGTAAAAATTTTTTCAGACATTTCAGTGCGGTAGAAGCTCTCATCCGAGTGATTTCATCACATTGATCAGCAGCTGAACCGTACGCGAGCATTCTTAAGACACCTGTCATCTTTTGTTCAGGAAGCAATCCCATTTTTCCAGTGGCATCTGCTTTTTGCCTCCAAAAACTATCGTAGTTGCAAAGATCCTCCATTATTTTTTGGAAGACATGTTTTTGCATTCGGTACCGCCTTCAAAAACTTGCTTCTTCATACACCGGCCGTTCAACAAAGTAATCTTGCAGGAGAAAATGTCCTCGAGCTTCTCTATATCTCTCTAGATTTGGAGCACGGCCAAGTCGTGAACCACGCCCTCTTGGTGTCACCGATTGTTGATATTGTGCCACCATAGCAACCGCTTGAGCGTTTGTTGCTTGAATCAGCTCGAGCTCTTTGGTATTCTCACGCTCGTGATCTAGCAACCACCTATTAAATTCTTCCATTGAAGAGAGCAGAAATGACATGAGTGATGAGATTTGGAGAGAGATGAAGGTATAGAATGAGAGAGAATTGGTGAGTAGAGATTGAAGTCTGAAGCTTATTTATGAACAATTTTGGTGATAAAATGTTTTGGATAACAACACGTGTCAAATATTTATTGGACGAATATCTACGAAAATCTATAGAAATATGATATATATCTTCAAAAGATAACAATATTTATCCACATAAAAATAAACCCGTATTTAAATTTAACACATGTCAAATATATATTGGACGAATATCTACTTGTAGATAATTTTTTGATTTTCCAAAAACAATATTTGATTATCAATTAAATATATAATTAATATATTAAGACTAACTTGATTTTTAATTAAAACACTTATAAGTTTAACATTTTTAATTAGTATATTATTTAAATTGAAATATGAAATATGAAATAGTGAATTAGCAGTCCAATTGCCTTCAATGGGTGCATTGACAAAAGGAAGGCAATTGCCAATTTTAGATAAATAGTAAATTAGCAGGGGCAATTCAATTGGCGAATAAACAATTGCCCTTCTCCAACGGGTGCATTTGCTCTAAGGAGTTACCAGTATTTTGTCTAATTTTTAACACATTTTGCTTAAGCTCCAGTTGCTTTCCATTGTGAAACCTTATCCAACCTACGGAAGTGTCACATCCCCGAACCGGAAAATTTGAATATTTATTTTTGTACGTAAGGATGTGAATAGCTCTTAGAAACAAAAGCTATATGAAAAACTAAGAATAAGAGGTGACTTGATGTTACAACACTTTATTACATACATATATTCTTACAACGTTAAAGACACTAAGCTTAAGCTTATGAAATAAGTTTTATTTTACAAAGACAAGTCAAAAACAAGCTAAAAGTAGAATCTCCATCTCCATCTCCTAGTCCAGAATTTTAGTCCTAATTTTCATGAGTCTCATCTGCAATGGGTGAGCTTAAAGCTCATTAGAGCAAATTTCAAACAATTTTTTTTCTTCTAAGTAGCAAACTGCAAGTCTGCAATAAAAAGCCGCAAATACAACAATTCATAGTTTTACTATCAATTCATAACAAACTGCAAGTCTACAATCGCTCCACCATCGATTGTGTTTAAGGAAAATTCTCATGCCACTATCACTTCACCGCCATCTCCTGCTTTACTATTCCTGAAAGAGAAGATATCAGTACTTATACGTATGGTACCAGAATTCATTTCTTCTGTGAGGGTTACCGGTGTGCGACGAAGTCGAGAAGAGGGAGAGGATGGAAAAGGCAAGAGATCAAAACATTGCCTTGAAGTTGTTCCCTTTGAGCTCGGCTCTAAAGAACTAGGGTTTGTGGTGGGATATGATAGTGCTCTCGGTTTCATGAAGAAGTTACCGAAAAGCAAGAACGACCTCGAGGGAGCCAGAACTAGAAAACTTTGCAACACGTCATTTTGGAATCAAGCCCAACAGAAGAGCAGAGCAAAGGTGCGATTGAGATGCCGGAAGAGTCTGATACAGGTGGTAACACTGATGGGCTCTGTGAGTGAAGCTGGAGGTGACACTGGTGTGAGTGGTGTCGAGTAATCCCTTGTGCAGATCCCTAAAGTTAGGAGGATTAGAGTTTGCTCTTGGCCTGGTTTAATAGGTACACCATAGGGGTCTAAGGCCTGATGATCAAGTTTTGAGTTTTTTTTTTCTTTTTTTTAGAAGATTTAAGGGTTTCACACTTATTCTTTTGTCGTGATTCGAATTCAGAACTTAATAACTTACTTTTTAGGTAATAGTGATTTTTATTGTAGGTTATTGCTTCTTTTTTTGTCTGCGTTTTTGGATTGTTCTTTGAGCACTTGCTTTCTAGATCGGTAGTTGTAGGGATTTAAATTGTATTGGAGCTTGTTTAATCCTGAGAAATTTTCCAGTCCTACCGGAGGACCACCTCATCATTGACATGTGGTCTACCTATCCAATAACATGCCAACACGTGTGCAACTAAAACATCTCAGCCTCACAAACACAAGTCATCAACCTTCGACGTTGAACATAGTATTCAGCCGTTAGCCAAAAAAGCTAATTTTCCTTTTCATCTTCTCAATCAAATAGGTTTCTCAGTTCTGAGTAAAATTTCAAGACGAAGCTCTCGGTCATGTTCCGAAGTCAGTTTAAGATTCGGTTGGTTGTTGTTCCGACATCCAGAATCGAATCGAGGTGACTCTAAACTCAGGTTTGCCTACCCCTCTAGTTACAGAGAGAGGAGAGGGCTACGAACGAGGATTACAATTGAGATCTGGGTTAGTGGGTTTAGGGCTGGGCGCGGGCCGGGCCGGGCCGAGCCCAAAAATCCCAAAGCCCGACCCAAAACCCGACCCCCTCGGTCCGAGCCGAGCCGGGCTTTTTCCCAGACGAGGACCGGCCCGAGACCGAGCCTGACAAGCCGAGCCGAGCCGAGCCGAGCCCTCGGGCTTTTTCGGGCCCTAAAAAATCCTGTTATGCAATACTGTACAATACAACTTCCAGAAAGTTTTTTGCCAAATTCTCCAAGTTTCATGCATTTTCAACATTCTTACACATAATACAAGTTACAAACACTTCAATAACACAATACAAATCACAAAATATTCAATTTATCAAATATCAAACACTTCATTCTTGAATGAAAGACTAAAAACAATTAACTGCAGTTCTTGTGTTTGTCTAACAATATCATGAAGGTGTTGCTGGCCTGTTGCAAGATGTCCTGTTCTCTCATCAGAGTGGCCTAACTTTGATTGTTCCAGGCTTCCAGGCTCCACTCCAGCTCCTGCTTACTAAAAAATTCCAAGTTCAAGAAAATGAACTCCAAATCCACAATCAGAAGCACATAGAAAGATCCCAAATTGACAACTAAACCAACGTTGCATACAAACACAGATTCCTTAGGCACAAAATGACTAAAACTCAACTCAGCTGAGCCAAAAAAAAAATAGATCACCAAAAATTTAAAATTTCTCTTTCAAAAATTGACTAATCATGTTTAAAGTTTAAACCCTAATCGAGATCAAAATTCTCCAATCAAACCCAGTCTTAAAAGTTAAAACAAAAAACAGTTTTCCAAATTTCATTTCGCTTCAGCTCAATTAACATTGATCACATTTCAAAACCCTAACCACTATAACTTAGAACACAGACAGTGAATAAAAATAAGTAAAACCTGAGTTTTTAAAGCTAGTTATAACATTTGCTCACCAATACTCAATTGCAATACAAAATCTGACAACAAACATAACAGATAAACCCTAACATCCCATATAAGTGAAGCCTAACCCAATTCAAAACAACAATTAGTTGCATTCATGAAATAAGAGAATGGCAAAACTGCAAAAGGAACAAAAATTCATGGACAACCTTGTAGGCCAGTGCCTTACTGCATCAGCATTCTATCCTAACCATAACCAATATAACCAATATAATGTTCTACAACCTTACTTCATGGACAATCTTATATGATATATCCATCCTAAGTCCTAACCAATATAACCAATATAATTAGGAGCATACAAACCAATTCTAATGCTGAGGCAGTACAAATCAACATAATTAGGAGTTCATTACCTCATTTTGCTCTTTTTTTTGAATGCTTTTCAGGCACAGAGGCTTTAGCTTTCCCTTTAGAGACTTTAGACACTTTAATTGAGGCAGTAGAAGGCTTCTCCACCTCTTCCTTCTCTTGTTCTACAAAATTGAAAATCAAAATAAGACTTTAATATATATATATATATATATATATATATATATATATATATATATATAAGAAGATGAAACTAAAAGTTAGACAATTTTACCTTTCTCTACATCCTCATAAAATTCCATGTCCTCAATATTTGGAACATATTGAATGTTGTGGACACTTTCGGACACAATCCAATTTTGGTAGCAAATTAATGCTTCCACTGTTTTTGGAGTTAGAGAACTCCGAAATGGATCGATTACCCTTCTTCTACTAGTGCTGAAAGAGGACTCGCTTGCCACTGTGCTGACTTGTATTGCCAAAACATCTTTGGCAAGGGCTGCTAGATTCCTATACTTGTCACCATTGACCTTCCACCACTCCAAAATGTCAAACTTTTCTGGATGTGGAGGCTTCTCAATCGGGTCCAAAAGATATATGTCAACTTCATGCCTTACTATGGCCTCATCTGAGTCTTCTAGTTCTCTCTCCCAATCTTCTTCCATGTCTTTTATGATTCCACTAGGCTCAATGGACCTCTGACTCTTCTTCGAATCCTTGCTGTGGCTGCTAAGTGTGCTGTCTCCACTCTTTGATCTTGATGATTTATTACAATCAGCCACATTCATGGAGCTGTAAAAATCACAAAGTCTCACTAAAAGTTGTTTAAGCTCGGCAGACTTGCTCTTGATTGTAACATAATCCATCTTTAGCCATCTGCTACATGTAGACTCAAAGTTTCTAAGCTTATATCTTGGGTTTAACACCAAGGCAACCAACAAAAGTTGGTTGCAATCAGCAATGGTGGAGAAATACTTTTCATACTTTTTTCTCATATTGTCAGCCATATCATGCAAAATCCTTTCACTCGTTGAACCGGTGCTCGTTCCCTCTTTAGGAAACAATCCATCAATCTCAGCTTTGATGGCCACAATATCATGGAAAGCTTTCCAACTTGTCGGTTTGGTTGATGCACTGATCCTCATTGTGACATCATAAAATATCTTCAGAAATTTAACAAAGGTTGCAGCCTTTTCCCAATCATGCATAATCGGTGGTCCTATCCTTTTCTTCCTCTGTCTCTTCCTTGACACGATCTCTGGATTCTCTGGCTCTGAAATTGATCTATCAGTGAGAGTCACTGATTCCAGCTCGGTAAGTACCTCGTCATCCCAATCTATATCTTCATCCTCATCAAAATACCCCTTGTACTTGCTACCCTCTTCTCTCGCCATTCTATCAAACGCCTTCCTCAATTCTAATGCTGTAGATAACATTAGATAGGTGGAGTTCCATCTTGTCGGTACATCAAGGATGCAAATCTTCTTCGACTCCACCTTCTCCTTCTCCATACACTGCTTGAAGAAGGTAAGCCTTTGTGGACTGCTCCGAACATATCTAACTGCATTCCTAATTGAAGCAATTGAAGTTCCCATCATGTGAAGGCCTGATCTTACAATGAGGTTTACTATGTGTGCAAGGCATGGAACATGTAAAAACAACCCTCCAAGCACAGATTCCTTCTCCCACCATAGCATCCTTTCCCTAATGTAGTCAATAGCCACCTTGTTTGCACTTGCATTATCTACTGAAATAGTTAAGACTCTCTCTACTCCCCATTCAAGCAAGCAGTCCTCTAACAACGACCCAATGCTACTCCCTTGATGGTTAGGAATGACCTTAAAACTAAGAATCCTCTTTTGCATTTGCCACGATGAATCAATAAAATGGGCAGTCACCACCATGTAGTTAATGTTTTGCACCGATGTCCATGTATCGGTGGTTAAGCATAAGCACTGACCCTTCAAATCTTTCTTCAGCTTTGCCTTTTCAGCTGCATACATCTTTAGAAACTGCTTCACAATCACCCTCCTTGAAGGTACATGCCAATCAGGCACAGCGTACCTACAAAAATATCTAAAGCCATCCTTCTCAATGAAACTAAAGGGAAGCTCATCCATGACCATCATCTTCACAGCTGCTTCCCTACACCCTTGTTCAGTCCACTTAACCATCACCAACTCTTTCACACCCTTAGAACGGCCAGTAGAAGTAAGCTTTTGCTGCCCATCATCTATTGTTACCCTCCCTGGATATTTCTTGCAGACATTATCAATGTGTCTGCCCATAGTGCTAGTCCCATTTACCCTGCTATCATAAGCAAGATCGGTATGACACCAAACACACTCAACTCTAAGCCTTTTAGCAACTTGAACTCTCTTACCATTCTGCATCCCAAACACCGGTTTTTTAACCTTCTTAAAGTGCTCCCAAACCCATGATTTACCACCCCGCTGTTCAGATTGTTCACCTTCTGCGTTATCTTCAGCAGCTCCAACCAATTCGGCTTCATCTTCATCGTCTTCAAGACCAACTACCCCTTTTTCCCTCACCTTACGCTTCCCTTTTGAGGCTTTTAATGCTTCACAACATTCGCTTAACGTTTGAACTCTTGAACCATCTGTCGGAGCTAGTGCTCTTGAGTTTGAATTGGAAGCAGGGCTGTCTGATGCATTGCCACTGCCAGAATTTGAGCTTGAGTTCTCTGAAGCCATGAAAATCTGCAAGCAATTGAAGCAAATATACAGTTACATACATAGTACATACAATTCTGGCAGAGTACATACGATTAGCAGAAACAAATACACAATTAGCAAAACGTCAAGTTTAATCAATTACAGAGTACATACCTACATAGTACATACAATTATACAAATGATGAATATCCAAAAGGACCAAAACATAACAGAATACAAATTTCATGAACACAGCAGAAATAAATTTCAAGAACTTGAATTGAAGAACAACACCAGAAACATGAATATCTATGGAGGAATTATGCTACCTATCCGGAAAAAGAAAAGGAAAAGGACTTAAATTTAGGGACTGCAAATGTACGCATTCCAGAAATAAAAAACATGAATATCTATGGAGGAATTGTGACTCACATCTGACCAAGAGGAGTGGAGGTCCAGAAGAGTGGAGGGATGGAGGCGGTGGAGCTCGGGACTTGGGAGTGAAGAGAGAGAGACGGCCGGGGGCGACGACGGGGACAAGGGGCGGCGACGGGGAGCAATCAAAAGAGAGAGAGAGAGACGAAGAAGACTAAGCCCACTCATCGATGCAGCGATCTGAAGAGAGAAAGAGAGAGACGGAGAGGGGCGCGGTGGCGGGGACACGGGGCGGCGACGGGGACGGGGAGTTGGTGGACGGCGAATCGCACGAAGAGGGCAGGAGGCGAGGAGGAGAAGAATCAGAAGATGTAACAGGGTTTTTTTTTTTTAATATATATATTAAACAATCGGGCCGGGCCGAGCTTTCGGTCCCAAAAAAAACAGGGTCCGAGCTCAGACCGAATTTCCTATTTTTGGGTCAGGTTTTTTTCGGGCCGGTCTTTAAAAAAGTTGAACTCGGCTCGTTTCGAGCTTTTTTCGAGTTTTCGGGCCGGGCTTTCGGTCCTTCGGGCCCAAACGCCCAGCCCTAAGTGGGTTTGATTAGCATGGGATTAAGCTATTAACTTGATTACTTTTCTAATTGCATATTTGCACTAGTTATTGCCAACTCTCGTTCTCCTTTTGATTACTTGCTCTGCCGCCACTTGAGAGAATTAAAGGTGTGATAATTAGAAGATAAGAGAGAATAAAACAAAAACCGCCAGATCTTATCTTACCATTATGAATGCCAAGAAGGCCATGAGAAACAACTATAACGATCGACAAAGTGATAAAAGCTGGTATTTATGAATAGATCGAGGATAATCCATGCTAAGTTGAAGGGTTTAATTGATGATAAGAAAGCATGATTATTCTGGGTTTGTGTTCATGAACAGCCATGTGAAAACACAGGGATGTTTGTGAAGAAAAACAAAGACGTCAAGTTAATGAGGCTTCACTTTGGTTGATCATGAGGTGTTAAAAAATATTACGTGTTAATAATTTTTGGCTAATGTGTTTTATTTAATTGCACACGTGTTGGCATGTTATTAGATAAATAGACCACGTGTCAATGATGACGTGGTCCTCCGATAGGATTGAAAAATTTCTCCGTTTTTTTTTTTTATCCAAAATAATTGGTTGTTATTGACTGTATACTGAATAAGATAATTCATTTTTCTTTAAGTAAAAATTCGTAACAGGAAAACAATAACTATTTACCACGGTAAATTCCCACAATTTTCTACTTACTCCCCCCAAAGGTGACAGGCCTAGCCCAAACAAAACAAAGCTATAGTATAGCCAATGTAACGAATACAAGTTGTTCCAAAAAAAAAAAAAAAAAAAAAGTCGTATCTCGACTCATATATAAAAAAAGAGCGAGAGCCACCTCTTTTTCTCTTCTCCTCTTTCCCTCTGCGTCTCTCTCTCAATTCACAAAAAAAATGGAGCCAACCAGATTACAACTCTCACTTATATTTCCTCTCTAAAACCCTAATTTCCGATCCCCCAATCCCTCTCCTCCATTTCTCCTCCTCCTTCTCTCTCATCCCCCAAACCCTAACCCTCGCTCTCTCTCATCCTCGATCCCAATCGATCCACTCCCCCAAACTCGCCGGAGCGGCCGCTATTCCTCTCCTCCGAAACGACGCGTCGTCCGAATTGAAGGGACTCGATCTGCGGCGAATCGAATTTTGCGGCGAGTGAATTGCTAGGGTTTTGGGGCGGGGCTCCGGTCAAGGCTGGCGGGGATTGGGCCCAAGTAAATGGCGGATCCGCCAGGTATCCGCCTCGGAGTTGTGTGTGAATTTCGGTGAGATTAATAGAGATAAAGAAATTTAGAGAAAGAAAGAACAAGCATGCTGAGCGTGATACGCGTGCATCTTCCTTCTGATATTCCCATTGTAGGCTGTGAGCTCACGCCCTATGTGCTCTTGCGCCGCCCTGACAAGACTGTGACGACTGATGACGTGCCTGAGTCGGCCCCGATTGATGGCCACTTCTTGAGATACAAGTGGTGAGTGTTGCCGTTTTCGGAATTCGTTTCAGTGTGTTTTGTTTATAAGTGTGCTTTGAGGTTTGTTTCGAGTTGTTAATGATTTTAGAATTATTATTGTTAGGACTGTGTGTATAAGTGGATTGTTGTTTAGTGTAGTTTGCGCATGTGTTTACGCGCGGCATTCTTTCATGTGTTTTGTAATGCTTTCTTGGTACTTTTGGGGTGATTACTTGTAAAGAAAATGGTTGGTGTTGATAAAGATTTCAGTGTCGATCGTCTGACTTTTGAATTTAAGTTACAGTGCTGATTTTGTTGAACAGTAAAAGTCAGATGATTGAATAATGTGTCTTGGTTTTGAATTGCAGTATGGATTTTCTTGAACAGTCAAATTGAGATGATTGAAATACTTTATCTTGGTGTTTTACCTGGCTTAATAGTACTGTCTACTTTGAAATGGAAAGGTGAAATGATTTGTCATACTCTTAAAGGTGTTTCAACTCTCTGCAAATCTAGAATTGGTAATAAGGATTAATAGGACAGCTGTTGTAACGCTCTGAGACTCTTTGAGTAGTAACCGTCATTTTGCAATAAATTTTAGGATATCCAGATTGCATTTGTGTTGTTTCCTTTCTAATTCATTTTGAGAACTTACAGCTACCAAAATTTGACCCCCCCACCAAAAAAAAACCACCACCACCACCACCTGGAACAGTTGAGTTTCACAAAGAATTACATCTATCAAATATACTATTTACCAGTTGGAGGCTGTTCTTTGCGTGTGTTAGGCTTTACTCTGAGAATCCTGCATTTTAGTGAATTTGTACATATTTTAGTTTTGCTGTGTGCTTCATAATGGTTAAATATCAATGCTGAAAGGAGTTGTATTCATTAAGCAAATAAACTGCTGTCGGTGGTTATAAAAGTTTATATCTGTGACTTATCTTGACCCATTCTTGGTCTTGTTGCAGGTATCGTATACAAAATGATAAAAAAGTTGCTGTCTGTAGTGTACATCCATCTGAGCAAGCCACATTGCAGTGTCTAGGCTGTGTCAAGGCCAAACTACCTGTTTCCAAAAGTTACCATTGTTCTCCTAAGTGCTTCTCAGATGCATGGCAGCATCACCGTGTTCTCCATGACCGCGCTGCTAGTGCTGTGAATGAAAATGGAAATGAGGAGGAAGAGGTGTTTGGGCGCTTTAATAGCTCAGGGTCTGGTGTTCTCAACACTAGCTTATCTGGTTCTGTGTCAAGCACTAGTTTAACAAACGGTTCAACACCTTTGTATCCTGCTGCTGTTACTCAAAGGAGTGGTGGTGAAACATGGTTTGAAGTGGGCCGCTCTAAAACTTATACGCCAACTGCTGATGATATTGGGCATGTTCTGAAGTTTGAGTGTGCAGTAGTTGATGTCGAAGCAAAAGTACCTGTCGGGCACGCTAATCCCATATTAACTTCTCGTGTCATTCCAGCACCCTCTCCCAGTCCACGACGCTTGGTTCCTGTCAATGGCGTTGACGTGATGGGGCATTTAGATTCAGATGGCCGTCTTTCATCATCTGGAACTTTTACTGTGCTGTCATACAACATTTTGTCTGATGTGTATGCCACTAGTGAATCATACAGTTACTGTCCTTCATGGGCACTTTCATGGCCATACCGCAGGCAAAATCTGTTGCGAGAAATTATAGGCTACCGTGCTGATATTGTTTGTCTTCAGGAGGTACACTTTTACGCTTGCCATTGCTCCAGTGCTTCATGAGCTATATATTGATATTGATTATTTTAGATTCATAAAATCAAGGCTCCCAGAGATTATATATGGTTAGAATCATAAGAGTATATGCTCTGCTTTTGATAGGACAGCAAACTAGTTTAGACGAAGTTTAGTTATTGAAAGCTATTACAAGCCTTATTCCAGTCCTAAAGGCAGACAAAAATGGCTTTTAGCTATTTGGAAGTCTAATGCTACATCACACCACAAACTCATTCTTGAGTTTGGGAATTTTGAAATACGTAGCACACCACAAACTCATTCTTGAGTTTGGGAATTTTGAAATACACATATGCAGTGTCACTATAACATGAATGTATCAATGGACTGATCTCTTGCTCCCTCAGGTTCAAAGTGATCATTTTGATGAATTTTTCGCCCCAGAGCTGGACAAACATGGTTATCAAGCGTTATACAAGAGGAAAACAAATGAGGTCTCAGATCCAATCCTTTTGATTCCAGATGGTCATTTCCCGATTTCTTGCGATTAATTTGGAGTATCTTATTTCAGGTTTACAGTGGGAACACGCAAACAATTGACGGTTGTGCAACTTTTTTCCGCAGAGACAGATTTTCACATGTTAAAAAATATGAGGTTTGTTTAAAGAGAACATAGCACTTTGACCAAAAATAAAGAAGAGAACATAGCGCAAAAACTGTAGTTTTATTTGGTTTTAATATCAAGGAATTTGTGTTTGTATGCAGGTTGAGTTTAATAAAGCTGCCCAGTCTTTGACAGATGCCATGATTCCAACTAATCAGAAGAAAAGTGCGTTAAATCGATTAGTTAAGGTTGGTTATTAATGGTTTCTATATTTTCAACCTGACCTTCTGCAATCAACGGTGTTGTGGTGCTCATGCACAGTGTTGATGTTTCTTAGGATAATGTTGCGCTCATAGTTGTCCTGGAAGCCAAATTTAGCAATCAGGGAGTTGACAATCCTGGGAAACGACAGCTTCTTTGTGTGGTAGGGAATGCTATTTTGCAATGTATTATCTCTTCATTGGGCTCTGTCTTTTTTTAACTGCCCAGATGCCAGTGCAAAATTACCTTTATTTTTCATGGCATCTTTTTAATCATGCTCCTCTGATGGTGCAGGCAAATACACATGTAAACGTCCACCAAGATCTAAAGGATGTCAAGCTCTGGCAGGTAACATATATATATTTGTCTAATCTGTATAGTACTTTCAAGGTGTCATTATATATTTTTTTTCTCATATTGTTTGTTTCTTTTGTTTCATATTAGGTTCATACTCTGCTGAAAGGATTAGAGAAAATAGCTGCCAGTGCAGATATTCCAATGTTGGTGTGTGGTGATTTTAATTCTGTTCCTGGAAGGTCTGTTACTCGTCACCGATGAATTTAGCTGAAGTTTGATAATTATTACCAGTATGTTGCTTGCTTAATGTACTGCTGCTTGGTTGCAGTGCTCCTCATACACTTCTGGCTATGGGAAAGGTGGATCCGTCACATATTGATTTACAAGTAGATCCGCTTAATATACTGCGCCCTCTCAGCAAACTGATACATCAGCTTCCACTGGTAAGATGTTTTTTCATGCGTTGTCTACTCAAAATTTCTCACAGATAGATAGGTTTGCGCTGGTTGTTAAACTGTTGTTATCAATCCACAGGTTAGTGCGTATTCATCCTTTGCAAGGTTGGGAGTTAATCTTGGTTTGGAGCAGCAAAGAAGGAGAATGGACCCGACTACAAATGAACCGTTATTTACAAATTGCACTAGAGATTTTATTGGTACCCTAGATTACATATTTTACACTGGTGAGTTTTACCATTGCAGGTTTAAATGATCCCGTTCATTTGGTTGTTTATCTCTGATCAATCACACATGAGTTTTTTGGTATTGGTTACAGCGGACTCTTTAACGGTGGAGTCCTTGTTGGAGCTCTTGGATGAAGAAAGCTTAAGAAAAGATACAGCACTTCCTTCTCCAGAATGGTCGTCAGACCACATTGCACTTCTAGCAGAGTTTCGATGCAAGCCTAGAATTAGACGTTGACAGGTTCAGGTAGGCTATGTGATGTTTGGATCGGTTGAAAATGAACAGTATACATGCTGTAATTGGTTTTGTCAAAGCTTGTCGCTGCTAAAAGCTTTAATTGTCAGGCTTTATAGGTTATTTTTGTTACTTTCTGGCCCAACCATGGGTTTTTTTTTATATCAGCCAAATGCAAAAACGCTACTATATGAAGACAGAATAGTTACTTGAGATTTGGGGAATGAAAATCACACCCCTTAATCTTTAGTGAGTTTGACATTGCTGAAACTTGTCAAGTCTATTTCACTCTGACAATCCTGAGCAATTTGCCTCTACGAAAAGTTCACACCGTTTTTGTTACTGTGAATTTTTTAGCTTCACCAAATAATTTTCAAACTTGTTCAGTTGATTCTGGTTTAATTGTTAACTTGCTTGCATAAGTGGGACTTCACAATCTGAACTGTCTTACATAATTGATATGAGACTTTAGTTTCAAACTTTCAATTAAGAAATGAATTGATCACTTGGCAATTTTTCTGTGTGTGTTTTTGAGTTTATCACTTGGCTGTACTTATTGTATTGATGGCAATCTCAATGCTTGTAGGAGCTTATGGGAGACATCCAAGAAAAAGGCTTGAGAGAAGCCGTTGGATGAAGTTAAGTAATTGTAAGATGGTAGATCATTCCCCTGATCTTTCCAGGTATCTCGATATGAGATAGATGCTATGATCTTCTTTGTATTATGCCACCTTTGTCTTATAGAAAAGTTATTATGATTCCTTGCTCAATTGCCCATCTCATTTTTGCCAATAGAATTTCTTAGAGATGCTCACCTGCTCATCACGTATAGGTCGTAATCTTGTACTCTAATCCCCTGAAAGGCTAGTTGTTAGTGGCCTACATTATTTTTCTTCATGTTCTCTAGGATTTGGTCAGCCCCCATTTCCTTTTATTTTGGTCAAGGAAACAAATATAAGTAATAAGATATTGATTTTTTCTTTTCTTTCTTTTTGGGTTCTTTTCTTTGGATTAGCTCTTATACCGTTAACTGTTAAGGGGTTGTGCACGAGTTTTTCTGTTATCCCCAATTATATTATAAGCTCTACTTGAGCCGGAGGTTAGAGTGTTGGGTTGTATGTGAGACATTTTTTTCTCATTCTAGAAAACGAAAAGCAATGGGGGTTGGAGCTCATGACGATTAACAGAAATATAGAAGTGTGCTCTTTAAAAGAACCCCAAAGTTTAGCTTATTGTCTCCAAGCAACCCTGGACTAGTTCACCCAGAAACAACATGAGAAACAATAGAGTAATGGAAGTATTGGAGGTCACGAACTTATAATTGATTGGATATCACTAAATTGATATGAGGAATTCCAGCAAACAAGAGGGGGGGAAATGGTTTTAGATTTGTATTGGAGACGATGAGAATACCAATAGTGAGAATATGTGTGCTGTGATATTAAAAAGGAAATGATCTTTGTTTGGATGCAAAGTATCCTAACAAGTATCAATGAGGGACTTTTAATAATCTCATTTTATTGGTTGAAAACATGATAAACAATTACAAAGAGGATTTGTGCATGGTTAGGTTAAGGGGAAATAAATTTGCACTCCCAAAAATTGTGCATTGGGGATGTCTTTATTTTTCTGGACCAGATCTTGCAGGTTTTAGTTTCTTATTGTAGATGGGGTTCTGAAAACCGAACTCATCTGCTTTCGCCTTCCATATCTTCTTTCTCCTTCCATAACATGTAGGAAGAATTGGAGATTTCTAATGCATTGTTGGTATAAAAAAGAAATAAATCATCGCACCTAGTAGCATTCTATTACGACTTTCGCGTGTATTCAACTGCACTTTGATATTCACCGAAAAAAAACAGCACTTTGATGGTTGTACTTAGAAGCACACTAGTATTGCCCACGTGGAATTTTTTCTTGTGTTTTTTTTCTCAACAAAAAAGTTTGTATTTTTTATTTAAAAAAAAAGTAAGGCATGTAGGTAATTAATACAGATAGTGGATATGAAGTTATAACTGTAAAATAACTTCTCTCTAATTAATTTTTTATATTTTTTTATTGTTATTTTGTGTATTATTGTTTTATCTTTTATTTATTAAAATCTATTTTTCTATAATCTATCGTGTAAGTATTTTCACATATGTTTTAGTTAAAAAAGTCTGTGCTTAATAATAGTACAGATAAGCTCTAAATCCTAAAAATTCTATTTTCTTGGTGAATTTTCATTTTGGACTTGGTCGTATTTTATTTTCACCCCTGGCCTTCTGGTATCCATCATCATAAAATAGGGTTAACAAAAGTGGTTTGCAAATACCATGATCCTCCCAAATATCCCTTTAATTGGAGAAGGTAAACAAAAAATGGATCTCCCCCTATGAGTTTCCACTCAGATTGAACGCACCTCGAAAATAATCGAGAATGAAAGCTCTACAAGTATTCAGGCGTCCAACCAAACGCATGATAGGGAAAGACGGAGGAATCCCCTTGTGCCCAGATTACCCAGATCCACCCTTAGTCGAACGCAGTCCTTATGTTTGAGGGTCGTAGTCACTGTATTAGCTCGTTAATAATACAGTGCCTAGAATCTCCAAAGAACTTGAGAATGTGGGCAAGGTGTTGTGAGACATAGAATCAATGTGGACCAGGTTTTTGGAGAGGGGTGTGTGTAGAATTAACATGATGAGGCAACTCGTTGGTGTTCGGAACTCCATTCCACATACCCACCAGCTTTCTTTTGGTATTTCTAAGAAGCTGAATATTGCATCTTTATGCTACTTGTACGTATTTTCATCATCGACATATTTCTACATTTTCCAGTCAATTACTTAAATAGTAAATGCTAGCTATAAGTGAATATTTTTTTTTCGATTAAAAAGCTGTCAAGTGTTGCTGTAATCCAAAGCTAAACTTTTTCATCACTAACTCGTTTGAGATTGTTGAGAGTTATCATCAAAATTTTAAAAGAGTTTCGAACCCAACAAATTAAGCTAGTTGTAGGTTTAGCGGTGGCGTAGTGGCTGCTCAGGTTTGTGTAGAGATGGGGGATGAGACGCGAGATCAGAATCAGATTCGCAAATGACTTAGATTAGGCCTTGCATTTCAACGCATATGGTTGTAAATTCGAACTGGAAATTTTCCCGACGTCATTGCTGCCCAAGTCCACTAGCATAATGTGTTCTGCACACTGCTTCTCATCTTGCAGTAGCTAAACTTCTGCTCCCTGCCCTAGTTTTCCCTCTTCTGGCAGAGCCAGCTAATGGCTGATTCGCAATCTTTTTCTGTTTATAACAGTATGTCAAAGAAAATTATCATTTGTGAGTACTTAAAGATTTCACCAAAACAAGGAACAAAGAAAAAATCAAACTTGACTCGAGTTTTTCTTTAAACAATATTCTCAGCATGAACAAGATGCACACAGACGAAGAAAAATTAAATATAAGAGATATACAATATGATTTCAGGCAAAGAAAATGAAACTTACAAATTGAAAAGTACAAGGTTATAAGAAACGAGTGTGACGCCCAGAAAAACGTGCATTCGGCCTCCGGTTTTTAAAAATCAAAATTTAGGTATTGTCAATACAATGGAGGTAAAGACCAACTACCATTTGTTTCCATATTATTGAGTTCACAACTAATTTAATATGTTTAAAAAAATTTAAAAAAACCAGCAACTGGCACCAAAAACTCTACATCTAAAGATCATGGATGGTCGAACCAAGGTGCAATACGCGATCATTAATGTTGGAAGCATCAGATTAATATATTCATGCCCGTAGCCAAAGGGTGTGATTTACTGCTGTATAGTTCAGTGTGGGCAAGGATCACTATGTTGTTACACTGAGGCTTGATTTACTGCTGTCATTATCTTCAAAATCTGAAATGTCTATTCAATTCCTTTCCTAAGACTATGCACGCACAAAAGTAGGCAAATCTAAACTCACTTGGGGTTGGGGTTGTTTGATTCATAGCAGTCATTTCAATGTGTAATCAGGAATTCAGTATTTGTTTGATGGGACCAAATTACACGAACATTTGTACCTGTAAAATAATCTCATACATATATTACTCTTTTTGTGTCGATTGTAGCATTGATAAGTAGGGATCGTTCTATCCGAGGAAATCAAGGGCGTTTAATTAACAAAGCATCACATAATACTATGGGGGGTTTTGAGTTTATATCTAACACTACTGAAATTTACGAAATTTAAAACTAAAATAATTATATACATATAATCATTATCTCTTACTCAAAACACTAAACACTAAACACAAAATTCACATAACAATTAACAAATTCGCACAAAGTAGTAATATAACAAACGGCATGCATTCAAGATCAATTTTAGTTCCAATTTAATTAGAGCCCTTCGCGGTTCATCTAATTAGCAAAACTCCTAAATTATTCAGAACTACCTTCGCGCATAATCCCAAACATAGTATTAAATAGTTTAAAGACACTTCGCGTAGAAATTAAACCAAAAGATGTATATAATTATTGGAATTGGAAACAAGTGACAAGTATGGCGTCACCCCACCCCATCAACATGTATATTTTCAGAATTACTCTAGTCCTTTGAACACATATAAGATGAATCAACTTCGCGTATGAAACATCTCATATAATATTCGGCATGTAAAGCAAACATATGAGATTCGGCCATGATCAAGGCCGAGCTCACACATTAAACTTGTGCTGTATATGAATTCATAAAATAAACCAAAATATAATCAAGAACACATGCAATTCGAAATATATAACAAACCCTGATTAAAATCGAAAATTATTATGAACATAACCCAAATTTAGATTAACAAGTAGCTAATTCGAAAATCCAAAACTGAATTAATAAAACCAAACAAACATTCACAAATACATATAATCTTCATAGACAAAGTATTATAATTACAAAGATAATATTCAACCATGAGAGAAGAGTGAATCACACTTTGTAGAAACCTTGAAGAGACTTTCGGCAAAGAGATGATTCGGTGGAGATGGTGTTGCGATTTAAGTGTAGTGGTGGAGATGGATTCGGCTGAAACTTTCTTTGGTATTGTGGTGGTATATTCGGCAAAACTTTGGCTAAGTGAAAGAGAGAGACAAGATGTTTCTTTTGGGATATTGCCGTACTATATAGGGGAGAGAGGAAGAGCTAGGGTTTCGGCAAAGCATTAGGGTTCGGCACCTTTAGTTTGTGCCGAACTCTTCTTCCTTTGTCTTGCAAGGTAAGTCTTCTTTTTCCCACTTTGGTTTGCTGAATTCTTCTTGTTAAATTCTGAATAAGTCTTCTCTTTAATTCGGCAAGAAACCCTGAATGAATATGTATGAAATTCAATCCACATTCGTCTTTGGATTCCATTGTAATTCGACAATTAATTTCCTTGTGTATTTCGGCATTGAAACTCTTTCCAATCCGAATTCTTCTTCTCCTCTTCATGTGCACGGCATGCTTCTCATTTAAATCCAATTTATCATATTTTAATTTCCTGAAAATAGATAAGAGAAATATATATTAGGAAAATAATAATTAAGTTTGCTGAAATTCATTTGAATAAGAATCCTGATTCCATTCAGATTTCCTGGTTCAAAATTCTAATTTGATTAAAACTCTTAAAACCTTCGACGTTTTGAAAAACGTCGAGACATGTAGACTCCTAAACCGATTAGGATTCCTAATGTAATAAGGAATCCTACTTTGAATCAAACTCTTCATAAGTTCAACATATTTCGACATTTAAGCTCTTTTCACCAATAAGTTCGCCAAAGACTCCGAACTAGACTCAATGACTCTATAATACAACAATAAATGTTAAACAATTGCATAAATGGGGATAAAACATATTAAGAATGTCACAAATTATGCTCCTATCATTGTTTACAAATGTTGAGAACAGGATGAGAAAAAAATATTACAGACTGAGATTTCCTGAGGTCCTCATAAGAGTGAATACAAAATCTGACATGCGACACAACGCTAAGCACTCAAAAATCAAAATGTGTAGGTTGCCGTTTCATATAAGTATTTATCATCCACAATTTGGATTCTATATGGCACATGTTAGCTGTGCACTTTGAAGCACCGCAACTTTGGAAACAATCTAAGCAATTCATCACGACTCCGTCTCTACAAGGGAACAAAAAAACAATTAGGTCCAACTACTGGTAACCAAATGCTGTTGCTCAATATATAATTGCATTGTTACCTTGATTCCAATACATCCATTCACATCAAGAGTAGTAATTGTTTTCGAACAGGTCCTTGAAAGGGAATCCAGGCATGCATCGGTCACCCCAACAATCCCAAACAAGCTGCATTTTGTGTTTTCGTTAGTCAGTTCTTGCATAAAATCATTCAAAAGAGTGGGAACCCTGTAGTTCAATTATAAAATAAAGTTCAAGCAATACAGTTTCAGTTACATATATAGTTTTCACGAAAGCAGTTTGTCAACTGCACTGACTATTGTGGTACAAACAGAGGTAATTAAAAGAGCTGATGACTTTTTATCTTTTATTTTTTTCCATTCTGGAAGTGATCAAGCTCAAAGCAATATTGAAGCTTAGCAAAATGCAGCCGGAACATGCTTCTCAGTCTCAATATGACTTTTAAATGAAGAGTTAACAAAGAAAAGCAACACCAGTGACAATTTGGCTAACCAGCCACTCAGAGGCAGTTCCATAAAGCAAAAAGGCACTTGTAAAGCAGAAGGGATCATATCATCTACCGAAGATGTTAAAAAATCATATATGCAGAAGGGCAGACTTAAGAACATAAAACATAACTCAGAAAGCCTGATATTCCACAGTTGACAGTTCACAGACCAGTAATTAGGTTGTTCAAAAGTTTTACCTGAGATATTCGAGAGAGGTGCAATTCCCTGCAATGGCTATAACTCCCACATCAGTGACACGTACACACCTATTAGAAAAGAGAGATTGGTATACAAAATATCAATTGATGTACTTCCTTTGCCTCATATACATATGTACGAGTTCAGAAGCTTCAATTACCATGTCAAACTGAGAGAGAGAAGGCCATTGCATCTAGCTATACAAGAAAGCCCTTCATCTGATAGATTCTGAAATCAGACACCCATAATTATTTATCATCAGTTTCTAGCGATTCATATCTTCATAAAATAGAGTTGTAAATATTTACCTGGGCACCACATAGATCCAAGAATTTAAGATGGGCTAGAAGAGATATCCTTTTGTAAGCTGCATCAGTGAAGCTGAACGAAGAAAATGCTACGAATCAATACACAGCAAAAAATCATAATTTAAAGTAATCAAAGACTCCACCAAATACCTAGATAAAGCATATAAGTTTAGACTCTGGAGACTGGAGCAACTGTTCAATATCTGCTGCAAGCCCAAATCTGTTAACTTGACACACCTACGAATTGCAAATTACAATATGTGAGCAAGTTAAAATGTTGCTTTGCATAGAAAGTCAATTTACTTGACTATGTAGAAATGAAATTGTTTGAGAGGAGTTGGGAGTGGCCCAAAATCACTAAACACTCTCATTTTACCAACTCTCTACCATCACCTTGTCATGCCAATTATCAATATTATGAATTGTAATAGCCTAAATATGATGTTGTGATACGGTACACAAGCTATATTCATGTTTTACATGAGCTTTCTGATATAACCTAATGAAGAGAGTTTTCTACCTTGTCAGATTCAGCAACTCCAATTCTGGATAAGTCTGAGCAACCAGTTGCAAACTCTTGTCTGAAAGATTCTGTGATTTTCACATCAAAGATTTATTCAGTTTAAATCTTTCTTGAAAGTTTGCACCCAGTTCAAGACATCTATAATAACCAAACTTTTGAGGAGCTAAGCTTTATTCGATAGCCATATACAATATGCATAGCAAAGCATGAAGTAGGATGAGACTCAGTAATCAAATACCTTACAGCCACTTATATTTAGATCAATGATATACTTGCAGTTCTTCACCAGGTGTGTTATACCTATATCTGTCACCCTGAAATTCATATTCTAAATTCATTAATAGTTATGAAATTTCCAGTTAGCAGTATGGTTTTAAGCACAGAGAATCTTCAATACCTAACATTCCAATAAATAGAAAAGACCTTCAGATTGGCACAAGCACTGGTTATATCTTGAACTCCCTTATCAGAAATCTTCTGGCAGCTATTCAGATTTAAAACATCAAGGTTCTGAAGTGAATCAAAACACTGTAGAAATGGTAAAATTTCAGGCCATGCAAAAGCACTTCTTTGAAAAAAATATTGTAGACTTCATCAAGAGCTCTTAAAACAGAATGATAATATTATGGTCAGCTACCTTTGTCAAGGTGACACATATAATATTCAGAGTTGTAAGAACAATGATGAACCAGGCGTAGAGGTTTACAAACAGCAGGGTGTAAAGACCAATTAGTATCCGTTCCATTCTGTACCTCGTGATACAGGAACATGCCTAATGCCTTGCGTCGTAAGAGCTAAGACCGCTCCAAGAACAACACATAATATAAAAGCTAAGACAGAAGCCTGATTAATTTTATCAAGGGAAACATGGAAGTCTGAAGCCTAACAGAATTGGATGTGGTCTACGACAAGCATGGAGGTTACAAGTCCTAAACCTTATCTCAAGTCTTATACCTTAAAAATATTGACCGCTATACGGGTACCTTGATTGTGGCAAAATTTACAATATACAAGTTAAGGGTAACTACCAAGTATGTGCCTTCCATCTCAGAAATCATTCGTATTATTACAAATTATTTTTTCCAGACGTAAAAGTTCAATGTCTTTCGTGTTCTTCAATATATTAAATTTACACAAACTCATAATAGAACGGGAAGATACCTTGTTCTTTATGATTTCAAGATGTTTGTCTTCAATATCTTGTGCAAATTCAAGGTTTATCTGCTTCACATGCCGATATCGCGACTAGAAACATTGCAGCATGAAAACATGGTCAGTCCAACAACCCCAATAATCACTGCAAAGCATTCTAAATAAGCAAACTCCCACAGGCAATGCTCCAACACATCATTTTGGCTCGATTTACATTCAAACTTGATAATCTACATAAGATCATACTTTGCCAGTAACACAAAGTCTCGGTAACTCACCAGTGACAGAGCAGCTATTAGGCGATTCCCAGCATCATTCATCTCACGAAAATCGAGAAGCTGAACCAAGAAATTCAAAACCCACATCACATAAACCAATTTATAGAAACCCACATGCTCAGCAGACAATTCAGAATCAAAAGAAGAAAATGTTACCAGCCAGAGGGAAGGGTGGGAGATGAGAGTAGCGTTGAGCCATGGGCTGACTAGTAAGAGAGAGATGAGGTCTCTCTGAGGGGGTTTAGTGCTCACTATCTTCAGAACCTTGGGAACTGTTTCTCTGCTCCAACTGAACTCGTCAACTGCTGCTACTTCCATTTTGATTGGAGACAACAACCGAATCTGGTTTTGTGTTTCTGCAAAACACTTTATATATGAAATAACTTGCGACGCGGAGTTATTGAACCGGAAAGAATATGCCCAAAAGATACTAGCCTTCCTGCCCAGATCGCGCGGAAGGTCTATTTAGTTTATTCTCTTTTGCTCGATGTGTTTCAATATGGCGTGAGCATGTAAAATGATTAAGTGTTTGCACATTATTTAATATTTGTTGTAGGAGAAACAATATAGATGCAAAGCGTTACTTTATTGATAGATAAGGAGGCCTTTATATAGGCATTACATCAAGTATCCCAAGTAATCAGGGATTCCCTATCTACTAAGGTAACTACTATTCTAGTCTAATTAGGTCAAGACACACAACGGAAGTTACGGTATTAACCTTCCTTGAACACTCCCCCTTGTGTCGCGTACCTAATGTGACACGGTGCATAACATGTTGCCTCGCTAAAACCTTGCCAAGCAAAACAAAACCTCTTGGGTAAAAATAAAAAGCTTGGTCGAAGGGAAAAGAGCACAACGCACCAACTACAATTGAAGATTACATGTGAGGTAGACTCCCCCTGATGTCTACAAGATAACTCCCCCTGATTGGTAACTCAATCTTGGAGTTTAGATTAATGGCGTATACAAACGCTCCTCACAAGCTTCAAAAGTAGGCGTGGCCAATGATCGAGTCATTGAATACGGCCACATTATCCTTGTATCAGACCAGCTACACTTAGCTTTACTTGGTCTTAAGGAAGAAGGTTGCTCAACAACTCAAAACTAGAGTTCGCGCTGAAAATCAGATTCACGCGCAGCATGACCTTCGTGTACTTAAACAGTCATAACTCTTTCGATACAGTAGGTATGAACAAACCGTAAAGAGTTCTGGAAACTAGACACCCATATCTTTCCAGTGATATAAAGTACACAACGTGGTTCGTTCTGAGCTGATCACAAAGCTCTGTCGAAGGTGACTGATCTGCAAATTACCGGACAGATTCGTCCTACTTTGCTAAAACAGCCATAACTCACTCAATATGATAGCTATAATCAAATGGTTGGTGTCCCTGGAAAGTAGACACATAGAGCTTTCCAACGGTACTAAGTTTACCATTTTCCGATGAGTGAGCTGTCATGTAGGTCACGGGGAAGTTGACGTACAGAACTAGGCAGAATCTGGAATTGCCTATTGATGTGTCTTTCATGATGGGATCGAATGAGCCTAAACCTTTCTCTCTTAAAAGAAAGTACCGCCATATACCATGGCATTGCGTGGGCGCGTCTAGCCATCACTTTGGCTTTATAAGTTTATAGCGAATGAGATGTCGAGTCGAGCATATTATGACAAGTACATGATTGCGCACATGATACTTAGATAGAGAGTTTCATCTCCCAAGACTTCTCGTCACATAGACGAAACGAGTCTTCTCAAGACATCGACTAATCATGGGATACATATAGGCTTTGGTTTAACGTCCATTAGATTGCCATAAGCCGATAGATGAATAAGTTCATCACTGACGGTTCTCACATTCGAGACCAAGTATTCCCAAGATCTTTTCATTCTTAACGTTGGATTAGTGATACTTCAATCACAATTCATCCAAAGTTTACACGCAAATAGGCATGATTTCTTTCATCCCATCTCCAATCAAGTAGTCACTCAATCGTGATTTTTGCTTACTTGACTTGGGTGAAAACTAATCCGTTTAGGATGTTTATGTATATCTCTTCACTTAGTCCCAATAGAGATGATACAAGCTGCTTGTTCAGTTTTTCGGAACTATCTAACTGACAAGGTAGTGGAGTGCAATATGACTCCATTACGAGAGCATATGTCATCGTAGTCGATTCCAGGGCGTTTGTGAGAGACCTTGCGCCATAAGGTGAGTTTATGCTCTTTTTCTCACTACGCTTTCCATCAAAGATTATCGATAGGGTTTACATTTGCGGTGTCGGCATCACCTGACCAAGGACCTATCTCTTTGTATAAACTGGATCGCATATCTTTCCGTGTAGGCCAATTCACAACGTTGGTATTTGCTTCAACGAAGTGAGTGTATTCGATATCTAACTCATAGACCACGTACTCATGTACACTAGTGTAATTCGCATTTGTAGAGATCTCTATATGGATTGGCTTCTCATTGAGGCGTCCCCCAATAATAACCTTAATCCAGAAAATCCATGAGACGAATGAGTTATCATTGATCCGAAGGATCAAGTTGTGCCATACTCGCATTCGGCGAGTGTATATCGAACAAAGTGCCCTCTCTACACTTCTTGTGAGAGTCACGGCCTAGTGACACCATCTACCACTTTTGTGGAGTCACCATGTCACCATTTATGAATGACAATATGTCCATTGATTTGGACATCAATCCTTACAGGCATGTTGATACAAGAGTACTATTCCGATCTTTTCCTTGAAAGACCAATAGTTTACTCTTTGCAGCATGTATATCAAATCTCGTCACTTTGATTTATGGGACTTTGGGAACATGATGAGGCACAGTGGGGACAAACCACGGCAATGCCAAGTCGTTCTACTTGAACAAACTTGTTCTTCTCTCCCCCTAACGACGGGGAGACTGGCTCATCAAAAAGTGACATAAACGAGATCGCCTGTTAAGGTTTATATATAGCGGACTATAGGTGGAAGCTGACGTCTTATTCAAAGACGTTATTCATAATCAAATAACCCATCATTGAGCGCTTGTGGTAGCGCAATATGGCACATAAAGTATGTGGACGGTATAGGGTATTGATCGTTAACACTTATACGTTAACAAGATGCATTCCGTTACAAAATGTAACATGCATGTATGCTTCCTGAAACGTTTCACTATGTTCCGGAACACCAAATGCCACCAAATTTTAATAGTAGGTAGGCACGTGTGTTAGGATTCCAACGCCGCCGGGCTCATTGCCGGAACCGGTCGGAAACATACCGAACCGGTCGGAATAGTCGCCGGAGGTCAGTGATCGTTTGTGTCGAATGGTTCAGCACCTTCCAGGTGTCCAATGGCTCTGAAATTTTATGAGCAGGTAGCCATGGATGTTAGGAATCGGTGGACCAAATTTCACCTCAAGAACCGGCCTAAAAGTAGGTAAACCGGTCCTCACAATGACGAGTCCGCGAGCTGAAAAACCAGAAATTTTAGGTTTTTGCTACTTTTCAATCATTGTGAAGGTGCTTCATAACATCTAAGTGTTATGGCTTGAGTTTAACCATGAGGTATATCACCATAGTATCATTGTATCTCAAGTTGGACTATGAGAAGGCATCAAAGCCATCGTCTTATGTATCATTGCCTTTAGCGTAGGAGGGCGTTACTCCAAAACTTTGCTAAAGATTAAGCTTCCATATGTTGAGCATAGCTAATGAGGGATCATAACGGGGGATCATATGCACGTTTAAATGCATAGATGGTGCTTCCATTAACTTGGAGGAAGACTTGGGTGACGTTAATGCCATCCTTGAGCCTTGAGCATTGCTCATGACGCTACCAAATTCTTTTGGTAATCTTTGATCCCAATAGCTTATTTGCTCAAAAGAAACGATGTCCATAGCTTTCTTGCATATATGGATCATCAAAACATGTCCAAAATTCCGGACTATGTATGGAAGAGTCTACATGAGTCGCCGATTCAAAGAATCCGAATCATAGTATACGTGAAATACATTCACAATATTGACTCATAAGTTGTGCGCATTCATTAGAAGCGATACACAAGAAATCAATTCAATTTTCACAATGAGTTTCAAGGTGATAAACGTTGGCACCAATATCTTGAAGTGGTGATCAAGGTTCGATGAAGATTAGCTACACACTTAATGTCTCTATGATACATTCATAAGAGTGTAGAGACAAGGGTTTTATGCCAAGACATATAAACCGGAATATATACTCAATTCCTATAGAGTGTGCAACATGGCGTGTAGTATCACAAGATAAAACATAGGCATGCTTAAAGGCGTACTAGACACATCCGTTAACGCTCAAAAATAGAGCCGGAAAACAACCAGAATGAGCCAACATCGATACTATAGAGACATAAATGTCTAAACCAAGTATCCAGGACCGAGGCCATGAGCTAGCTATCCGAGGCCGAAGCCAAGCTAGAATGGGAGCCAAGCCGAAACAAGGCAAGGAAGGGCCATGGTCAAGCATAGGCGCGTGCTAGGCTAGCCAAGGCCGAAGCCGAGGTGGTGCACGGGCAGGCCGAGGCCGAGCAAATGTCAAGGCATGCCAAGGCCGAAACCAAGGCGTGTCGAGGCAAAAGCAAAGGCTTTTGGGGCCGAGGCTTGATGTTGGAGTCAAGGTCATGCGAGTTGCCGATGGATAGCCTAGGCCGAAGCGAAGGCTTACCGAGGCATAAAACAAGGACCTGACGAGGCCGATGCCATGCTAAAGAGCCAAAGGCATGCCGAGGCCGAAGCCAAGACGTGCCGGAGTGAGTGCATGGGCTTATAAGGCCGAGATGGCTGCTGGCCGGGCCGTGTTCAGGCCAACGCCGAGGCCGAGGCCGGGGCGCTGCTAGGCGGGCCGTGTGCGTGCCAAGGTCCGGAGACCGAGGGGGCGGCAGCATGTGGTTGTGGCGGAGCTGTAGTCCAAGCAACGCGTAAGCTAAGCCAAGGCCGAAACCGAGGCTAGGCAAGGCGGGCTTTGGTGGGCGCAAGAGTGCCGAGGCCGAGGCCGGGCAATGCGCATGCATCCGCTTATGTACGCAAGCATGTCAATTTGTTTCTTGACGAGTGAGGCCTGGCGAATCGCAGCCAAGCTGGCGAGTGGCCATGGCGAGCGAGGCCTGGCGGATCGCGACCAAGTTGGCGGATGGCCATGGCGAGCGAGGCCTGGCGGATCGCGGCCAAGTTGGCGGATGGCCATGGCGAGCGAGGCCTGGCGGATCGCGACCAAGTTGGCGGATGGCCATGGCGAGCGAGGCCTGGCGGATCGCGGCCAAGTTGGCGGATGGCCATGGCGAGCGAGGCCTGGCGGATCGCGGCCAAGTTGGCGGATGGCCATGGCGAGCGAGGCCTGGCGGATCGCGGCCAAGTTGGCGGATCGCAGTTTCTCGCGAGTCACTCATTTTGTCTCTTGTGATTTTTCGAGTTAACATCACCAATTAGGTTGGTGAACTCAATCAACATGCCATGTAAATGTGTAATGCGATTCATTGCATTCACATATAGCTTTTTAGGGAATCGAACCATATATGCATCAAAATGCCAACGGTTATATCGAGATCTTGACCATAAAGAGTGTATCGACTAAGTAGCATTAGTCACACATGTGAGGTCTATGCCTGCACAAAATCAACGGATTTGTAGTCACTTTGACTATGAAATTGAAGTCATATGCTTCATATTTATTGCAAATTATCTTTTGCTGTTGAAATCCGTAATCATGAGGATATACTCTCATCTTCTTCCATGTATCTCTTGTGTACATTGACCATATGATTGCAATTTTGCAATTAGTGAACCGATAGAACCATATCAATGACATGATTCTCTCTTTGTTTCAATGGCCATTCTCTAGGCGCATTTTATGGTCAATTGTTTCTTTATATCAAAAGAACAAGAGGGAAGGAATTGAATGGTCGAGACCAAGATTCTGGTTACTCAATTCAATTTGTTGTGACAATTTCCGTCACATATCGATGTTACAGTGACAATTTCCGTCACACATCATGAGTTTGTCCCCTTTGTGACTCCCTTAGGATCGTCACAAGCATCGACAATATTATGTCAGAATCGTGATTAAATATTCACGAAGAGTTGTGGTTCACAGTGACATCACAGCCACAAGCACAACTTTGGACGGTAACATCACAGTTACCCCATAAATACTGTGATACGCAGGGGTGGGTGGGGCCCCTTTGTATCGTCCTGAAAAACACACAAGTTCCAACACATATACACAAGTTCAAATAATTGAAATTGCGAAAAACGGGAACTTTTATTAAATCATACTTGCTAGTTCGCCAAATGAACTGCGTTTAAAAATTGCGCTTAAGGACTCGGTTATGATCCTTGTGCAATTTTGAGATGCTCTTCCATGTACGTGCAACGAAATAATCCTCGCAATTACATCGCGATGCGTCGTGCAATAAGTTTCATGGAAAAGAAAAACATATGGTTAGTCATATTCACCATATATGGAGCAGTAAAACTAATAAAAGAATTACTACAGTAACTGTTTTTAACCCGTAGGGTAAAAACTTTTTAACTGAGGTAAGTACAATTACCGTTTTGCCCCTTGCACAGTAGAATTCGTTTAACAGCCGAATCGGGTCGGGTTGGACACGGGTCGAGCAGATCCGGGTCGAAGCTGAGGCGTGCGGATCCGAGTCGCCCGAACGAGCGGAGGACGAGGGTGCACCGTCGTCGAGAGGCAGATATCGTCGGTGCTAGGCTGGGGTGCACTGGGCCTCCGTCGAAACGGCGAGGAGGGGTGCCTTTGGAGCTGCATGGGCTCGATGGGTTTGGGGCGGCCGAATTTAGGGCGGCGCTGGCTTGCTTCGCGGAGGGGCGTAGTCGAGCAAGGCTCGACCATCGTTGAGGAAGGACACCGGAGCGGGAGGAGGCAGCGTCCTCGGGGCGGAGCAGTAGGTGGGTGCCCAGATCAATTTCTTCAGTCTCTGCCGACAAATATGTCGTCGGCAGAGTTCGGCAGTATATCTTTTGCCGACAAATAGTTCCTGGGGGCTTCTTAGTTTTTCCGACAAAGAGTTGTCGGTAGAACCTGGTGCCCTGGGATTGTTTTCTTTCTTCCGACGAAGGGGTTGCCGGCAGAAAGTGATTTCTGGGGAGGGCCTTCTTTGCCGACAAGTAGGTTGCCGGCAGAAAAGAGAATTTAGGGTTTCTGAATTTTTTTTTTTTCAGATTGGAACCCTAGGGTTTATGAATTTTTCATGGCTATTAGACGAAGGCTAGAGCCACGTGCTGATAACGTGTTGTAGGAGAAACAATATAGATGCAAAGCGTTACTTTATTGATAGATAAGGAGGCCTTTATATAGGCATTACATCAAGTATCCCAAGTAATCAGGGATTCCCTATCTACTAAGGTAACTACTATTCTAGTCTAATTAGGTCAAGACACACAACGGAAGTTACGGTATTAACCTTCCTTGAACAATATTAAAATTTTAGAAAATGTATATTTAGTGCTAATTTGACCCCCTTATTACCCGACCATCTTATTTTCTTCCCATATTCAACATAAGGTAATAATTTTATTGCCCATTTGAACAAATCTTTTCAACCCTAGTACAATTTTAATTTTTTTCTTCCTTTTTTGTTCTTCTGTCTTATCTAACAGATTTTTGAATTATAATGTGCTGAGAAAGTGGAAGATAAAGAAACTTTGCCGAAATGTCACCCAACTCTGCCGGCCTCCCATGACCGGTCGCCGGATTCCAGTCACCAAATTTTTTTTCACCGGAATTTTAAAAAAAAAAAATTTTTGCCAGATTTTTTAATTTTATTTTTCACTTGACTCAAGTTACTGAGGATCAGTAATGTGATTACTGGGAGTCAGTAATAGATTAGTGAGTGTTTTTAATGTGATTATTGGGGGTCAGTAATTGATTACTGACCCTCAATAATGTGATTACTGGGGGTCAGTAATTGATTACTGGTGGTTAGTAATGTGATTACTGGGGATCAGTAATGTGATTACTGAGGGTCAGTAAACGATTACTGAGATTCAGTAATTTAATTACTGTGGGTCAGTAATATTTTGAAGGAAATCAAACAAAGAACTATTTAAACCCAATTAACCCAAACCTAATGCCCTAGCCTAGCCGCGCAACCACTGCTCTTCGGGGTGCTTCAACAGAGATCCAAGAGGAAGACTGCTCCGCCGTTTCTTTAAGATCAGCGTCGACCCAGCAGCCTTGGCCGACGACACGACCACCCAGATCGAACCGGATCGGCACCACTGACCTCAGATTAAGATTGATATGGGCACCCAAAACAGCAGATCGGACCACCCAGATCGATCACCTCTGCTCCTCTGTTCTCAGCCTCTAGATCTGACGCCCTGTGCTCAAACCCCAACTCGGATCGTCACCTCGACCCGGAATCGGACCACCCACTGCTCGCCTCGGGACAACTCCACCCAGTCGCGATGACTCCAGCCCAGGCTCGGTGGGTCCCGCCTCGCGACAACTCCACCCAATCGGACAATCCACCCAGTCGAGACGGTACCCTAGGACTCGGCGGAGGTCTGGTGGCCGACCTTCTTGGAGACGGCGTAGGCCTGGCAGCTGTTCTTGGAGATGTTGGAGTGGACCAAGGTGACGATATAGGGGCGGATGGAGGCCTTCATGACGTCAGGGAAAGGAGCGGTGAGGGCTTGGTCGGTGGCCATGTCGCCGTCTAGGGTTTGGACGGTGACGAGGGGGCGAATAGCTTTGACGGAACCTAAAACATATTCAGTTGATTTGAGGTAGAGGTGGAGAGAGAGGTTTTAAATTGGGGAGGGGGTGGAGGTGAGAATTAGTTGGGGGTTATATTTGTTTTTTATTTAGATGTGATGAAATGGGCATGTAACATTGGAATGAGCAATTTTTGACCCATTTTTGTGTAAATGGTCATTTTCCCTTAAAATTTACTTCTTTTTGAGAAACAGCTTAATTATGGAACAGTGAAAAGAACTTTATGATAATTTTTTCTTCCCAAAAATTTTACTTTCCAATGTCGAATTTACAATTTCATTTGTCATCAAGCATTTTGTTCTCATTTTTTCTTTTCTTTGATAGATAGAGTAAATAGCCAAAATATGTGAAAGTCAAACTGGAGAATCACATAACTAAACATAGGGTCACATTTACCATTCTTCCCAAAAAATAGCCTTTCTACACACGCGGGTTGCGGAAGGGCCACGCTCACGCGTGTGGAAAGATTACTCCCGCGCATGTGATTAATTTATTTTGTTCGTTATCCGGCATCCTTACTATTTATCACTCTTATTAACTTGGTTTTAACTTTGTTTTCCTTTCTGTTACAACATGGAATAATACTTTTTTTTTTTGTTAATAAAACCACAAAATTTTTTTTCTTCCACTGTCATATTGTCAAAATAAACACACTAAATGCTACCCTAACATGTACTAAGTGTACTAAGTGTCACCCGAACATGATAATTATTTTAGTGATAGCTTGCTATTTATCTGTTAAAGATAAGTCATTAGAAAAATTAAGCAACAATAATGGTTGACATTCTCTACAAATTCTCTACTTTGTAGAGAATGTCTCAGTATGTCGTTAAACGATGTATACAAATATGTTTGACACTGAGACTAAAAAATTTTATCTTTTTTTTTTCAGTCACAAATACACATGAAGTCCTAAAGTTCACACCTAAGTTCACAAATACATGTAATATGATAACTCGCTTGCTACAGTTGGTCTCTAAAGGATGAGTCTTATTGCAAAGTCATAGAATTCGAAGATCCATTAAATTGAAGGAAAACAGAATAATTAGTTGGGAAAAAAAAATAACAACGATGAGATCTCAAAATGAATGTACAGTTGATAATCAGCTCTGATATAACTCATTCTTACTTATAGTTGAAAAACCATTGATAAACAGCCATATATAGCTTTCATAACAATTTATTGAAACATGTCTCCTGAATTTGCAGCCTTTTCAAGACTAACCTTTGATCACAATTAAGCACAAAAATGAAACAAAAGCACAACTCGGGCAAATATCTGACTCACAACACTTTTAGAGCAAAAAAATAGATGGAAGGCAACAGTCTCGGACTTCGAATCCATAGCCATGATTGCTTCCTCATTCTTTGTTTTTTATCTGCATAAAAGTCATACAATTTCATTAGTCGATAAATACATGATTGCAAATATACTAAAAACACACACACATCAGTTTTTCAAAAAAAAAAATAATAATAAAATAAACCTTGAAAATGGATCAACAGGTCCTTATCAATCTCTTTCACATCTATCCCATAACTTCCGTTCTACACTAATCAAATATGACATGAAAGAAACAAACATATATAAGGAGGACTGAAATCAGCCACAACATAAAGCTCTTGCAAGTCTGCAATTTGTATGGAGAATGTTCAAACTTATCAAGTCTATTGTACATCTCTTTTTATTTACAGGCCGGGTAAGGCCTCATTACCTCATTTATAAAACGGAATTTTTTTTTTCTTTTGAAGGGGGTGAACAATAGATTTCTAACAAAGCAAAAAGGAAGAAGATTGGATATATAGGTAAAAGTAATTTGGTAAACAAACACTGGTTCTAGTGACAAACAAAGCTGAACTAACAAATTTGAACTGGAAGCACCTGCTTACTTACCATAAGATATCATTGGACTCGTTAAATCAATAATCTCTTACCGCCTATTAATGAAAAAGAAAACTTCAGTTGAAAATAAACTTTTCTTTCCCTAAAAGTGAAGGTCTTTACCAATCACTCAAGTCATTGAAAATCAACTAAAGTCTATAACACAGTGCATATATCCTCTCGAACCTCTCCTTCGTAGAGGCCAACATTGATTAGAGAGGATTAAAAGCTAGCTACTGAACTATAGCTTGTTAGGGGGCAAAATGAGGCTCACCAACACAAATATTGAAAGTACTATACAATTGCAACAGTACACACACGATTCAATGATAAAATGAGAATCAATGTGTCTTATTTAAAAGGCCATGAATCATACTGGCATTAGGCGTTGCCTCAATTTTACCAAAAAAAAAAAAAACCTATACTAACGCAATCGAGATACAAAGCAAGCAAACGGGGTTACCTGAAAACTCCAGAGTTACTGTAAGTTTGGAAAAGAAAGACAGGAACAAAAAAGAACAATTAGTCAAGAAACCCAGAAATCATTTAGATAAAGAAACCCGGTGACAATCATTAGGTCTGACCTCAGGTGAATCTAGTTGGTATCCTGCCCTTTGAACTCTTCAAACTTCTCATAAACACTACACCCTCCTGTTATAATCACAAAAATCTTCTAGCAGGTTCCTAGGAAATTCATTTCTTTATAGAAAAGGACACCATATGAATACCATGTGAATTTTGAAATCAGTCTAACCTGTATTGAATTGAAACTTTCTTCGTTTGGGTTTGATTCCGCTTTGATCCTCCTGAATTTGTGTTCTGATTTCGTATGAACTGCAAACTGGTGGCAGGCCATATGTACTCCCATAAAATCCCACGTCGTCCCGACTCCTGAGTCTCCTTTCGCGCGTCGAGGTAGTTCTATCATCCGGAGATCGTGTCCTTGTGCGAACTGCCCTATATTCTTCTTCTTCTGCTGTAGGATTCACTCCTTAGGGGTGTAAATTACTCCCTCGTTCTCACCTCGTGGGAAAGCAGTAATATGCAAATCAGTCTTTGAATAGGTTACTATTCTACCCTTCATTTATAATATCAGGTTTTTATAAATAAAGGGCAGTAAGGAAATAGGGGGTTTGGTAGTTCCATAAGCCAAATTGGCTTAATTAATAGAGACAAGAATGAATAAGAGATTGACTTGATTTGATAGAGGCTTGCTTAGCAATCTCCTGAGACAGAATTCGCCAACTACTCTTTCGTGCACGTAGATCTTGGACATCTATCATGCAGGTTACAATCTATCGAACTCTTGTTGTTGCAGTTCAACATGAGATTTTTACAAACTCTATTTTGTAACTCTCAGAAAATTAAGAGGGAGAAGAGAGGAGATGTTGTTATGTTTATGGCTTTGATCTCGTCCCCTTGATAAACACGACGAACAAAGAGTTACAACCCTTCTGTCAAAACGTTGTCTTTTAAACGTTGCACTCTTTCATTCAAAATCAAACTCCTCCAACAGTTGTAACTGTTGGGGCCAGGAATTATCTGATTTTAATCAAATAAAACACAAAATCTCCAATAGACTCAACTTCATGTCTATGATTTCTTATGCAACTCTTCAAGGTTCATTATCGTTTAACAATGATTTCTCTATTCATCAATTACTAGCCTTCCTGCACGCGCTATGCGTGTGCGAAAGGGTCGCGCTCGCGCGTGTATTTATTTATTTTCTGGGGAAAAATATTGTCCTATGCACTGACTTTCCTCTTTTGTTATGTTCTGTTTTAAATGTCAGGTTTGTGTTTTTTAGAGTTTTGGAGCAATCTAGTGCGATTTTTTAATGATTACTTAATTATTCTACACCACTCATGCATGTGAGTAAGGGTTGTGCTCGCGCATGTGTGGAGCTATTTTATATGTAAGATTTATGTTTAACCATCGCAAGTGCATAGAACCTTAAACTCGAACTAAATAGATTTTAACTCTCAAACTCCTAAATAGATAATATTGTGTCCTATACATCTTATATTTCATGCACTACCAAAATCATGTTTTTCGATCATCAAGTTATTCCAATTCTGCATCACCTCCATACTATGCAGCATCCTTGTTCATTAGAGCTTGCCATTCTTGTGAATACATATTTTAGGAAGTCACCAACATATACATAATAGTCGTGAGTCCTGACCAAAAAGAAAAAATATAGAATACAAAATACAAAAATACAATTTTGTTCAAGAAAAGGTTAATTCCGTAACTTCCGTAGTGTGTCTTGTCTTAATAAGGCTAGTTATCTAGATTCTTTATTAGATAGGGAATCCCTGATTATCAGGGATACTTGATGTAATACCTATATAAAGGTCTCCTTATCAATCAATAAAGATACAGTTTTCCTATCATTCTTTTATCCTAGAACACGTTATCAACACGTTGCTCTAGCCTCCCGACTAATAAAAAACCCTAAACCCTGATTCTGAAAAAAAAAAAAAACAATTTTTTTTCCGAAACCCTAATCCCTACCGTTGCCGACCGCTGTCCTTATCTCCGGCACCGTCGGTTTTTCTCTCGGCAGTACCTGCGCTGCCGACCCCCCCCCCCCCCCTCTGTAGCAGCCCTCCCGCTACGCAACCCTGCTCGGCAGCTTTCCTACTGCTCGGCACCTCCTGCTCGGCCGCTTCCCTGCCCCCTGCCGACAGCCCTCTCGGCAGCCATTCTTGCTTATCGGTCAAGATAGCTCACAAGCCAAGCAAGCGGCCTTCGAAGCCTTCTTCGTTGCTTAGAAGAAATCAAGAAAAGTCGAAGAAAACAAGCTTCCCCCAAAGTCAAGTTTCTTTCGATCAAGCTTCAATTGAAGAGATAAATATTTTATAAACGTTCCCGCTTTTGAATTTTCAATAGTTGGGTTTTGTTTTCTTCCGGGACCTTTTCGTGTCCCTGCTACCTCATCTTGATTCTATCGCTTCTCGGGACGGCATACAGGGATTTAGTCACCCCGGTGCCAACATTTTTGGGGTAACTGTGATGTTACCGGCCACCGTTATGCTTGTGATTGTGATGTCACTGTGAACTATAACGTCTCTTTTTCAAAAAGAAAATAAAGGGAAGATATCGATTGTGACCAATAGTCACTCTTTGCATCGATTTATGTGTCCATAATATATCTTGGCACTGTTCTAAAAAAAAAAAAAAAATCAAACTTTATTAGTATTCAAAATACTAACGTCTCCCTATTTGTGTTTTGTAGATGGCTGACACTCAACGTCTAGAATTCGACATCTTGGATGTCCAAGGCAAGGAATACAAGAGGTGGGTCTCAGATGTAGAGAACACCTTCATTGGCAAAAGATTTAGGGCCACCATTATCCCTCCTGAGGATGAACACTTGCAAGCTTCTCCTGAACAAAAAGCTCAAGCCCTGATGTTTCTCAGGCGCCATATCCATCAAACGCTCAAGAAGCAATATCTGAGGAAAACCGATCCCAAAGAGCTATGGGACATCCCCAAGGATCGTTTCGACAACGTGCATTATGCACAACTCCCTGACCTCATGTCTGATCCGCCTCTTGGATTTTGATTCGGTCCAGGAATATCATCAGACTATGCTTAACCTGCAGTCTGATCTGAGCTTTTGTGGGGTCGACAAGACCGATGATGATATGATGGAGAAGACTTTCACGACGTTCCCAGAATCTGCGTCCATGTTGTCACATCAATACCGCGATCTCCGTGAGAAAGGCACCATCAAAACATTTAGTGACTTGATGAATGTGCTTCAAAGAAAGGAGAGGTATCATGAGTTGATCCTTACTACCAACAAGAGGTCTAGAGGTCCGAAATTCATTGCGGAATCTCACCAAGCCCGTGGTAGAGCTCCTAAGCCAAAGAGTCAACCTCGTGAACATCAAGCACCACCACCACGTGCGCCAAGAGCAACACGTGGAGGAAGAGGAGGCCCCGGCCCTAGCCGGAACCTCACTTGGAAACGGGACGGCGGCGGCGCCGCTGCTCCTAGAGGGGGGAACCGATTCGGTTCCGGCCCTAAGCGTGGTGGCCACGCCTCGAGCTCAGCTTCGGCTCCTTGTTTCAAATGCGGCTCCACGAATCATCTTCAATGCGATTGTAAAGCGATTAGAGATGTCCAAGCTGCTTACAAGAAACACAAACAATACATGGAACAAGAAACGAACTATGTAGGAGACTTTGAGGAAGAAGAGTACGACGAAGAAGATACCAACTTCACCGTCGATGACTTCCAACCTACTAAGAAGCGTAGGACTAAGGAGTATGATACTCCGGATTATGAATAAGTATTTGACTTAGGTCATGAGATACATGTTCAAGTTTGATTTTGATTGTTATTTTTGGCTTTCTTTAGTCATAATTCACGACTTTGTTCGATAAGTCGTTTGATTTAGAACATCCTTGATGTACTTTTGAGTTGTTATCAATAAAATTTCTCTTATTCAATAAATGATTCGAGATCTCACTTCCCTATGAATGCAAAATTGGTTCAATGCGTCCAATTCTCAATGGCATACTTATTTTGAGTTCACCACGATCTTGGTGATGTTAACTCAAATCCGAAGAAAAAAAAATCACAAATACAAAAACGAGTGAATCGCGAAGAATCGCGTGTGCACACCTCTCGACATCCTCGGCAACAAGCCTCGCTAGCCCTCGGCAGCGTGCTTCGGCAGCCAGGCAATGCGCCTCGGCAGCGCCACTCGGTAGCACGCATCGGCAGCCCGACAATCTACCTCGGCAGCCTTTGGGCAGCCCTACGTCATGCCGGCTCGACATCGAACCCGAATTTTAATTTTTCGCCTCGGACACGTCCCGACACGTCCTCGACCATAAACCCAACTTTGAAACCAACAACGATAGCCTATCAAAACATGCAATACCTGTAAAATTGGCTCGGCAACGACTTGTCTCCGGACTTGATATGCTTCGGATTTAACTCAACCGTCGCATCGCATTGCCTAAATGCCTGACCGACCCTCACCTCTAGCCTTGCTTCGACTCGGCCCCAGGGTGGCTCCGGCCTTGCCATGGATTAGGCCTTGGTTTGGCCCCGGCCTTGGCTCGGCCACGCCACCAATGATGGCCCCCGGTCTCTATTTCTCTATTCTAGGCTATATACTGTCTCCATGTTGGTATTCAGTGCTTAAATATGGCTTGCCCAATTATCTAAAGTTATATGAATGCCATGGCTATATGATCGGTCTTAATGCACTTCATTTTGTGATGATATAAATTGCTTTAATACACTTCTATTAGAGTGTTCGCCAAAGTCTCAATATAGACAATTGATTCAATTTACATTGTTTTTGTAGATGTTTCAAGGTGAGATCGAGTGTATGTTGGATTGTGCAACGACTCATACGATTCTGAGGAATCGGCAATTGTTTTCGGAGTTTACACCATGTGGATCGTCATTATCTACGATGATATCAGGACCTATTGTTAAAGGTCGCGGAGTTGCTCAATTCTTATTGCCAAATGACACTGAAATTAGAGTAGTTGATGCATTGTATGTGCCTAAAGCGCCTAGAACCCTCCTAGCTTTCAAGGATGTGCGTGACAACGACTATCACCTCAGCATTTATGTTGAAGATGGAACTGAATATTTGTTGATCACCTCCACTCAGTCTCTGCGTACTCGCATTGTGGAGAACTGTAAGCGTGTTCGAAACGACATGTATTTCACAACCATTCGAGCCAATGAATCTCATGTTGTTATCTTATGTGATTCCGATGCTTACAAGGTTTGGCATGACAGACTCGGTCATCCGGGTCGTGATATGATGATTCGTATTCTGAAATGCTCCCACGCTCATTCGTTTTTCAGATCACAGAAGCAAAAAGGAAACCAGAAATACTAGACAAAACCAAGCCGACGCCGTGCCTAGGCGTTTCGGCCATGGTTCGGCCTCAATGCCGTCGCCGGCAGCCTCTCGACTCCAAGGAGAGGTTCAGCCTCCTTGATAGGGGCACAATGTGCGACGATATTATATGTTTTTACCCTCATTTATGCTTTGTTTAACCCTTATTTTTCTAACATGGAGTCATAATATAGTTTAGTGTTAATTTGGTAGAGTTTGGCGAAAAGTTGGTTAAGAATCCGAAAAATGACTAAGTTTGAGGAATCTGGAAAATAATGCAAGTTGCCTTTTTCGTGATTCTGAGATGAGTAAAAATGCGATCTATTCTTGTCCGAATTTAATGAAATTTATTGTGCTTATTATTCATATACTAAGGAATGTTGTGTTAAAATTTCAGATCAATCGGAGTTCGGGAAGTCACCCAAAAGATGGCTGCAACTTGGCAGTCCAAGCAAACCAATCCTGGGACTTCCAGGATTTTCCTGGGACTGTGTCCCAACTTCGAAAAATCATTCCCAACGACTCATAAGGAATTTGATCAAACTGTTTTATATATAGGTAGCTATGTGTGTTTAGTTTCTCTAGGACTTAGAATCGCATGAATCGGAGCTCTGAGGAGGAAGTTATGCCGAATTTACTGGAGTAAGGTCATTCTGCCGGGAAAACAACAACTATCCCGGTTGCACAAGGAAAGCTTTCCTTTGGACTTTTGAAGCATGGATCGGATATTATGGACCTAAAGATATGTCCATACTAACTTAATGAGAAGATTCAAGTCCAAGATATGGCCAAGAAGAGTCTAGAAGAAAAAGAATTCAGATAATAAGAGAAAGAAAAAGAATCCTGATTAATTTCGGGAAAATTCCTGTGCACGTCTCTCAACTTCCACGGACTCTTCCGGACAGCTCACAATGAATCAGAATTCGAGCCTTATATGGATAGAAAGCTACGGGAGTCTAGTTTCTAACTCAACTAGAATCACCTTAATATCTATTTTCTAGAGAAAGTTATTCCATAATCTTCACTTGAAGGTCAAATCTGGCAGCAGGATAAGTTTGAGAAAAACTAGGTTTTGTGAACCCTAGTTGCAGCCACCCTTTTGCCTCTATATATTGGACGATTTTTACACAGAAAATATCATCTTCTCTTCCTCACTTGAACTTACCAAAACTCTGCCGAATTTCCACCATAACAATCCTCACATAGAGCAAAGCCGAACCATCTCCACCACCTTTCCTAAAAATTATTCCAATCACCATCACCAATCCTCTTGCCGAATTCTTCAACGAAGGTTCTCAATTCGGATTGTAATTTTCCATGGCTTTTGTTTCTTTGTACTTATACATTATTTTGTCTATGAAATATGTATGGATTCTTGGTTGTAATTTTGGTTTTGTAAATTATTCTTGGGATTTCCGAATTCTTGTTATATTATTTGGTTATCTTTGGTTTAATTTCTGAATTATGCATGTAGTTTAATCGAATATGGTATTATGGGCAGTAGGCTTTTGCATGTTTTCTTGATTTAATTAGGTTGATTTCCTGAATTTGTATGCATAAAAATCGTATGCATGGTGGTAGTCTTGGCCATGACTATCCTTTGTGTGTTGGTTTCACATGCCAATTTAATACATGTTGAATCATACGCGAAGTTGGTTTTAATTTGTATTAATCTAAAGGGCTAGGATAATTCTGGAAATTTGCATGTCGATGTGGGATGAGTGACGCCATACCTGCTAATATGTTTCCAATTCGACATATTGTGCTTATGTGCTATTTGTGTTTAATTTCTACGCGAAGTGTTTTTAAACCGATTAGTACCATGTTTAGGATTACACGCGAAGTTGATTCTAAATACTTGTGATGTTTTGAATAATTAGATATACCGCGAAGGCTCTAATTAAATTGGAACTTAATTGAATCTTGGATCCGATTTTAGCTTGTTGCCCCTATTACTTTGTTTAATTTCGTTGCATGTTTAATGAGTTTTGTGTTTTGTGATTGTGTGGAAGATGTTGATCAATTGTATATAATAATTTAGGATTTAAATTTAGTAAAAATCAGTAGGTAAATTAGTTATAAAAATCGACACCCCTTTATTTGCAATACTTTATGTGATTAAATGCCCTTGATTTCCCCGGATAGAACGATCCCTACTTGTCAATACTACAATCGACACAAGAAGGGTATTATGTGTATGAAGTTGTTTTGCAGGTACTTTGTGCTTGGATTATAGCTCCATCACTCCTCCTGCTGCTCATGCCTCTATAGCGATGTCCAATGCTCATCGTTCGTTTTGCAAAGCTTGTTCACTAGCAAAACTTCAAGCAAGACCATCTTTTGCTATTGATAAGAAACAGAATATTTCGTTCCTACAACGAATTCAAGGTGATATATGTGGACCTATAAGACCAGAATGCGGACCATTTAGCTATTTTATGGTTCTGGTTGATGCGTCGACGCATTGGTTACATGTCTTTTTGTTGTCCACGAGGAATGCTGCATTTTCTAAACTCCTAGCTCAGGTTATTAAGCTTCGGGCTCACCACCCCGACACTCCGATTAAGTCAATTAGATTGGATAACGCTGGAGAGTTTACGTCAAAGTGTTTTGATGACTTTTGCATGTCAGTTGGGATAGAAGTTGAACATCCCGTGCCCCACGTTCATTCTCAGAACGGTCTTGCTGAAGCAGCCATTAAGAGACTACAGTTTGTTGCTCGGTCCCTTGTCATGGCCACTAACTTACCGGTATCGGCATGGGGATATGCAATATTACATGCAGTTATGCTTATTCGTCTACGACCCACAGATAACCAACCATTTAGTGCGTAACAGTTGGTAACTAGTTATGAGTCTGACATTTCGCATCTACGTACTTTTGGTTGTGCCGTATATTTGACTATCACGCCTCCACTAGGTACCAAGATGGGTCCACAACGACGATTAGCTATTTATGTTAGATATGAAGCACAAAAAATTGTCTGCTACATAGAGCCTACGACAGGTGATCTGTTTACTGCAAGATTTACAGATTGTCACTTTGATGAGACATCCTTCCCGCCGTTAGGGGGAGATGGGGCCGCATCCGTCCCTAGTGAACATCAGGAATTGACGTGGTTCTCTCCCATTATGTCTCATTATGATCCCCGCACATCTCAGTGTGAGACCGAAATACAACGCATATTGGAACTACACAAGGTTGCGGATTCGATGCCCAACTCCTTTACCAATATTGTGAAAGTGACAAGATCAACCATACCTACTGCGAATGTACCTGCAAGGCTCAACATTCCTCGTCAAGCACGAGCACGCGTCGTGGTCTCGGACCCGCAGCCCTAGGTGTCGTCGGCAACCTGGGCTAGGCACCTCCAAGTGGAGAGTCGGCGTCGACTTCGGATCCTCCTAGAAAGAGGGGGCACCAATTTGTTCCAAGGACAGTGTACTTAGAAAGAGGGCATGTGTCCAGGCACAAAGCGATCCGTTCATCATCGATACTGTGACGCCATCACACGAGATTGTCTCTGACTATACCTATGTCCAAGAATCAACTCTGAATCATCTGGGGGACGCCTCAGACTCACCATTGATGTTGAAGAACAAGGAAATCTCACTAAACTTCTTATGCATGCACAATCTTATGGAAAGGAATTCTATGTACATCGATGATGCATTCGCCTACGCCGTTGCTCAAGAAATCATTGACGACAACGAAATGGAACCTCGCACTATTGTTGAATGTCAACGAAGGGCGGATTGGCCGAAGTGGGAAGAAGCAATCCAGGCTGAACTAGACTCTCTAAAGAAAAGGCAAGTATTTGGACCGTTTGTGCCTACATCGCCGATCGTGAAGCCTGTTGGACATAAATGGGTCTTTGTCAGAAAGCGCAATGAGAATGGTGAAGTCCAGCGATATAAAGCTCGACTCGTGGCGCAAGGTTTTTCTCAACGCCTTGGAAATGATTATGAGGAGACGTATTCTCCGGTCATGGATATTATTACCTTCCGATACTTAATAAGTTTGGTAGTCTCAGAGAGACTCAATATGCAGCTTATGGATGTTATAACAACGTATCTTTATGGGGATCTAGATACGGAGATGTACATGAAAGTGCCAGAAGGACTTTCGTTACCCAAGTCAAGTGAGCAAAAACCAAGAAGTTCATTTGCTATCAGGTTGAGACGATCTTTATATGGACTCCGACAATCTGGTAGGATGTGGTACACACGGTTGAGTGATTACTTGATTGGGAAATGATAAAAGAATGATGAGTTGTGCTCTTGTGTGTTCATAAAGAGAACAAGTTCAGGATTTGCCATTGTAGCCGTCTATGTTGACGATATGAACATCATTGAAACTCTGAATGAGATCAATGAGACCGCAAGCTACTTGAAATCCGAATTCGAGATGAAAGATCTGGGAAGAACTCGGTTTTGCCTAGGCTTAGAACTAGAGCACCAAAGTGGTGGAATCTTTGTACACCAATATGCATAAGTCCGAAAGATGCTCAGACGATTTACACATGGACAAAGTTATGCATCCTACAGGCACTCCCATGGTCGTTAGAAGTCTGGATATCAACAAAGATCCCTTTCGTCCGAAAGAAGATGACGAAGAGGTCTTGAGAGCTGAATATCCATATCGTAGTGCAATTGGAGCTTTGTTATACCTCGCTCAGTGTACTAGACTAGACATTGTTTTCTCGGTGAACTTGTTAGCTAGATTTAGCTCGGCGCCAACACAACAACATTGAGTTAGAATCAAGAACATCTTCCAATACCTGAAAGGAACCAGTGACATGGGCTTGTATTATCGATACACTCATCAGGATTTGGCACTATGCCAATCAATGGCATCCCGTGACGCCGGCAACGGCTCAGATCACCGTCGCACAGCCGTCACACCCGGCTCCTGCCCGGCTGTTCCTAGCCTCGGCCCAGCTGCACGCCGTGACGCCGTCGCTTCCGCCACCGTACCCGAACCCGAGGATGCCAATGTGTGGTCTCGGTACGGCTTCGGCACTACCCCCTCCTACTCAGATACACCAAATGATGTGATGGTAGGATTCGCTAATGCTGGATACTTGTCAGATCCACATAAAAGACGTTCCCAAACAGGTTATGTTTTTACCATTGGGAATACGGCGATATCTTAGAGATCAACCAAGCAAACCCTTGTTGCTACTTCCTCGAACCATGCTGAGATTATTGCACTACATGAAACAGTCAAAGAGTGTGTTTGGCTTCGCTCAGTTATATCTCACATTCGAGAGTCTAGTAGACTTGAGTCTACTACGATGGGACCAACTTGTATATTTGAAGATAATGCAGCATGCATTGAGCAGATGAAGTTGGGATACATCAAGGGTGATAACACTAAACATATTTCGCCTAAGTTCTTCTACAATCAACAGCAGCAAAAGACTTTGAATATCCAAGTGAAGCAAGTCAGCTCAGAAGATAATGCAGCTGATCTGTTCACCAAGTCTCTACCCAAAGCTACATTCGTGAACCATGTAAAGCGTATTGGTATGTGTCTCTTATCCGAACTCCAAGACTGATTGACCATTATGGGGAGTTCTCATCTAGACTTCAGGGGGAGTCTAGTTATGCATGTCTCACTTATTTGTAGTTGGTGCGTTGTACTCTTTTTCCTTAGACCATGCTTTTATTTTTTCCCAAGAGGTTTTTGTTTGCTGGCAAAGGTTTTAACGAGGCAACAACTTATGCACCATTACGGACGCGACACAAGGGGGAGTGTTCAAGGAAGGTTAATTTCGTAACTTCCGTAGTGTGTCTTGTCCTAATAAGGCTAGTTATCTAGATTCTTTATTAGATAGGGAATCCCTGATTATCAGGGACACTTGATGTAATGTCTATATAAAAGCCTCTTTATCAATCAATAAAGATACAGTTTTCCTATCATTCTTTTATCCTATAACAAATTTAAAGTAAATTTTCACAAGGTGCATTAAATTGAAGATTTATAATTTTTTTTTTGTTCAATTACAAAGAAAAGAGAATAACAATGAGGAACATTTATATGGGATGCTATAGCATTAGTAGCAGACATGGAGAAGCAAATATTCTCGTTGGAGCTTGTTCTAATGCTTCCTCTATTTGGCAGCACAGTTCACACTCATGCATGATTCTTCCCTTTTTGCTTCAAGTTTGTGTCATTTTTGTCAGTAATTGCATCTTGGACCATGATCATAGTAGTATGGTACTTGAAATTCATTTGATCTTGGTATGCAAGATCCTCTGTATTTGAAATCCGTAAATATTGATGTGATTCTCAACAGAAAGAGCCAGCTCCAAAATCACTGAAACAACCAAAGGAAAAAAAAAAACAGTATAAAAATCATCACCACATAAACTAAACTCTAACTCTTAAGTTCCACTACATAAATTTTTGCTGAAAAGCTATATAAGGGGGACAAACCAAAACTAAAATCACTTAGAAGCAACTGAAAGTAGAAGAATAAAAAACCAAGCTATACCTGAAAAGAACCATTCTTTGTTTCCAGCTTTCAATAACGATAATCTTGCATATTAGGATTCTCAATTCAATGGACAACTATTGTGAACTAATGCAGTCATTACACAATAACCAACCGTTTCACAATTAGTAATATTTCTATGCTTCAAGGTTAAAGTGAATCATAGATTAGTACTAAACGATCATGCTTCCCTTTCCCATTAATATGATCATAACTACCACCATTAGTTAAATGAAACTAAAATCAAAATTGTGAAAATAGCTAATAACAACTATCAGGTTAGACCTTAGCCAATATGATAAGCATTTTGTACTCGTTTTCACTGGTGCGTACCTAAACAAATGACATAAATGTCACTCAAGGTGATTATTGCACAGAATGCTGAAAATTCTACATATTTGAAAGATAATTGAATAACACAAATTTACCAAGAGAAAGGATGAAGACTTGATCAGATTAAACAAACTCTAACAACGATAGGAAATATACAAATTTGCTCAGCAATCAGTCTGTAACAACGATAATGATGAGTAACAGAGAAAACCAAATTAAATGAAAATAGGAGTTTCTTTTCAAACCAATTTTTTAATCTCTACCAAACATTGATCTGTAATTTCTTTTGGTAACCTATATGAAAATTTCAAAACAGTAAAAACATACCTGCACCAAATTTCCCAAATTCAAGTAACAAACTGTAACGCTATGCAATATATATGCGTAATGTAGATCTGGATTAGAAAAAACAAATTAATAAGTTACTATTGGGAATTCGAGAACAACAATATATGAGTTTGATTTATGCTGTTGAGAGCTTTAAATCAATTGAAAGATAAACCCTATAGAACACAAAATTACTCACCAAAATGCAAGGGACACAGGCTGGAAGGAATTCCATGGAGCGTTGGAAAAAGAGGAAGAGAGGGCTGATTAACTAAAATGAATTTAGTCATTCAGTTACCTATTGCAACAGTAAGAACAATTGATAATAAGTCGCAATCGAACACCCAAATAAATAAAATTTGGAATCTGAAAATACCTGAGAATATGATTGAATATGCAAAGTTTTTAGTATATAGTAATTTTCTCCGTGCCTCTTGAGTTAGAGCTGATTGTTTTGTGTGTATACTGAATTAAATACAGACTAGTGCAAGTTGAGAGAAATCAGAAATGAGTGAGATTCAACATTTCAGTCACGACCATCCATTGGTGTTCGAGGAAGAGGAGCAGAAGAATAAAGATGGTGCAGCAGTAGTTTGCTCAGCATGTGGGAAGCCAGTGCATGGTCCTAGCTACAGTTGCAACCAGTGTTCTGAATCATTCATTCTTCACAAGTCATGTGCGGAGCTCCCCCGTGAAATGCACTACCCGATACACCGCAAACATCCACTTGTTCTTCTCCCAGATAGAAATTACCGTTGTGATATGTCACACCCCGAAATTTCAGATAATAAAAATTCAATTTCGACAATGTGATAACCCACATCATAAACTCAAATACTTAAAAATTATAATATAATAACCAAGTACAACAACAGAGTTTAGATGTGTGACTCAATAAGCTCAAAAGATTACATCAATCAAATGTCAACGACAAATATAAAAGATGTAATGTAGAGTCTCGCGCTACACTCTCTAACCCAAAAACAAAACATGCTAGACCAAAGTCCACACCTACTAGCCGTGCGACTCAGATGCACCCCCTGGCTGCCGGTCCTCACCTGTAGGTCTAACCCCTACACCATCAATTGGCGCACCGGGTTGTAAACAACGAACCCGGTAAGCTTTCAAAGCTCGTGTTAGTAAAACAATAAGTTCTAAAAGATGCAATTAAAACAACGATTGAAAATCATGTTTCCAAGACATTCACAACTCGAGAACTATAAACACGTTCTGCACAATCAACCAAATAAATAAGTAATTCATCGAATTACTCTTTCATACAATGCAAGCATGAGACCCAGATAACCCCAAATTGGTTACCCCTCATGACGTGCAACGGCAGACAGACTAGAGCTCTAACTGATCGTAACCAACACCCGACCAAAGGTTTGGTTCCCGATATATTGCCCCGTCACATAGTCACCGTCCGAAGACAAAAGTACGCCACAACTGTGGCCGTCCGAAGACAATAGTAAACACACATCACAATATATATTTCACGTAAATATATATATACGTAGGCATTCTCTCAGGAAGTGCCTACTAATACCAACTATAGTTCATGGATCAAAATACTTTAAAATTCATTTGTATATTAAATTCATTTTACTTACCGTTGAACCGTAGTTGATCAAGTTCATTCAATTTAAAACAAATATCGTTTCCGTAAATTCATTTTGCATATAACAATACCGATACTATAATTAACTCGTAAACAGCTCGTATTTAACTCGTATTTAATACGAACAACGTGAGGTTTACTCACCTTAATTCACCAGAACTGGTAAATATCCGTTCCGCGTCGGTCGGAGGAGAAAACGGGTCGATCCGGGCTGAAACGGTGCCGGTCAACGGTGGTCAACAGTCAATGGTCAGTCGTCGTTAGTCAATGGTCAACTTTGACGGTCAACGTCAGTCAACGTTGGTCAACGCTGACTGAGCTGACCGGGTCGGGTCGGGTCTGGGCCGAATCGGGTCGGGTCTGGTCCGGCACGTGTCGGACACATCTGAGAGCCGGATACGGCTGAGCTCTGCCGCCCCTCCGCTGCGAATCAGACTTCGAGACCGGTGTAGAAATGTTCAGGAGGAAGAGGCGAGCAAGAAGATGGCTGCCTAGAGCCCCGGCACCGCCTGGATTGGGAGTCGCTCCGCCGTGAACAGTAGTTGTGGCTTCGGGCCGCTGCTGCGTCGCACTCCGGCGTCGGTTCCGGCCGATCTTTGGCTGGAAAGGAAGAGGAAGGAAAACCCAACCGACCGGTGGGTGGCGCTTGCGCCGTGGCGGCCGGACGGCGGAGATCGGAGGTGGTTTGACCGAGTCGGGCGGAGGAACAGTAATTTTCGGGAGAGATAAAAATGAACAGTACTTTTGCTACAGTAATTGGTAAACGGACGAAATAGGAAATTCTGACTTTTTTCCGAAAATTCCAGGCTTTATAGTAAATTTCCTAAATAGGAAATAACTTCAACATGTCGTAACTTTTTCATACGACATCCGTTTCACGCGTGCCGCATGTCTACGAACTCGTATCGTCGAGCTCTACAACTTTCGTGAAGAAATATTTTTGAAAAACTCGACAGATCACAAAGTCAACTTTTGGACCCTTCGAACTTAAAGTTTTCTTTCGACTTTTAATTAATGAACACACTCTCGCCGTCGTGTAACAACTTAACCAAAAGCGTACAAACATTCCATTACTCGTAATTCATACTTCCAATAATTACGAGAAATTTAAAATAATTACACGAATAAAAAAAATATCGGGTCTTTACATGATAATTGTCGTGAATTCCGTAGCCGCTTATTCTCTTATAGATGTGAGCAATGTGACTACGGCCTTGACATCCAATGTGCTGAATCTAATCCCAGCAACATAAAATGCCTGGAACACTTCAGTCATGAGCATGAAATTGATCCATATAACACGGAAAGGAGGTTTACCGGTTGTTTGTCAAGGGTGCCAGGAGGAAATACGAACGGCAATCTCAGGCTCTCAGCTAAAAGTTTGTATCGATGTAGCCGCATTCTTTGCGCGCCGCTACTATCTCCATGAGACATGTGCGGAGATGCCCGTTGAGATTCGTCACCCAAAGCATCCCAACCACCCACTTATTCTCACCAGAGATAGAGCAAAGCATCACCTTTGTGATGCGTGTAACCAAGATTGGAGCGGCAAGTTCACTTACAGTTGCTTCCAATGTGACTTCAACCTTGACCCGGAATGTGCTTCAACTAAACATTTCAGTCACGTCCATCCGTTGATGTTTAAGGAAGGGGAGCAGAAGTATGAAGATGGTGCAGCAGCAGCAGCAGGTCCACCTGTTGTATGCTCTGCGTGTGGGGATCCAATACTTGGTCCTAGCTACAGTTGCTACAAGTGTCCCGGATTCGTTCTCCACAAGTCATGTACAGAGCTCCCGCGTGAGATGCATCACCCAATTCACAACAAACATCCACTTGTTCTTCTCCCAGATAGATACTACCGCTGTGATATTTGTCGCAAACGCCATTCCGGCTTGTTCTCTTACAAATGTGAACGGTGTGACTTCGACCTTGACCTCCAATGTGCTTCCAATTTAAGAAATATAAAATTCTTGGAACACTTCAGTCATGAGCATGAACTGATCTTTATGGAAGAGTCCAAAAGAAAAGACAATGATTCACCAGTTGTCTGTGATGGGTGCCGAGAGCAAGAGTTTGGTCCTAGTTATTGTTGCAGCCGTTATATATAGTTGCTACTACAGTACTCTCCATGAGTCTTGTACAAAGCCGTTATATATAGTTGCTACTACAGTACTCTCCAAAAGTGTGCTATCAATTGGACCGGCTTTAAACATTTCAGCCACGAGCATCCATTACTGTTGGAGAGAGAGCCAAAAAAGAAAAACTTTCGTCCACTATTCTGCGATGGCTGCCAAGACCCAATACTTGGCCCTAGTTACACATGCATCAATACCTTCCAACGTCGCAAATGTGGCTTCAATCTCCATCAAAAATGTGCAGAGCTGCCCTGTGAAATTCAGCACTCGATGCACCCTCAACATGCTCTTGTTCTCCTCAACATACATCCGGATATCAAGGTACGTCGTCTTTGTAATGTCTGCTACGAACCTTGCAGATTCCTATACAGCTGTTCCATATGTGATTTCAACATTGATTTCAAGTGTGCTTCAAATTGGCAAAATATTATTGCTAATGACTCTCACGAGCATCAGTTCACAGTCCTCCGGAAGAAAACATCGGACCTCCACGTTAACTGTGACGTTTGTGGTGAGTATTGGACTGCCACGGTCTACTACTGTGTAGCATTTGCCAACTCTTGGTCCATAAGGAATGTTCTTCATTACCACGCAACGTCAAAAAACCTGACCACCAACACCACTTGAAGCTGAACTGGTTCCTTGAAAACATTTACCATAACAATCTGTCATGCAAAGTGTGCTCCATAAGCATTGATAAATGTCGCACTGCTTATTGTTGCTGTGAATGTAGCAGTTATGTTGCACACGTTGCATGTACGAAAGCTGAGTACTCTCAAGAAGAAAGTTTCTGGGATGTTGCCCTGAATGATGATGAGTCTGATGATGATCCAGAGATCAAACACTTCAGTCACCAACATTCATTAGCTGCTAATGATCCTTGTGAGGAAGTTAAAGTTCAGCATCGACTAATTACTTGTGAGGGATGCATCCGCCCTATAACTGCCACTAAAGAATCGTTTTATAGCTGCACCAAACAAGAAGATGAGTTGTGTTCTTTCTTTCTCCATAAGGTATGTGCTCAATTGCCTAAAAAGTTGCTTCTCCCTCTACTTCACCAACACCAGTTCACACTCCTCTCAAGGGCTCCTTCTATTGGTGGTGTGTTCACCTGTTACATGTGTGGTACTTTTAACCAACGCTTCACATATACTTGTGAGGAATGTGCCTCAAAAGGCGAAATTGTTTTCTACCTCGACCTTCAATGCAGTGCTTACTGGGATAACAAGGCTCTTAAACATGAGTCTCATGTTCATCGCCTCATGCTCAACACAGAATGGGGGGACGTCCGTTGCAACAGTTGTGGGTGTAACATATATTTCTGCTTTAGTTGTAAGAGATGTGAATTTCATCTCTGTATTCCATGTGTAAGATTACCTCTAACTGGTTGGCACCGATACTGACGACCATCCTCTGAAGCTCACATATGCCAGTGTCGAATGAAATCTGGGTTACTATTGTCAAATATGTGAAGGAAAACGAGATCCAAAACAATGGTTCTACCGCTGCGACGATTGTGACTTTGATTGCCATGCTCATTGCATCCTGGGGAGGTATCCACAAGTCAAGTTAGGGAGCACTTGCAAGCACGATGATCATGGTCAACACCTAGTCACCCTCGCTCGTTGATAAGGCAAGGAGCCCCATTCGAAACGATAAGAGAGAAAACATTCTTCCCTGCGAGAAGTGTAGACAACCTTGTGTAGAATTGGTGTTCGAATGTGGAGAGTGCAATATAAATATCCACCGAGAAGGATTCTGTCAGGTAACAGATTTGGAGAATTAACTGGCAGAAGTCTCCAAAGAAGAGCCAAGTCCAATGATCTCAAATTTAATTTCACTACTAGGAGAGTATTTACTACTTCGTTGCATGACTTGCATCAAGTCATGTCATCCAATTTGTGTTGCTTTTCTTCTGTCTTTTTTACTATTCTCTTCTATGTTTTGTCTAAAGTGTTGAGTTGTTGAGTTCTCCAAGCAGTACAAAAGCTAGCATCTATTTTCATTTGTAAGTGTTGTGAAAATGGATGTGACAGTTTTATCAAATAAGTGCATCAAATCAAGCAAAACATTATTTTGTAAAGATTATAGATCTTGATTAGCGTTATCTTCAGCTGCCCCCTCATGTTCAGTTCCATACCTTGCAAAAGAATTTAAGTATGGGTCGACAGTTAAGACCCTTAATAATGTTTTTAATCAGCCAAAACTCCATTAGAAAATTCTCAATCAAGATGGTTAATTTCACCATTACAGTCACTTCCACATTCCATACGATCGAGAATGGATACCCCCCTCAATGTGGGGAAGATTTTTCGTTCAACAAACATTGTAGATGTGCTAAGCAAAATATTCATAACATTTGAGTCCGATAGTAACAACATATTATTACCAAGAATAAAAATCAAAGAGCTAACTAGGTCACATGACAAAATCTTTACTATTATTAAAAGAACCCACTTTGTCAACCAAAACTGAAAAATTTCACAGAAATAACCCTGAAATATTAAAATACTTTGATATAGAAATAATCTGTAAGGATAAAATAGTAATTTAAAAAATCTAAAATTTAAAATAAAATAATAAAAAGATCGTGGTTATCTGAAAATTCTTCCCTCTACTCCTAATTTCTCTCCACATCCTCCATACACTTAGGGTGTGGGTGAATCCGGATTCTCTCCTCATGAGAGTTTCCTAATATTTCCTCATAAGCCGATCATGACTTTTCATTTTACATCGACGGCAAAGATCTCTCATGATCCATTAATACATACCAACCCAATCTCTCACTCTCAAACCCAATCTCTCACACTCAAAAACTCGTTTCCCTCTCACTCTCAAACAGTCTCGCGCTCTCTTCGTCAAATCTCATCGCCTCTCTTCTCCAGTCACAGCCAGCGACGGCCTTCTCCGTCGCAGCGCCGGCCAGCGCTCTCCGCCGTTGCCCTCTGAGTCGACCGGAAGCCTCCTCGCCCGCCTCCGCCATCCGGCGTCCTCCGCAGCCCGCCGCCTGTCTCCTCCATAGAAAGTTACGATTCTGGTGGTGGGTGGGCGGGAGATTTTGGTTTCTTTTAAATTACGATTCGTTACTTTTAAATTTTAGATTGAGTTTCAGTGAAGAAGGTTTATATGTGTTTGGGTATTTACAGAGGAGATCTCCATCTCGTCTAATCGGTGTTACTGTTATTGTTTATATTAGAGTTTGATATGAACTGTGCTTTGTTTACTTCAGATTATCGATTACTAGTGTGGTTCGACAGTTTGTGTAATTACTGGTTAGACTTCATTGGACTTTGAAAGGAATGTGTGTGTGTGTGTGTGTGTGTGTGTGTGTGTGTTAGTAGACTTATGCTTCATGTGAAAAATTCAGGTTGATTTTAATGGCTTGTTTCTCATGATGGCATTATCTTAAGTTTTATAGTTTCTGATCTCCATTCCTTGTACATGGATCATACACCTTTTACTTCAAGATCCTGATCAGTACTTTGATTTTCCTTATGTGAATAATCATTTTCCTTGTACATGGATCATACACCTTTTATTGTTTGCTGCATGTATGTCAAAACTAGACAACTTGGATTATATATGTGTCTTAATAAATGGGAGGAACTTATGCTGAGACAACTTGGATTTGAATATTTGATCAGTGTAGAGAAATGTGTTTAGTGATTCTTATATATGATTGACTATTGCAGGCATTATGGAAGAGCCTGTGGAAGAAAACAATGATAGTTTGGAGCAATCAAAAGAAGACTTGAAACCTAAATTTTTTATGGAGTTTGATTCTGAGATTGCTGCATATGACTTTTATAATGAATATGCACGTAGTGAAGGCTTTAGCATTAGAAGAGATGCTTATGCTGTAAATAAACAAGGTGTGCTCACTTCAAGAACATTTGTTTGCTGTAAGGAAGGTTTGCGGAAGGCAGATAAGAGAGACGATTTGACGAGAAATCCAAGAGGAGAGACAAGGACTAATTGTGGAGCGATAATGGGGATTAAGTTGGTCAGGCGTACTGGCAAGTATTATGTTTATCGTTTCTCTGAAGAACATAATCATCCTCTTATCAGCCAAGAATCTGTCCATTTTATACCATCTCATCGAAAAATCACATCATCAGATGAAGCCTTTTTAGACTTGACAGCTAATTCAGGTTTTTCGCCGAAGTCTGCGTTTGAATTAATGGGTCAGCAAGCAGGTGGTAGAGAGTCACTGGGATTTACAAAGGTAGACCAAAAGAGTTACCTTCGAACTGTCCGACAGAAAAAAATGAAATTTGGAGAAGCTGGTGATCTGATAGAATATTTTTCAAAGCAAATGTTGGAAAATCCTTCGTTCTTCTATGAGATGCAGTTGGACACTGAGAAACAAATTACCAACGTTTTTTGGGTTGATGCTAAAATGATAATGGATTATGGCATATTTGGTGATGTGGTAAGTTTTGATACAACTTACAAACTTAATGAAGCAAATCGACCATTTGCGGTGTTTGTTGGATTAAATCATCATAGAGAGACTATTATTTTTGGGGCTGCCTTAATGTACGATGAGACCGCAGCATCCTTTATATAGTTGTTTGAAATCTTTTTAAAGGCAATGTGTGGGAAGCCTCCACAAATCTTTTTCACTGATCAAGATGCAGCAATAGCCAAGGCTGTATTACATGTGATGGCAGGTACTTACCATCGACTTTGTATATGGCGTTCTTCTTCTTTTTTAATGTGTATTTAATTTTATTTTATTTTTGTATATGTCAGGTACTTACCAACGACTTTGTATATGGCATTTGATGCAAAATGCTATCAAGAAAGTTGGCTTCTTATTCCGAGACCACGACGAAGAAGATTAAGGCAATGTGTTCAACAAATTTCTTTATCAAATTGAGGAAGAGGATGAGTTATTGAGTGCTTGGCAGTCCATGCTTGATGAGTACGATGCACATGATGATACTTGGTTGGCTGCAACATTTGAAATAAGAAAAAAATGGGTGCATGCATATGTGAAGTGGACATGGTCAGCAGGAATGCAAACTACACAACTGAGTGAAAGCTTTAATGCTAGTTTGAAGGGGTATTTGAAATCAGACCTACAATTGCCTGAGTTTTTTACTCACTTTGTAAGAATGGTGTTTGATAAGCGGTATAAGGAATTGGAAGCTGAGTATGATTTGTTGTTCCGGATTGTTCACTGCAAAATGGAGGTAAGTATCTTGATACATGCGCGAGAAGTTTATACCAAAGCCATATTTAAGGTATTTCAAGTTTAGTTTGAAGACTCTTTAAAGTCTTCCATAACGAAGTGTGTGTCCAATGGTGAAAAGTATATCTTCACTGTTGTTAGGGATGGGTTCTTTAAGGAGAGGCTAGTAAAAAGAGAAGGTCAGTTTACAGTATCTTGCAGCTGTAGAATGTTTGAAACTATAGGTGTTTTGTGTAGGCATTGTATCAAAGTGATGACAGAAGGCAGAGAAACTACACTGATAAAAAAGATACCTGAGCAATATATCTTAGAGAGGTGGACAAAAAATGCAAGAGTTGATAATGTTGTGCAAGACATGCATGGACACGAGATTGTAGAGAACCCGAGGCTGAAACAAACTTCTCGATATAGAAGTTTATGTTCTAAGTTTGTTCGACTTGCATCAAGAGCATCTGAGAGTGAGAAGACATATGAGGCAGTAGATATGGAAGCTGATAAGTTAGTAAAGATGGTTGAAGATATGTTACGTGTAGAAATAAATGGTGAAAAAGATGTGGAAGATGAAGCCCCAAATTTCTTGGTTGATTGCTCTAATGATGTAACTGTTGTGAATGCAAAGGGATTCAAAAAGAGAGAAGCTAAACATCGTGGAAAACGTCGAGCAAAGGGAGGTTTTGAAGCTCAGTTAAGCAAAAACAAAAAGAAGCCCGCACAGGTTTTATATTTAACTATAATTGAAGTCAAAATTTACTTCTTGTTGAATATAGTCATTATTGATGTCTATGCAATAATAGGTAACTAAAGTTCGAAGACTTTGTGATGCAATTGACCAATCTCATGTACCTTATTCACAACAATCTCAGGTTTCAAAACAATGCTTCACATTATGTTGTTGATATACTGATCTTATGATTAGGATGAGTTTTTGTTATAGTTCATGTGTGGCCGCACCAAGATTATGTAAAATAACCTTTAGTTATTGATATTGCAATAGGTCAGTGGGATTTTAAACAATACCTCTGGCATAGTGTTATGTGGTCAGACTTCATTACCTCTTAATAATTCATCTCAGTTATATTTTTACTATTGTGTATGAGTTTTCAAACAACTTTAGTGTTATATGATTCATTACTATCAATTACAGGTACCTATGCACTCTCCTATGATGGTTGGTAATGGTAGATATATGACAATGCTCTTTCATCCGTATAACGTGAGTGTGTATTTGCTATATATATATGATTTTCTTTTTTGCTATCTGTTTATATTACTGGTATTTTGACAGATACATGGGAATCAATTGAACATGTCAAACCAAATGTCTTGGATGCCTTATCAAGAATTCTCTGGGCCAAGCTCACAAGAATTTGTTCAATCAAATATCATGGGATTTTCATTTGCACAAGACCCAAAAAAATCAAATTCTGAGGAAAACTAGTGCATGGGTATATTGGCAGATATGTAGTGCAAGGATACTTTTGTAGTGCAGGGATGAATTGGTAGACTAGTGGGTATTTTTTAAGTGTTGGGACACTTTTGTTGTGCAGGGACATATATTGGCAGACTAGTGGGTAGTTTTGAAGTGCAGGGACACTTTTGTTGTGCAGGGACGTAGATATGTAGTGCGGTTCATGTAGTGCAAGGACTTTTGTAGTGCAGGGATCAATAGTTGCCATCAGAAGGCATAGGTGATTATATCCATTTCATTTGTTCCGGTATACTATTCTGGAACTCAAAGTTCTTGAGCGCAATGTCCCAACATCACAAGGCAGAATGAGACAATCAATTACAACTGGCCACTATGAAAACTAAATCTCATTACGAACACAATCAACAATCAAGACAAATTCCTTATGCAAACATGATTGTCAAGCCATTAGTCAAATGACATCCCAAACTTATCCTACACAAAAGCCTGGATAAGGTGGTTGTTAAATCCAAAAGAAAACAAACATATAGCATTAAACTTCACTCAACTTAAACGGAAGCTCGTTTCTTTGAGCAAGAATCATAATCCCTCCAGAGATTGATAAACTATAGAGTACTTGGTCAAACGATGCCATCAGAAGGGATAGGTAATAGTATTATTTTCATTTGTTCTAGTGATACTAATCCGATACTCAAAGCCCTTGCGCAGTTTCCCAGCATCATTTGCCAAACTACTCAAAAGCAAACCTTTATAAATGCAATAACAAAGGAGCAAAGCAAAGCATAGCTTCAAACTAGCAGAGGAACCTGCAGGTGAGTCATCTGCAAACGGAACTTGGTTAGGAAATGCCTCTGCCATGGTTTTGTGAGCCTGGCGCAGTGCCCCAGTTGCATGATCATATCTTTCAGCTAACGCACGGTATGCTCGATAGAACTCTTCAACCAATTTCATTAGTTATGGCCGCTTTTTGTAATACATTTCTGCCCTCCTAGCAAAGGAATCTGCATCTTCTTCAATAAGTTTGATCATGTGTTTGACTTTGGCGTCCATATCTGTACAATAAGTGAAAACAAAAGCTAATTAAAACATCTTTAACTTATAAGATGAGAGAACAACATTGATGATATGCATAATACACAGAATATCAACAGTAAAAGCTAGCACTAGAACAATGACATATGAACAATGACAAACAATCAGGATCACCATATTTTACAAGCCTATATGTACATCATGCCGTCAGAAACAGAAAGAAAATCCCTGAGTATGTATTGAGCTCTTCCCTATGGAAGAAATAAACCACTAATCTCAAATCCTATGGAAAAATTACTCAAAACTGGGTCATATACGAAAGTTGCATTCAAATAAGTACCATCATCTAATGGGATTTCCTTTGGAAGAGCTTGCAGGAGTGTATCCAGCTTTACAATCCCATCTTTCAATTTATTGGTGATAGCATTTTCTACTGCAGATCCAATTTGTTCTTCAAATGCATTAATGATCCTAAGAAATGACAAGGAAAATGATTATTCACAGAAGGAAAATCAAAATACTGATCAGGATAAATCAAAATACTGATCAGGATCTTGAAGTAAAAGGTGTATGATCCATGTACAAGGAATGGAGATCAGAAACTATAAAACTTAAGATAATACCATCATGAGAAACAAGCCATTAAAATCCAATGAATTTTTCACATGAAGCATAAGTCTACTAACACACACACACATTCCTTTCAAAGTCCAATGAAGTCTAACCAGTAATTACACAAACTGTCGAACCACACTAATAATCGATAATCTGAAGTAAACAAAGCACAGTTCATATCACCTCTGTAAATACCCAAACACATATAAACATTTTTCACTGAAACTCAATCTGGGATTAAAAACCAATGAAACTCAATCTTAAATTTAAAAGTAACGAATCGTAATTCAAAAGAAACCAAAATCTCCCGCCCACCCACCACCAGAATCGTAACTTTCGATGGAGGAGACAGGCGACGGGCTGCGGAGGACTCCGGATGGCGGAGGCGGGAGAGGAGGCTTCCGGTCGACGCGGAGGGCAACGGCGGAGAGCGCTGGCCGACGCTGGCTGTGACCGGCGAAGAGAGGCGATGAGATTTGACGGAGAGAGCGCGGGACTGTTTGAGAGTGAGAGGAAAACAAATTTTTGAGTGTGAGAGATTGGGTTTGAGAGTGAGAGATTTGGTTGGTATGTATTAATGGATTAGCAGAGATCTTGGCCGTCGATGTAAAATGAAAGGTCAGGATCGGCTTATGAGGAAATATTAGGAAACTCTCATGAGGAGAGAATCCGGATTCGGTGTGGGATAAGCTAGTGTAAAGAAAAGGAAATGAGATCATCTCCTCATCACTCTCTCCTCATAAAACAATCTGGACCGTTCAATTTCAATCTGACGGCTCACAATCTTCTGTTACTATTCACACAACTCTCCCTGTAAAGCAATCTGGACCGTCAAATTAAAATTGGACGGCCCAGATCTCATGAGGAGCTCCTTCACGAGGAGAGAATCCGGATCCAAAGAAAAGCAACCAAAAAAATGCACAAATTTTAGAGTTGTGATTTCCGAGTACTTAGGGCGAAACTTAGAAAAGGACACAGAAGTAAACGAGTTCAGTTCCAAACACCTGAAGCTCAAAACTCCCCAACCGGAACAAGCATTTCATCACCTCAGTTGGTTTTGCTACGATCCAAAGAGAATCAACAACATCCTCTTCAAATGGGTTTCCTGATTCCTTCATAGCTTTTATTTTGTCACTACCCAAACCCAAACCCAAACACAGAGCTCTAAAACCCAAAAACCCCAATGAAGGCTTTCCTCTTCTCTCTCCTAAAACCCCAAACCCTGTCTAAACCCACCAAGCTCCTCCCTCACCAACACCACCAAAGCCGAGGCCTCATCGCCAAGGTCCGCCTCAAATGGGTCAAGAACCGAACCTTAGACCACGTCATCGACACCGAGACCGATCTCAAAGCCGCCTCTCTCCTCAAAGACGCCATCAAGCGTTCCCCAACTGGCTTCCTCACCGCCAAGTCCTTCTCCGATTGGCAGAAGCTTCTCGGCCTCACTGTCCCCGTCCTCCGATTCATGCGCAGGTACCCTACTCTCTTTCACGAATTCCCACACCCCCGTTATGCCAACTTGCCTTGCTTTAAGTTAACCGACACCGCACTATTGCTAGACTCACAAGAACAGAACATACACCAAACCCATGAGGGTGACACTGTTGAGAGGCTTAGCAGAGTACTTATGATGATGAAGACCAAGAGTTTGCCTCTTCAGTCTTTGTATCCTTTGAAATGGGACTTGGGTTTGCCTGATGGGTTTGAGAAAGTGTTGGTTCCTAAGTACCCGGATTGTTTTAGATTTGTTATGGGGTCGGATGGAGTTACGAGGTTGAAAGTTGTACATTGTCCTGATGAGTATGCGGTTTCGGCATTGGAGAGGAGTAAGGAGGGTGGTGATGTTGGGGATGAGTATAGGCAGTTTAAGAGGGGGCAGACTGTGTTGGCTTTCCCCATGAGTTTTCCGAGGGGTTACGGGGCGCAGAAAAAGGTGAGGGCTTGGATGGAGGAGTTTCAGAAGTTGCCTTACATTTCGCCATATGAGGATTCTAGGATGATTGATCCTAATAGTGATCTTATGGAGAAAAGGGTTGTTGGAGTTTTGCATGAGTTGTTGAGCTTGACTATTCATAAGAAGACTAAGAGGAACTATGTGAGGATCATTAGAGAGGAGTTGAATCTTCCACATAAGTTTACAAGAATCTTCACTAGGTATCCGGGGATTTTTTACCTTTCGTTGAAGTGTAAGACAACCACAGTAGCGCTTAGGGAAGGTTACCAACGGGGGAAGCTAGTGAACCCGCATCCCCTTGTGCGTTTGAGAGAGAAGTTTTATCATGTAATGAGAACGGGGCTTATTTATCGCGGTAAAGGTGTGAATATGCTGTCTCAGCAAGATATGATGCTTGACAATGGGGAGACTGAAAGTGGTCAAGACGACCATGAAGAGGAAGACGAAGAGGTTGGAACGGGTGATGAATGCGATGAGGATGAAGTATCAGACTTGGATTCAGAAGGATCTGATGAAGATTGATGTTGATTGACTGAACAGTTTGCTTACATTGTGTAGCAATCATCATTACCTTTCGAGTAAGATTTTCTAGGCCAAGGTTGAGTTAACAGTTTATTTGTGTAGTGAACATTTGTGCTGTCTCATCTATGTGCTGAAAAGGCATCTTTTATGGTCTTGTGTCAGCAAATTAGAAATCCACTGAGATTGTACAAATGTGATAATGATTCTGATACTTGGGTTTACCTTCAAGGGTAACCATGCTTCTTTGACGCGGCAAATGATACATCTATCAGTCTTTTAATAGTAAATCGAAGACTCCAAGTTTTGTTCATAGTGCTCTCTGTTTGTTTTCATTTTGCCAAGTATATCCTCTACTTAGAGAAGTTAAAAGATACCCCATTGCCAGTTCTTTAGTGATCTAACCCTGACTACATTACACTGATATCTATTTGAGTAGTTGTACAGTCATATGCCTCTCATTACATCTGTAGAGGGGAGCTATTAGGTAATGGGAGCCATAGCAGGGTGAATTAAGCTAGAGTTGTATCCAGATGTTTGACTGCTCTATTCTAAAAGTCCTTAGAATGTGTTTTCCTTTCTGGGAAGATAAATAAATTTGCCAACTGATTCAATCTTTTCTGATATAGTTTCTCTCATCTATCTCTCTTTCCTATTCAATTTGAGTTATCTTTTTGATATTGCTATGCTTCCTTTGTCCCATTTGTGTGTCCACTTTGAATATCATGTCTTATTGCTAGTTGCCAGAGTGTTTTCACTGCAGGGAAGTGTATAGCTATTGTCTTGCTGCTACATCAGCTTTGTTTGAATATTGCAAATCGATCGAACTGGTTCTTATCATTTTGCAAACTGTGAAATATACAACTTCGTATGTATTGTGGTATCGAGGTTTTATGGATTCTTATGTGTATTATGTGCTGAAATTTCCTCGTAAAATTGAAGACTCTGCACACCATGGAGATTTCTAGCTTGTCATTAAAACAAGGTCCAGTTTGTTTCAACCTGGATCCATAAAAAGTTTCACTCTTAATTTGTGGGTTCCTATAGCCATCATTGTCTGAACTCAATTCTCTGTGTCTAATTGTCCTGATGTATCTTAGATTTACAGCTTCTCAGTGTTCTACCATTATGTATACGGATCTGTTATTCGTCTCTGAGATTAATAACAGAGGCATTTCCTCCGGATATAAAAGAAGAAACCTCTGCCCTTTGCCCCCCCCCTCTCTTTGTCTGATTTTGCCTTTGCCATTGGCTTGCTTGATTCTCATTGCTTGCTTGCAACTTTTTGTGCATGTGTTCTGGCAATTTGTTGAAGTGAGAATCGGACCCCAAGCTTCGAAATGAATAAACAAAACTGGATGATTCTTCGCTTCACTGATAGTACATCTCTAACAAGTATATGATCTGGTTTTTTTGGGTCAAAACAAGTATATGATCTTGATTCTCGACACTAATATTGAACCAATACCTTCTTTTCAGCCAATTAATTGGTTGGCTTCTCAAGTGGAACCAACAGCACCAAGTAACATTTCGAACTACCTTGAAGGATGAAATCGAGTTTACCAGGACCTAGATTTGATAAAATGTCTAGATTTTGAGAGCATAATGCAGTTGCGGTGACCAGGTGACCAGATTCTAGTGATTTTACAACAGACATGACCATTCATCTATTATGGTGTCCTATCTCCATCTCCTGTATCTATCAATTAATTCCTAAAACCAAAGGTATCCTCAATATTTAGAAGAGCAGTTCTCATTTTAGAACCAAAAACGTAACAGCAAAGAGAGAACGAAAACAAAATATATAATCCATTAATTTGAAGAAAGTAATATTCTATATACTCAAAATTAAAAAAAAAAAAAAAAAAAGGATCAGGAACAAATCCAGTGATAGAACACTAGTCCCAAGCACTGGGACCATTACCGCCACCATAACCACCACCACCATAACCACCACTTCCACCACCATAACCCCCACCACCATAGCCGCCGCCACCATATCCACCACCACCACTGTTTCCCCCTCCATAGAAATCTGAACCCCTGTTGAATGAATTCTCCCTTCTGAAGTCACGGCCACCAAAACGACCTCCCCCAGATCGCCGGTTCTTACCACCACGGTAAGAAGCCCTCGATGCGTATCGAATAAGCCAAGCAGGTACTTCCTGATTTGCTTCTTGCATTAGATCAGCTAGTGGTTTTGCCATCGAAAGGCTATTCTCGTTAAAGAATGCTGTTGCTAGTCCTGATTTTCCAGCCCGCCCTGTCCTTCCTATCCGGTGAACATAATCATCAATGTCATTTGGGAGATCAAAATTTACCACATGAGCTACATGGGGAATATCCAGACCACGTGCTGCCACATCTGTTGCCACCAAAATTGGTGTGTGTCCACTCTTAAATGATCTCAGTGCCTGTTCTCTTTCCTGCATACGGACATACCAGAAGTATGTCAGGATTCAGATTAATTGCATAGCCAATGTAGCATCTAAAAAACAGGACTACCATTGATAACAAAGTGATCTTTCCACTGCATCAGATCATAAAATGCCCTTATCAAATCGGAACCAAACTCTATTAAATTGAAGAGAAGTCCGACAGGTTTACAGATGGTCTTAAGACATTATCAATGAAACATACACTAAAATCTTACTGCAAGAAAATCACAGACATAATCCGCACACACATGGCAGCAATTAGCTCAACAAAAGAGGCATGCGTGTTTTTCTTAGATTTTATTTTCCTAGGTTAGAAGTTATGCCAGCTTGAGCTTAACTCAGCTCATGTGTTCAGAGTCCCCAACCTAGCAAAGCTATTACAGCTCTGTACCGACTCTTACACCCACACACATCTGCCGTGAACAAATAATACTACCATGGCTAAATATTCTAACTGCCACAAGTATGAGATTAAGCTAATTTTTTTTCTTTCTAAACCTTGAGAGTTAGTGTGTGTGTGTGCGCGCGCCATTATAAAAATGAAAGAAAAAGGTGTCACGTGTCTGGAAGGTCATTAGAGATGCCATATCTGTTAACCATTTTATGGTTACACTACGCAACAAGCTAGAACTACACTGTCTTAGTATCTCATATTCTGCATCCCATCAAATTTACTCATCCATAAAAATTATTTACTATAACCAGTTTCTCATTGTTCCTCACCATTCCTTTATATCTCTGCTAGAGCAACACAAAACATAGAGGGTAGCGATAAGGAGTGAACAAAAAGAATGGAGAAGGCTCAGATCTATAAACAAGGAAGGACTTGGCCCATGATCAGGAAAGATACTGACGCAACAAGCCACAAAGTTTCAGTTAAGTCATCTCTTTACCATGAACATTTCTATCATAAGTAATATCACTGACACAGAACAGCTGAAAACACTTCTTATACCCTATATTAATATTCAATCAGCTAACCTGTTGTGTTCTGTCCCCATGAATAGTAGTTGCCGGAAACCCATTGATGCACAACCAATGTTCCAGTGCGTCTGCTCCCTTTTTTGTCTCCACGAAAACTAATGTCAAAGCTTGCTGCAGATTCAGTTACACGGAATAATTAATATAATACAAGATGCTGATAATCTAGTAAAAAGGAATAGATTACAGGTAAGTTTGGAATCAATTCAAATAAAAGTAATATACTGACGAAGTGGGATAGCTCAAGTGGTAAAGAGCACCACTACCTAGGAAGTAGTTATTGGGTCCTGGGTTCGAGTCACGATAGGGGTAGGTGTGAAATCCTTAAATCCTCTTTTAAAAAACAATAAAATAATATAAAAATAAAAAAAGAGAAAAAGAGAAAAAAAAATTAAAAGAAATATACCTTGCCATGAGTTCCATTTTCCCTTTGTGCATGAAGGAGGTCCATTAGATGACTTCTCTTATCAGATTCATGAACAAATTCAACTCTTTGAACAATTAGATCAGTACTTGAACCAACCCTTCCAACAGCCAAAAATATATAGTTTGCCAGAAAATCCGATGCCAGTCTCTGCATTCCAACATAATTTGTGAGCTATCATATACTTTCTCAAGTTTCAATACTGGAATCCCCTATTCAGTACAACTATTATCAACATACAAGTCAAAGGGATCTCAAAACCACTTATGATGATGCACCAATGCGTATAGATAGATTGTCATGAGAAATTAACAAGACTCTAACAGTTGAAACAAACCTGTATCTCCTTTGGAAACGTTGCACTGAATAGCATGGTCTGTCTCATACCCGGTGGAGGCATATCCATCTGTTCCACTATTTTCCTAATTTGAGGCTCAAAACCCATGTCCAGCATCCGATCTGCCTCATCAAGTGCCAAATATCGTATCATCTGCAATGATACTCTAGCTCTCTCCAGCAGATCTACCAACCGACCCGGAGTTGCCACAAGAATATCTACTCCTCTTTCAAGCTCTCTCAACTGACATGATTAGAAAACATACAGTGAGATATGACTCACTGAGAAGAAAATGTAAAGTGGACAGGACATAAGGATCCATGGCAAGGATGTCCATAAGTTATAATAGTTGAATGGTATAGGGATAACTTGAAACATGTCGTCTCCTATGGTATGTAACTACAGTCACAGCTGAATATGAATCAATTTCTTTTCAGGCTCTTTCTCACATACTACGAACCTAAAACCGGCCCATCCATTACAAATCTATCCTCATTCTCTAAGAAAAATAAGTATGACAGGACCTAGTACAATCAAGTTAATTCCATTGGTAAAAGGATGCAATCAATACCACAAGATGCTTTACAAACCTGTTGGTTTATTGGTGCTCCTCCATAAGCAACTACCACCTTGACACCAGTTTGATAAGCAAACTTTCTAGTTTCTTCATGTATCTGCAAGCAAGTCAAAGGAGTAACAAGAATAAGCTTACAAGTTGACCATTAGAAAATGCATGTAAGACTGGCATAATCACATTCTAACCTGACATGAGAGTTCTCTAGTAGGAGAGAGAATAAGAGCGAGAGGATACACGGTACGTGCTCCACGAGGTCTCTGAGCATACTGCCCCTGCATGATCCCACTAATAATTGGAAAGCAGAAAGCAGCTGTCTTGCCGGAACCTGTCTGAGCACAGGCCATCAAATCTCGTCCTGCAAGAGAGATCGGTATTGCATGACGCTGAACAGGAGTTGGCCTCACATACTTGCATCTCCTAATGTTTAAATTCAATGCCTCCCCTAGATCTATCTCTGCAAAAGTATTCACAGGTGGTGGCACATCAGGTCCACTAGTTTCGACCGGGATATCCTCATAAGCATCAAAATTGATGCCTGTGTTCTCTTGTTCAAAGGCCTGTTCTGTGTTATCGTCATCAGGAAAGGGATTTACTTCCCGCTCCCTCCCACGGTCCCACCCTCCACTTCTATTGTTCCAACCACCACCACCACCTCGACCACCTGCACCACCTACATATCCCCCGCGCCCACCATCAGGCCTAAAGCCACCACCACCACCACCACCCCAGGCAGACCCAGCTGCAGGCCCATTAAAACCTACATTGGCTGGTGGCAGGGTAGTGTGTGAAGGAGCCGGAGGATCAGCAGACGGAGGCCTATTACGAAGATGTGGTGGAACATATGTTGATCGTGCAGGACGCGATGAGCTTTTGTTGTCAGAGGGACGAGATGAGTTGTTGTTTTCTGACGAACCATCGTCTACATTGTCTCCATCATTTCCAACAGAATCTGCCCATGACCTCATGATTGCAAAAACGCAACCCCTTCCTTTCAAATAATTTTGATGAGTAACCTGATGCACCACATACACAAGAAATAATAAGCCGTCGGACTTCAAAATCTAAACTTGTCTACTGCATTTAACTTACATAACTAAGAAATCTTAAATATTGATATAGAGAGAAGCAACGTGAATAAACACCAAACTAATACACAACTTGCGAATATCAATTCGAATCGCAACGAATACAAATCTGAGCAAGCAGATCACAGTGAATCCAGCAAATCAAACCAGCATTATAATCAAAATTCGAAAAAACAAAAGCAAATGTCATACTCCAAACAACGATTCCTCGCGCTCGTTAACACAAGTATCGTTTGAAAAATCGAAAACGAAGATGAAAAGCACGCAATTGTGACATGCAATACAATCAGCAAGCACCAAAACCTAGCTAGAAAATTATTCAAAAAAAAATTGCAGAGGCTGTGAGAAAGAGAGAGAGCAGCTTCGAGAACCTGAAGCGAAAACGCGCAGTGAAGAAAACAGCGGGAATTGGATCGCGAAACGAAACCCTAGGGTTTGCTGAGAGCGAGAGTAGCAGGAGATCGATCGGACAAGAAGCGCAGATATCGCTTTTCGTCGTCGTCGTCAATGAGATTTCTTTTCGTTTTTTCTTAATTTGGAGATTTTTTGTCTCTGCCTTTTCAACCCGAAGAGTTCAAAACTCTTTTCTTTTCTTTTCCTCTTCTTCTACGCTATGTGAGGAGGAAGATTTTTTTTTAAAAAAAAATTATTATAAAAATGTTAAATAAATATCTTTAAATTGATTGACATCCGTACAATTTGGGGGGATTGCTGCCGTCATAAAAATAACCCGACGGTAATCCGTGAAATTATGAGGATTCTCAAGAAAAGAAGGTAGGGTAAATCTAACCTATAATCCATTTTCTGTTGAAGGAAAAACGTATTATGTGCCTTCGTCAATGTAACTGACGATAGATAATTATGTAGTCATTATTGTCATTAATGTATTTCCTATTACCGTTGTAATACTCACCCTATATAAAGGGGATTATCAATGAAATGAGTAGACCAATTCAGTATTTCCTACAACACGTTATCAGCACTTTGCTTTAGCCAGAAAAAAAAAGAGAAAAAAAACCCTAGGTCTTTGTCTCTGAAAAAAAAACCCCAGCAAAACACTTCTGTCGGCAAAGAAGACCTCCTCACCAGAAATCCCTTCTGCCGACAACCACTTTGTCGGCAACGATGACTTCTGCCGACAACTCGTCGTCGGAAAAGGAAGAAAAATCCAGGCTACCACTCTACCGACGATAGGCTTGTCGGCAGAGCATAGCATCTCATCGGCACACCCAGAAATCTGCTCTGGGCACCTGCACCTCTCCAGATCGCCTCGTCGCCGTGCAGATCGGACTGCCCCAGCTCGGCCCGCCGCTCCTCTGCCCCAGACCGGCACCGACGCCACCCGGATCGTCCCCCCCCACCGATCCAGTCGACCACCTGCATCAACCCCCCCCCCCCCCCCCCGATCCGGCCTCCTCCTGCGCCGGACCAGCGCCAACGACGCCAGCCCAGCCGATCGTCAACCCCCTGTGGCGACCCCTGCTCCGATCAACCCCACAGCCGGCCAGTCCAGATCGACGCCTCCCTCTCCCGATTTCGATCCTCGCCACCGGCTGGTGTTTTTCTCCTAGCCATCGACGTCGACTCGACTCGATTCAGCCCAGCCTACTCCGATCGGGCACGAACCGGGACCGGCGCAACCTCCCGCTCGGACCTCGACCGTCGACCCAGCAACCTCGGACGACGACGCGAACCCCTCCGATCTAACCTTGGCTGACAACTCCGGCCCACCGCCCTCGATGTCGTTCGAAACCAGCGCGGCTCTTCTCCTCTCTTTTGCAGACAAAGCTTCGTCGGCAGGAAGGATTTGGGCCTGATCCGACCAGGTTCGTTGGGCCTGGCCTTGACCCGGTTTTGTTGGGCCTGACCCGGATCTGCTGATCCAACCCAGAAAAAAGGGGATTTTTGGGGGGTAAAAATTTAAAGGTAATTTTTGAAATTACCGCACAGTAATTTATATTTACTTTACTGTGTGACTATTTACTTTATTACTATTTACTGTTTTACGAACTTAATGGTAAATGTGAAATTGCTTAATTTATATGATAAATGTGAAATATATATGATTAAAGTGACTAATCATATGAATATTGTTTTTATGTGGCATAACAATTACGATACGGCGATCAATACGTGACGATTACTTGGAGACGGAGATAAAGCAATCGCTTCATATGCAGTTTATTTGGCAAACTTACAAGTAATATTTACATTGACGCTCTGCTTTCATTATATTTTGTTTCAGTTATTTATATGATATAATGCTCTATTAAAATTGATTGCATTAGTATTTATATAAATATGAAACATGAAGCGTTATATGTTCATTTTATTAGTGTTAAATAATTGTTTTATTTAACATATTACTTATTTTGAACACTGCTCTGATAATGTAATTTCATGAGCTTTGTAATATAAAGAAAAAGTGACAAACCTATATTGTGAAAAAGCATTTTCACGAAGTAAGAAAAATATTACCATTATAAATTTTGGTCTTGAGATCCAATTTTAATTTCTTGAAAAAATTTTCATCATGGATATCTTCTTGATTATATAAAAAGCAATGATAATGAAATTTCATTAGCTTTACATGCAATGAATATGGAAAAATCAAAATTTTATTGTGATAATGAAATTTCACGAAGCATCGGATTTACCATAAAGTATATTGGTTTATTTTAGTTGTCGTGAATGTCATAGACCGCGAAACTAATATATTTTATTCTTCCTATATTTTACAGATGGTTTAACCATCACAATTTGACTTTGACACATTGGGCTCTGAAGAACTTGAGTACCAAATTCCCCTATTGAGCCAACAAAGGCTTGAGCATGGTATATTTATACGAACTGCTTTATGTAAATAGCTAAATATATAATTTCAATATCTTGAATGACAATGTAAGGTCTAAGAAAAAAAAATTCCCTGGAACAAATTATGCAAAGTAATGCAACAACCCTACACCAAAGGGCAATGACAATGTAAGGTATGAGAAAAAGAAATTTCCGGGAACACATTTTGAAAAATAAAACAACCCTAAATCAAAAAACAATGACGATGTAAGGTCTTAGAAAAATATATATATATTCTTGAACAAATTGGGCAAAGTAATGCAACGACCCTAAAACAAAGGGTAATTACCATGGACGTAAAATTCATATAATCATCCAAAAGTAAGTGGAAACAATGTAATATTTAAAAGATGACATAGGGGACATGTCATGTGCAGTAAAACACTCTGCCATTGTTGTAATTCAATGAATTATTGATACGTACATCATACGCTAGCAAAGAATTAGCTACGACTTTCAATAAGTATGAAGAATCATATGAGTACGTGGATTTTTTGGAAAAGTATCTTCAATATACAACAAGAACATCGAAAATGAATTTACAACTGAAGACAAGACATAACATCTGGGAAGAATATGTCAAAATGACACATCTCATCATTGCAGCTATTAAAAGAGCACAAAGGATCTGGCTCAATCCAAAATAGACGTTGATTAGTCTACTTATAAATTTCCAAGATATCCTTATAAAGGCTATTACGCCTAAATACGACTTTTGGTCCTAAATTAGACTTTTTGTCTTAAAGTTTCTCTCTCTAAATTGGATAAGACTAAATGTAATCGTTGGCACGTTCATTTTTGAAATTTCTCTAAAGGAATTGAGATTATTCAAATTTTATTCATAATATACATGATTCAATTTTCTATATCTAACTTTGCAAAGTATTGCATAAAGAAAAACAATATAATATAGGCATGGCACAAAGAACTGTGTGCAAAGACATAATATAGGCATAACACAACGAAATGTGGACAAAGAAACGCACCATGTGATCCCTAGAATAATAGTACTGAAGGACAATGGTACTAATATAGCACAATAGTACTGAAGAACTGTAGTACTATAATGAAAGTGATAAGGATCGGTATATCTGTTCCTTTGGGATTCATAATGCACCTGCCTAACTGGGATTACCAAAGTTTTTATAACAATCCCCATCGAGTTACTCTAAAGAACTTGAGTTACGTTTCGATGTATATATTGAGCATATGTCAAATTGACAATTTATGCGATAAGAGAAAATTGAATTTGTCCTATACTTTAAAGAAATTTATGCCACGATGTTCATGTGAAAAAAGACACAAGTGAGAATTCATTTGAGCTCCTTTGCATTACCTCTAAATGACTGCGAATGTAAACGAGTATTAGAGAAGATTATATGTCAACTTAGTAGGTTCTAAGTAACCGCTAATTAAATCCAACGTCATAAGAAAATGATCTTTTGGAATTCTGACATAGATTGGCTTTGATCTGGTGATCCATACATTAAAGAAACTACTATGGACACCCATATTTTTGGATAAATAGAAGCAAACACCAGAAGAATATGGTTCACACACGAATCTGAGGACGATCAATGAACATTTTATCCTCAAATATTATCATATAGGGTTGAAGACGTATGTTCAATTCCTAAATTCCGCCGCTCCCCCAATGTGGCATTATAATATATTTGATGCACAAGCATATGCATTTAGACCTTATTATGCTTCTCCTATCCGTCATGATTTTATGGATAAAAGTACATCATTCAAAGCCTATTCGTTAAAGCAATTATGATTGAGATCATCATATGCAAAGGACACATGAGTTTCTCATTATGTTGTTATATTGAATCAAAAGAGGATTCAGTGGATCGATTCAACCAACTTGCGGACACCATAGATATTTTATGGTGTTGGTTGTTGTGTCGACACACTGGTCACGTGTCATGACACCATCCACAATTAAAATTTATGCTGCTTATGCTAGAAAGTCAAAGCACTTAGGCCGGGTTAATTTCCGTAGGTGTGATGATTTTATGGCTTATTATATGGGATTTGTAATGGACATCATATTCCTATATATAAAAACCCAATTGGTCTCACGGAAAACGACTACAGTAATAGTCTTAATATTGGTAAAGCACACCAATACTTCCGTTTTGGGTTATGCAATTTTTGCATGCAGCGTTACTTTTTCATCTATGGCCATCATCATTGAACCAATTTACACCATAGCTAGTGACTATGTGTGAGGATTTTAAAGGATTTCAAACGAACTTGTAATCCTTGAGCTCTTTTGGATTGACACGGATCTACAATCCTTGAGCTCCATTAAATGTTTTTATGTGCCAAAATTGCGCCGCCACAGCGCACAATGATGGGTCCATTGAGATGAATAAATATTTATGCTGGATATGAACTTCCAGCTATAGTCCGCTATGTCGAAACCTTGACAGGCGATCTCTTCACCGCTAGATTTGCGGAGTGTCACTTTGATGAGACAGTCTTCCCGTCGTTAGGGGGAGATAAGAACAAGCATGTTCAAGTGGAACGACAGGAATTGTCGTGGTTTGTCCCCACTGTGTCTCATCTCGATCCCCAAAAATCACACAAAGTAAAGTGTGTAGATATCTTATACATTAAAGTGACGAGATCACATAAACCTGCTGCAAATATACCTGCAAGGATTGTGTTTTATCAAAAGGACATGGTACCACCCAAGAGGAATTTGGTATTGCACTGCCACCATGGATGGTGGCATGGTGACGCCATAAGTGGCATAAATGGTGTCATAGGCCGTGGCTCTCCAAGGAAGAGGGGGAGGCCACCTTAAGTTCGATACATACTTGTGTAAAGGAAGAAAACAAGTTTGGCACGACCTGATCTATTGATCAGTGATACTCAAATCCGTCTCATGAGAATATTTATGGATTGTGGTTATCATTGGGGGACGCCTCAAATGTTAGGACCAATCCTTAAAGTATAGAGATCTCTACAAACACATTACACTAGTGTACATGAGGACGTGGAATAATGAGTCTACTATCGAACCATACTTCGTTGAAAAATGTCAACTTAGTAAACTGGCCTAATGGAAAGAAGCGATCCAGTATAAACAAAGAGATAGGTCTTTTGGGCAGGTGACGCCGACACCGCAAATATAAACCCTATCAAATATATCTTTGTTAGAATGCGTAATGAGAATAAGAGTATGCAAACTTACCTTATGGCGCAAGGTCTCTCAAAAACGCACTAGAATCGACTACGAGGAGATATTCTCTCGTAATGGACTACGATGAGGCAAACTCTCGTAATGGATGTCATTGCACTCCACTAACTTGTCAGTTTGGTAGTTTCCGAAAAACTGAACACGCAGCTTACGAAAAGTGATCAAAACATATATCTCTATGGGGATCTAAATTAAGAGATATACATGAGGATCCTAAACGGACTTGATCCACCCAAATCAAGTGACTCTAGATCACATGAGTACGTTTGCAAAAGAAATTGAAACGTTCTAAAGTGACTACTTGATTGGAAAGGGATTGATGAATTATGCCCTTGCGTTTTCATTATGGATATATATGAACTCTAAATGAAATAAGAGAAACTCAGTGTATTGTAAATCCTAAGTTGAGAATGAAAAAGATATTGGGAATACACAGTCTTGAAATGGAACTCAAGGACTGTAATGATGGTGATCATCCATCAATCGGCTTAGGCACTCTAAAGAATAAAGTGAGGCCTACAGATATTCCCATGATCAGTCGAAGTCTTTACTCTAACAATAGATCCGTTTTTCATCTAATGGAAGATGACGAAGAAGTATTGGGAAATGAAATTCCTATACAAGTGCAATGACGCATGATTGTACTTAAACATAATATGTAAGACTCGACCTCTCATTCGATGTAAATTTGTAAAGCTATGTCTAGCTATGCGCCTACGCAACGCAAATCGTTCTTTCATTAAAGATATGAAATATTTGGGCTTATTCAATCTCTACATAGAATGTGACATGATAAAGAAATTATCCACGTCATAGCTAACTATGCGTAAAGAAAAACGCATTAAAGGTGAGATAAGAAAATCTGTTATCACAGATCAATTTCAAATCTCTTAATGGTTCACTCATACTCTAGACGAAGTTATGACTATTTTGTTATATGAAGGTCATACCACGAGTGAACCTGATGTTCAATATGAACCTATGCATTCAGTTCATGAACAACCTTATCCTCAAGATCAAAGTAAATCAAGTTGGATCTGAGGACGATGTGGCAAGATTTAGTTACTAAATCATTGCTCAAAGTCATATTTGGAAAAACATGTGAAAATGCATAACTATGCTAATGTTACTGAAGCTCCCTTGATCAAATGAAAGAATCAGGGAGAATCCCATGATTAATGTAAAAATCAGGGGGAGGTGCAGACATCAGGGGGAGTCTAGCACATACATGTTGTTTTCAAATGTAATAGGTGCGTTGCGCTCTTTTTGTCCTTCGACCAAAGTTTTATTTTCTCCCATTGGGTTTTTGTTACTTGGCAAGGTTTTTAATGAGGCAACACCACATGCACCATTCAATCTCTGACTCGGCACAAGGGGGAGTGTTGAAGGAAAAACGTATTATGTGCCTTCGTCAATGTAACTGACGATAGATAATTATGTAGTCATTATTGTCATTAATGTATTTCCTATTACCGTTGTAATACTCACCCTATATAAAGGGGATTATCAATGAAATGAGTAGACCAATTCAGTATTTCCTACAACATTTTCTCCTTTTTAGCTTCGGTCGAGAATGAAAATGGATCAATTTACGGCAAAATATGTGTGTGTGTCGGTGTGTGGGTAAAAGTAGGTGGCAGATAAAATAAAATAAGCGGGTAAGTTACTGTTAAAAATAAAATGAAGTGAAAGGGTGACCGTCTAAATAAGATAAATTGGGTCAGTAGCTGTTGAGAAAATATGATAACAAATGTTATCAAAGTCGGAAAAATTGTTCGTTCATAACAAAATATCGAAACTTTTGGGGCTAGATTTTTAATTCTTAGGCGGCCAGCGCTAGGTACTGCAGCATTAGATCTGTTTTTAGATCAACGTCGGCTTATTGGTGAGGCGGCAGACCATCGTTGTAGTTATGGGGTGGTGGTGGCCAGGTTGACCTGCCGGCAGAGGTTCTAAGGTGTATCGGTCAGCTGATTTGGGTTTGAGTGTGGGCCCTTTTAGTAAGGGATTTCTCATTTTAGTCTTATATGAGGGATTGATCAACTTTTTAATTATATTTTTACATCTCCACCGTCCAACTTTCATATTTATATGAATAAACCATTGCTTGAAATTTTCATTCAATTTCATAGGATTGGGCATGGCTGGGACGGGACGGGCCGGGTATCAACTGATCCCAGTCTTGATCCCGTAATTATTTTTCGGGACGGAACGGGATTGTTATTTTTCATACTTGATCTCGGAGGTCCCAAATCTCATTCGGGATAGGGACGGGACCGGGACTAATTCGGGATCCCGAATAACTAAGAACTCTACAAAGAAAAAAAAAATACCTAGATCAATTTCGTTGGTTTCATGATTTAACATTTAAAGAATATAAAATCAAAGTGCTAAAAAGGATGCATACACAAAGCGCTAAAAGAGTGGTTTTTAATATTTAATAGTTTATCTTGATCAATCTAACGGCTCACATAAAACCACTATATACAAGTTTTATAATAAATATTATAATTTTTTCTATATTCGGGACGGGACAAGACGAGATTTAACGAGCCTAAAATAATTGATCTCGACCCTGACCAATTTTTTTTTAATATGGGACGGGTTGGGTGTCATGCTCTGAATTTGGAAAGATAAAATTTAAATTCGAGAACGTGATAATTCAATAATCACAACGAACTAAAAATAAATTACAAATTATTATGCATTAAAGAGTCCATACAAATGCGACTCTGGTGAATACAAATATTACATTTTCCAAACTTACACAAGTTGTGAGATATCGGACAATGTAATTGTTCACTCATGTCTCACTATACTTAAAGAAAAACAAGACTATGAGTAGAATTACTACTACTCGCCGCAGCTATCAACCGCCGCCTCAATTCTGCTAATCCTCACCTACACAATTAACCCTTACACCATGGATTGGTGCACCGGGTTGTAAACAACAAACCCAGTAAGCTTATAAAGTTCGTGTGAGTAAACTCAGACTCACGCAACGACTCTTAAACTATCATACCACACGCACACAAAAATACACGGTAAGATTCAGACTTTCCTGCTTAAAAACATAGTTTAGGAATGTACCAATCTTACACAATTAAAATCTTGACTCCTGCATATAGCTTAGTTCCAAAAGTCACACACATACAATTAAAATTGTGACTCCTGCATATAGCTTAGTTCAGGGAGTCACGCACAAACAATTAACACAAATATATAACAAATGAAAGCATATCATAAAACCGTCAACTCCAAAATGAAGTCAAGATATTGCTATCTTAAACTCAAGAAGAGCAACACACACCTTGTTTTCTTTTAAAACTCAAATCCCTTTTTGACAACAAAAAAAGAACACTATAAAACTCATTTTTTAAGTCAAACACGAGACTTTGGTAACCCCACACCGTTACCCACCAGACATGCACATAATCATGATACGCAAGTACCCCACATAGTACTCCCATGATTAACAACAAATGAGAATCACATTCCCAAAACATCCACAAGAATAAAACTCGGGCGCAATGACCACTGTCATTCCCCTCCAAATCACACAAAGGCAGACAAACTAGGGCTCTAACTGATCGTAACCAACACCCGGCCAGAGATTTAGTTCCCTATATAATTGCCATAAGGATCCCTTTCACCACTTTGGCGAGATCCCTAACCGCCACACATGTAAGATCCATATACCCACACAGGAGGATCTTACATTGGCCGTTGGTTTCTATACCAACTAATTCACATGTCACACAACTCACACATACTCAATTATGACAATTTCATAACAAAATAATGCACCCAATTGCACACTCACAATATATATATTTGACGTATATATATATATATATATATATATATATATGTAGACATTCACTCAGGAATAGTCTACTGATACCAACTATCGTCATTGAAAATAAAATACTTTTAAAAATCACTTTTATATTAAAATCATTTTACTTACCAATGAACCGTAGTCGATCAAGTTCATTCAATTTAAAACAAATATTTATTTTCATAAAATAATTTCAAATTTAACGATCCATTTACAATAAATTAACTCGTATAATATACGAACACTATGAGGTTTACTCACCTTAATACTCTCGCTGCGTCTTCAACCTCACAAAGGTGAGATACTCACGCACGGTCAATCACCTAAGCGACATTATTGAAACTTAGCATCCAATTTAAATAAAATAAATTATAATCCGCTCTGATCACATAACCCTTGTTGACAGTAGCCGCAGAGAGGCTATAGCAGGCCCACAGACCCGCGGCAAGCGCACCAGGGCCCGGCCCAAGGGTCGGGACCGGATCATCAGCACCCGGCCTCGGGGCCTGGCACTCTATCCTGCCTCCAGGAACCCAGGGGCCGGGGGCGCCAGCCTGCCTAAGAGGGCTTCAGAAAGTATAAGCAGAAGGGAATCAGTCCCACATCGAAGAGTAAGGCCAGTCCTTACCCCCAACCACCTATATATGGGCCCCAACTACCTTCTTTATGAGGTAACTCGTCTCTCTCCCCGCTTACATACGTGCCTTGGTTATATATATTCCAACTATACTAACTTAGGCGTCGGAGAGGTGAAGGCCGGCCCGCCCGGTATTCTCCTTAGTGAGCAGGATTGTAGGAGACAGTTGGATTCATCAAGTATCTACTAGACCCCCGGGTTTAGGCAGAAACAATTGGCGCCGTCTGTGGGAATCTTGAACGAAAAGTCGTGTAAGCAACACCGTTGAGAAAGAGATCGGAGATGAATCAAGAGAAAGGAACCACCGAGGAGGGAAACCCTGCAGTAGTGCAGGCGCTCACCTCCACCCCAGCCGTTGTGAGGGAGCCGCACCTCGACCGAAGCGACGGTCAGGAGATAGGAAGCTACGGGGGACCATCCGGCGTCCCGGATCCCTATGGCGACAGCTCGCGAGGCAAAGGCCTGGCAGAGGAAGAAGACAGCCCAGAGCGGCGGGGCTTCGCCTTGACGTTCTCGGATGATTCGAGCGATCGATCCGAGAGCCCGGAGAGCCCGGGCCGGGACCCCACGTACAGCCCCGGCCATAGCGGTATGGCGGGAGAGCTACGGGCGATGGCCGCAGAGATCAGTCGTCTGAAAGAGGAGAGCGATAGGGACAGAGCTAGGTCCAACGCTCGGTACGAGGAGATGGAGGCAGTGAATACTGCACTGGTGGCCGCCCTGGAGAGGGGGCAGCAGCGCAGTGGCGCCATGGCCGAGGCACGGGCGGCAATCCCGCCAGTTCCACCTCAGCACACCGATGGAGGGCAATCTTCGGGTGGTCGGTCCGGTGACCCTGTGCAGCAGAAGTCGCCATCAGGCGCCATCCCGCCAAAGAGCGCGACGACCTCCCGCCAGCCCGACGCCTCGTCAGTAGATGGAGCTGAGACGCCAACCGCGCGAGCGCTGCAGGTGCTGGCCGACACCGTGTCGAGCTTGAAAGCCCAGATGGAGGCTAACGAGAGAAGGGCTGCGCGGCCAATGGAGGGTGCTCGGTTTAATGAACGTATGGGCCCCTTTTCGCACCGAGTCATAGAGTCGGGAAGGTCTGGCAACCAGAAGTCCCTCAAGCTCACCTACTCAGGATCCGGCTGCCCATACCAGCATCTGGACAGCTTCCGGTCCCAAACCTGCGCCAAGGGATACTCCGATGCAGTTTGCTGCAACATCTTCCAGGAGACCCTGTCCGGAGAAGCACTCAGCTGGTTTTACGAGCTTCCGGCAAACTCGATTGAAGCGTTCGAGCAGTTGGCCGACCGGTTTGTGAGCCGCTTCATCCTCCGAGTCGAGGGAGCCCGGACGTCGACCATCCTCTTCAATTGCAGGCAAGCCCCCGGAGAGGAGCTGAGAACCTTTGTCAACCGCTGGCAGACGGCTACGGCCGGAGTTCGGAACCTGGACAAGGGCATCGCCGAGATGGCATTTAAGCAAGGGCTCCGAGCGGGCAAATTTTCCTACGCCGTTCGGGTAGAACTCCCGCAGGGGTACGACGAGTTGATGGCTATGGCCATCCGGCATGCTCAGGCCGATCATGAGACCTATGGGCACCACCTCCTGAAGAGGAACCGAGATGAGGAGCAGGAGGACCATCCTCGGGAAGAGAACCCCCCACCCGCCCAGGAAGCCAAGCCCAATCAGCGGACCGATAACCGCACCGCTCGGCCCAGCCGAAACGCCAATAACAGAAACTGGCCACAGCGGCAGTAGAGGACCTATTCTGATAAGCCTCAGAATGAGCACAAGCCAGCGCTGTTCCGCCAAGAGCGCCCCTGGCAATCATGCCAGCACCCCCGATCAACCAAGAAGTCTTCACCGCTCTCACCACATCCTACGAGGATATCCTACTTGAGAACGGGAGTGTCATTCCTCCACCGCCCCCGAGAAGGTTCCCAAAGGGGAAACTTACAACGGCGCAGACGGGCAAGTACTGCTCCTACCATGATGAGGCTACTCATCGAACGAGCAAGTGCCACGCCCTCAGGCAAGCGGTGCAGGTTTTGATTAATAACGGCCAGCTCCAGCGGTACGTGGGGAGAAGAGGAACAGACCCCGACCGGGAGAATGACCAGTCTTGGTAAAACCCGCTAGTCTGAGCGGTTAGTTTGGCATAGTTCACGGTCTAACCGTTGTAAAAACAAGTATATATGCAAACTACTTTTGAGAAAATTTCACCGGCTCTGCCAGTTCCATTATATTCATATTCAGGCAAGTATACAAGCAGTAACCGATCCGGAGGCATTACAAGGAAAAGGGCAAGAAAATCCTAAGGACCTACGACTGCGCCTTCGGCAGACAATCCGCCAGCCTCTCCTGCGGTACCCTCGTCGTCGACATCAGTTTCGGTATGGTCTTCAGCCCGGGCAGACTCGGCACCAGTGGTAAAAGAGTCCAAATCCGAGCGAATCACTTCACCCGGCCGCTCCTCCACCGCCTCCTGATGAATGTCCGACTGCTCATGGATATCTCCTTCGGCAGCAGTCGACATCAGGGAAGTATCTAACCATCCCTTCCCCGCCCATTCCGTGTACGCATCCGAGATGCCTTCCTCCCTGGCCTTCACCAGAAACTCCAGGAACTGATCACTCTCCCGGTATTTGAGAGCGACCCGCTCGAAGAGTTCCGGGTCATCTTCCCCGGCCGGAGCAGCAGAGCCTGCGTGCAGAGCAGCAGCTCCCACTTGGAGCTCATCCACCTTGGACTCCAGTGCGGCCCTCTCCTCCTCCAGGATCAGGTTCTGCTCTTTGAGCTCGGCCCTCTCCTTATCCAGGATCCGGTTCTGCTCCTCCAGCCTCTTGGCCTTCTCCTCCGATCTGGCCTTCTCCCGGGCCAAGCGAGACTTCTCCACCTCCAGGCGCTGCCGGGATTCGGATAGAGCAGTTATCTGTCTCTGCAGCTCCGACAGCCCCTCGCTCGCGTCTGGTTCGTACAGACTGTACAGCAACTGCGCAACACCGAAGAGTTGGTCAAACAGCAAGGCAAGGCAAGGTTAGTCAAGCAGTATAGTGGTACCATGCGGTACTTACCCGGAGGACGGATTCCTTGCATTTTGGACGTTTCCCGCCCGCCAGGACTCCAGCAACCCCGGGCCTATCCAGACCAAGCCCGGCCAGGTCCGCCGCCACCTGCTGCGCGATTGCACCACTCGGGCTTCCCCTTGATGCATCCGCAGGCGCCGGACTACTCTGCCGAGCAGCAGCAGCGGCATTCTCCCCGGTAGCGATGGTCTGCGCGCCGCTGGTATTCCTGAACCGTTTCGCCAGATTCTCCCGTACCGACTCGCCGGTCAGCGTCACCAGCGCGGAGGAAGGAACGTCTCCAACCTTCCGTTTTTCTCCCCGGCCCTCCGGAGAAGAAGATCGTGCGCTTGCGGGGGGAGCGCGAGCCACGTGAGTCGCAGCCACTGGGCGGTTGGGGATCCTGTTTGCTCCACCGGGAATCTTTAAGGCCCCCCCCGGTGCTCTTGCCCTTTCCAGGCGCCAGCAGGCCTGTGGAGTGATGGGTCTTCACCCGCTTCAGGACATAGGCATCCTCATCAACATCCATGGCCCTCCGCTCCGCATGGGTCACAAGCCGACCGGACCCGTCCTCCACTGACGTCCGCGAGACGATCTCGGCCTTCTCCATCAACTGGTTGAGGAGATCTTCCCCGTCCATGGAGAGAGTGGTTTCGGGCTTGATAGTCGCCCGAGAAGATGCACCTGCAAGGAAAGCAAACGGTTAGTATATTGCAGAAGTTAACACAAAGTATCACCACTCAACCGCTTCCTACACACTGGGACCCCGCCCAAACTGGCAGTGTTCCAGCACTTCTCGCCGGATGAAGTTGTACGAACTCCGTTCCAGATCGTCCCAGCACCCGGCTATGGTCGAAATCCTCTCGCGCTCCAGGTCCGATAGTTCATACGACTGGTCACCAATGGGTTGGAAGGCGCCAGGAACACAGTACATTCTATTCCTCGCCTGCCACTTCCCGCCCACCATCACCACTTTCTTCCTCCAGCTGTTGTCCACCCATGAAGGCACATTGGTGACGATCGGTGGAGGCTTCCGGCTGTTGAAGGACAGGCAACCACGGGACCCCTGCTTCCGGGAGTACGACAGCCTATACAGGGCCCGGAACTCATTCACCGTGGGAATGTTCATCCCAGAGAACTCGTACAAGCAGCCGAGGCTCAGTAGTCGTCTCCACTGGAGCCCAGGAAGCTGAGCGGGTGACACCTGCAGCGCACTCAGCATGTACTGCACGTAGTCTGGCAGCGGGAACGACAGTCCATGCTGGAACTGGTCCGGATGTGCAGCAACCCAACCTTTTTCCGGGTTGCAGGCTGACTCTCCAGGGTTCAAGGGCCGCAGCAGAACAGTATCTGGGATACCCCACGCTTCCCGCAATTCCTCAATCTCTTCTAGGGTCATGCTCTCCTCCGGTTCATCGCACACCACAGCGTGCTTCCCTTTCCCCATGGTGTAGCTCACAACCGGAGCATCTGCAAATCGCACCCAGTGCGGTATTTCGGTTTCCGAGGATTCAACCCCGGAGGACGAAGCCAAGGACGGAGTCGAAACCCTGCTCCCGGAGCAATCAGCAACTTCGGTCTCCGGAGATTCCGAACTCAGCCAGTCGTCCAGCCTCTGCGCATCATCCATGAGGGGACCTCTGACAGCCGTTTCGGAAACCCGGTCAGAACCTGAAGACGTCATCTTAACCTAGGGGAAGAACACAAAACCCTAGCGCTTGTCAGCAACAGGTACAACAACGCCTTCTGCGGCCTCTCCCCAAGTTCGCCGCAAAGCAGTTCCGTCAACGGCAGAGATCCCTCCCCCCCCCAAGGCAAAACAACAAACCCAGAAACAAGAATAACGATGGGGCAAAGAAATCAAACTTACCGATTAGTATGCTCAACCGAGGACAATCGGCCCGCGGAAAGCAGCGCGCAATGGTAGGGAGCGTTCAAAGAAAACAGATCTCGTGAGGCAAGAAAGGCTCAAAGTGCTCGCCGGATTTCTCCTTTTATCTCAGTCTCTCTAAAGTAAGAAGCAACAACAGAAAGAAGAGAAGAACATGCCTTTTTATAGAGGGGACCAATACCCTAGGCAATCGAAATCCCTCCAAAACAAGTAATCAGAGCAACTCAAAAGCCTGCGAATCCAGGCCCTCCGTCTCAAGACCGCCCCGCAGTGGCACGTGTCCCAGCGTTGGTAACCTCCCCACGCCATCATAAGCTGACGGGATTGATGGACTTCCTCCTTAAATGCATGTCAGCCATTTGTCCCTCACCCTGACTGCAGGAAGGTAGGAACGGGAATCAAGGAGTCAGACTCTCCCACTTCCCCAGATTCCACTCTTGCACCACAATCTTCGTTGCATTTCTCGAAGACCTCTCTTGCGGTTATGATCATCCAACCGCTTGGAGAGCACCCATCCGGGTATGAAGCCTCGGCTCAATACGGCTGGCCGCCCGGTCGAGCTCCGCCCGGCACCATGGCAGTTCGCGGTTATGATCATTCAACCGGCTGCATGGCTTCTTCATCGTATATTACTGGAGACCTCGTCCGGATATGCAATGGCGTCCGGACAACGGTCGAGGTCTGTCCAGTCGCATCTCTTTTGGGGGAACTCGTCTCGATATGGCAGGACGCCCGGTCGAGTTCCGCTCACCGGTTTCGCGCATTCAACCGGCTCCAGAACACATTCCGGGAATAGGCTCCACCCGGCACCATGGCCCTTCACTGGGGGACTCGTCCGGAGATGACATGATGTCCGCCAAACGGTCGAGTTCCGCCCAGTACCATGGCTGACCCCGGTCATGAGAACATTCGACCGGCTTGGGCTTTATACACCCAGGTGAGTTTACATCTAACCCATGTACGCTTGTCCAGCAGGATAAAAACCCTGCATCGCACTAGCTACGGCAACAGGGGGACGCAGGGCAAGCTTTGTCACCTCAACGCCGCCCCCCTACCAGGAACATAATGCACCTGGCCCATGGCACTTCACTGGGGGACTCGTCCGGAGATGGCATGATGTCCGCCAACGGTCGAGTTCCGCCCAATACCATGGCTGACACCGGTCGAAAATATTCGACCGGCGGGCTTTATACACCCGGGCGAGTCTGCATCTAACCCATGCACGCTTGTCCAGCAGGATAAAAACCCTGCATCGCATTGAAAGGCGATCAAACATGGGGCTACATGGCGAGCTTTGTCACCTCAATGCCACCCCTTTACCTCAACGCTTATTCAATATAAGCTGAGAAGAACTAGCAAGTGTTCACCGGTGCTTCAAACAGGCCGCAACACCAGGGTAATCTCCCTGCAGCCTAGCAATGGGAAACGATAGCCCGGTAGAGGCTCAGTGAATCCCGTTTCGGCAGATAGCCCGGTAGAGGCTCAGTGAATCCCGTTTCGGCAGATAGCCCGGTAGAGGCTCAGTGAATCCCGTTTCGGCAGATCGGCCAGTTGAAGCCTAGTGAAGCTCCGCTTCGTACCGATAGGGCAGACTGCCCGGTCGAAATTCCGTGCACATTCCTTGCATGGCGGATTTCAACGCCTCATTATCATCCCGTGCATAAATCTCTTGCATGGCGGATTTCAACGCCACATTATCATTCCATGCACACGTCTGTTGCATGGCATCATGACATCATCACTATCATCTTGGCTCCATACTCATAACACCACACTTAGTCATATTGCTGCTTATATTGCAAGTGTGCTTATAAACTATTGCCTCCCATCGGTAACAGGTACTCACCTAGGTCACGCCTAATCTTCAACGCGGACTTGGGGGACTGGGCATCGGTAGATTGGTAACCCCGCGGGTCTGCGGGACAAGAGCAAGACAGATTTAAGTCCCCATTCAAGATTGCACTTGACCGGGAACTTGGGGGACTTGTTGACAGTAGCCGCAGAGAGGCTACAGCAGGCCCACAGACCCGCGGCAAGCGCACCAGGGCCCGGCCCAAGGGTCGGGACCGGATCATCAGCACCCGGCCTCGGGGCCTGGCACTCTATCCTGCCTCCAGGAACCCAGGAGCCGGGGGCGCCAGCCTGCCTAAGAGGGCTTCAGAAAGTATAAGCAGAAGGGAATCAGTCCCACATCGAAGAGTAAGGCCAGTCCTTACCCCCAACCACCTATATATGGGCCCCAACTACCTTCTTTATGAGGTAACTCGTCTCTCTCCCCGCTTACATACGTGCCTTGGTTATATATATTCCAACTATACTAACTTAGGCGTCGGAGAGGTGAAGGCCGGCCCGCCCGGTATTCTCCTTAGTGAGCAGGATTGCAGGAGACAGTTGGATTCATCAAGTATCTACTAGACCCCCGGGTTTAAGCAGAAACAACCCTTAATCCCAAGGCTTGCCAACATGCGACAAACCTCATTCAGAGCCTTTCAAGACTCTTAGAATGCCAAGTCGACCATAGAATTGAAATCCAAGCACCAAATTCTAGGTCGATATGCACCCTAACATATAATTCAAAAATGCATAACTTGGTCATACGGCGACCAAATCAAGCAAATAATATATCCATGCGCTCGTATCGACGAGCACGACACAATAAAACACACTATTGCCCAGAAAACCCCAAAACGCGCCACCACACGCTGCCCAAAGGGGCTGCATGTGGGCCGCATGCGCCGCCACCAAAACCTCAACCAAACCTGCAACCATGACCACCAACATGTAGTTCAAGGTTCAAGGATTCGAAATATACCTGAAACACCCGAAAATATGGCCGGGAGGTGGCCGGATACGGCCAGAAGAGGCCGGATACACCGCCGCTCGGCTGCTCCTCAAGTCAGCCGCTGCAGCCTCCTATGCTTTCCCCGACCGGCGGAACCTTGCTGAGAGGAAGAAGAACAGCTAAAAGGAGCGAGTATCACACCCCGAATTTCGGATAATAAAAATCGACAATGTGAAAATTCACAAATAAACTCAAATACTTAAAAGTTATCTTACAAATAACTAAGTATAACATCAGAATTCAAGTGCGTGGCTCAAAACACTCAAAATATTACATCATTAAATACATAGATGTAAAATAGAATCTCACGCTAACGCTCTCTAACTCAAAAATAAATATAAGTTAGACCATGAATCGCACCTACTAATCGCGCGACTCATTCGCTGCCTCCTAGCTGCTGGTCCTCACCTGCAGGTTTAACCCCTACACCATCAATTGGTGCACCGAGTTGTAAACAACGAACCCAGTACGCTTTTCAAAGCTCGTGTGAGTAAAACAGACAAGTTCAAAACAATATAATTAAAACACGAATGCAAACCACATTTCCAAAACAATCACAACCAATCAAAAAAATAAATCTCAGGCGCAATGACCACCGTCATTCCCCTCCAACTCATACAAAGGCAGACAAATTAGAGCTCTAACTGATCGTAACCAATCACCCGGCCAAACGCTTGGTTCCCGATATATTTTCCATAAGGATCTCTTTCACCACTTTGGCGAGATCTTACATTGGCCGTTGGTTTCCATACCAACTCAATCACATGTCACACAACTCACACATTCACAATCATAATAATTTCATAACAAAATAAATTCACCCAAATGCACACTCACAATATATATTTACGAAATATATGTATATATATATATATATATGTAGACATTCACTCAGGAATACTCCACTAATACCAACCATAGTCGTTGATCGTAAAATACATTAAAAATAATTTTTATATTAAAATCATTTTACTTACCAATGAACCGTAGTCAATTAAGTTCATTCAATTTAAAACAAATATTATTTTCATAAAACAATTTCACATTTAACAATCCATTTACTATAATTTAATTCGTAATATATACAAACATTGTGAGATTTACTCACCTCTTACTTCCGCTGCGTCTTCGATCTCATAAGGGTGAGGTACTCACGCTCCGTCAATCACCTAAGCATCACAATCGGAAACTTAGTAGCTAACTCAAGTCTACAACTTGCACCCAACCCTTACTCATAACTCGGAGGATTGCCTACGCGAGGCTAATCTCCCTCCGAGCCTCTCAAGGTCCCCAAAATCGCCTACTAACCCGCACATGCATATGGACTCACAAAACCGCAACATGCTCATACGGTAATTAAATCATGCAAAATTATATACACTCACACACACGTAATTACGGACTTAAGATTCCAGGGCACCCATGGCAGTCGGACGAGCCGCCACATGCCGTCCTAAGAGGCGGCACGTGGGCCCTACACACCTCCATCAAAATCCACAACTTCACACCACCACCACCACATCTACATGTAGATCGGAGATAGGGAAGTCAGAAGGTACCTGAAACGACCCTTGGTCAGTCAAAGGGCGGCCGGAAAAGCTGCTGCAACCTTCCCTTCACTCAGTCGATGCAGCCTTGGGTGTAGCTTCCAAGTGCTCAGAGATCGACCGAGTACTGTCCAGAGGAAGGAGGACAGCCGAACAGGAGAAGCCCCGAGCTCCGGCCTCGTCAGTGGAGCTAACAGCTCTGACGTCAATGTCAGCTGTAGATTTCGGGCTCCGCTGCGAAGTGTACAGTGGTCATCGGGGCTCGCCTCTGGTACGTGGTCGTAAAGGAGAGAGAGACGAAGCTTTTGAGTGGTGGCTCGTGACTTGGCGTTGCCGGACGACAGAGAACAGAGGGAAGAAAGCTTTGCCGTCGAGAGGAAGAAGATGAATAGTGTAGCGTGATTATTTTTGGACATTTTTGGATATTTTGGAAAGTTTGACTATCCTCATATATTTTTACTATTTATAGTAATTTCTGATTTTGGAAATAACTTCAACAGGTCGTAACTTCTTCATACGACGTCTGTTTCACGCGCGCCGCATGTCTACGAACTCGTATCGTCGAGCTCTACTACTTTCGTGAGGGAAACTTTTGGAAATTCAAGACGGATCAAAAACTTAACTTTTGACCCATCGAAACTTAAACGTTTTTCGAATTTTAACTATCGGAATCACTTCCGACGTCGCGCAACTACTAATTAAAAGCGTACGAAATACAAATTCTCATAATTATCCTCCCATTAAATACGATAATTTATAAGGAATTTAATAATTAAAGTGGGTTATTACATTCTACCCCTCCTTAAAGAAGTTTCGCCCCGAAATTCAAGCACACTACTCTACAAACAACTGCGGGTACTTAGCCCTCATATCCGACTCTAATTCCCAAGATGCATCACCCTCATCATGGTGACTCCACAACACCTTGATTAACTCTACCTCCTTCCTTCGTTGCTTCTTTGTTGACCTGTCCAAAATACGAACAGGTTCAACAACGAACGTCCCATTCTCATTCACTTTAATAGTGCCATGATTGATCACATGCAACTCATCCGGTACATACTTCCTCAACATCGAAACATGAAAGACATCATGCACTCCAGACATGCTAGGAGGTAAGGCAAGTCGATAGGCTAAATCCCCTACCTTCTCAAGAACCTCAAAAAGCCCAACATACCTTGGCGCCAGCTTTCCTTTCTTGCCAAATCTCACCACACCCTTCATAGGTGATACCTTCAAGAATCCATGATCACCAATCTCAAACTCAACCTGCTTTCTCTTCAAATCAGCGTAGCTCTTCTGCCTACTCTGAGCAGTTCGGATCCTATCTCGAATAATCGAGATCTTCTCCGTGGTCTCCTGAACAATCTCAGGACTCAAGAGCCCACTCTCGCCGACTTCGGCCCAACAAACAGGAGATCTACATGGTCTCCCATAAAGAGCCTCATATGGAGCCATACCAATACTGGAGTGATAGCTGCTGTTGTCGGAAAATTCAATCAACTGGAGGTGGTCTTCCCAACTTCCCTTGAAGTCTAAGACACAGGCTCTCAACATATCCTCCATCACCTGATTCACTCGCTCATTCTGCCCATCAGTCTGAGGGTGGAATGATGTGCTCATATCCAAGGTGGTCCTCATGGCCTTCTGAAAAACATCCCAAAACTTGGAAGTAAAGCGAGCATCCCGATCCGATACAATGGAAATCGGCACCCCATGAAGTCTCACTATCTCAACTTGCACAAAGCCTCCACCGAGTGTGTCATCGACACTGAGAGAAAGTGTGCCGACTTCGTCAATCTATCAACAATCACCCACACGGCATCATGCCTCAACTTGGACTTAGGCAACCCCGTCACAAAGTCCATAGAGATGCGCTCCCACTTCCATTCCGGAATATATAGCGGCTTCAACATGTTCGCTGGTCTCTGATGCTCTGCCTTCACCTGCTGACAGGTAAGACACTTGGACACATACTTGGCCACATCTCTCTCCATCCCATTCCACCAGAACTGCCTACAAAGATCCTTATAAATCTTTGTGCTCCCTAGATGTAATGTGTATCGTGACCGATATGCTACCTGAAGAATCTCCTCCTTGAGATCAGCACAATCCGGCACACACAATCTACTCCTGAATCTCAACCCACCATCAGATCCAACAGTCCACTCAGACGGACACTTATCCATCAAATCGACTACTAATTTAGCCAACTTTGCTCGAGAGAACTCATCATGTGCTTGACCCTGAATAATCTTAGAAATCAAGGTAGGCTGCTAAGAAACACTACCAAGGAAGGTCTCCTGCTCACCACCAGATGGCACGAGGTCAAACTCTGATGCAGTCTCAAGCATGAGCCACTCTTGAACCATGAGAGAAGCAATTGTACCTCTCGGTCTCCTATTCAAGGCATCTGCCACAACATTGGCCTTTCCCGGATGATACTCTAAGGTGAAGTCATAGTCCTTAAAGAGCTCCATCCATCTCATCTGCCTCATGTTCAGCTCCTTTGAGAGAACAAATACTTCAGACTCTTATGATCTGAGAAGAGTTGAAACTTCTCGCCATACAAGTAATGCCTTCAAATCTTTAAGGCAAACACCACTGCAGCTAGCTCTAGGCCATGAGTAGGATAATTCTTCTCGTGAATCTTCAACTGTCTAGAGCAATAGGTAACAACACCACCATGCTGCATCAACACACAACCAAAACCCTGATGAGATGCATTACTATATACGACATATCCACCCCCACGTGTGGGAATAATCAACACTAGGGCCGTGGTCAGTCTCGTCTTCAACTCATTGAATGGCTTCTCACATTCATCTGTCCATACAAACTGGATATCCTTCTTGGTTAACCTAGTCAATGGAGAAGAGATGCTAGAAAACCCCTCAATGAATCTCTGATAATACCCAGCCAAATCGAGAAAACTATGAACCTCCATAGCAGTTTTGGGGCGACCCAACTCATCAACGGCCTCAACCTTGGAAGGGTTTACCGAAACTCCATCCTTCGAAACCACATGACCAAGGAACTTGACTTCCTCCTTCCAAAACTCACACTTCTCGAACTTGGCATACAGCTTAGCCTCCCTAAGAATCTGCAGCACAATTCGCAAGTGCTCCTCATGCTCCTCCAAGGACTTAGAATAAATCAGGATATCATCCACAAATACCACCACAAACCTATCCAAGAACTGACTAAAGATACGGTTCATCAAGTCCATGAAAGCTGCAGGTGCATTGGTTAGACCAAAGGACATGACAACAAACTCATAATATCCATAACGAGTCCTAAAAGCGGTCTTGGGAATATCCTGCTCTTTCACCCTCAACTGATGATAATCGGACCTCAAATCAATCTTAGAGAACACCACTGCTCCTCTAAGGTGATCAAACAAGTCATCGATTTTGGGAAAAGGATACTTGTTCTCAATGGTCACCTTATTCAACTCCCGATAGTCCACACACAACCTGGATGAACCATCCTTCTTGTTCACAAACAACACCGGAGCACCCCATAGAGAAGTGTTGGGCCTGATGAACCCCTGCATGAGTAGCCCCTAAATCTGAACCTTCAACTCCCGGAGTTCATTTGGTCTCATCCGATACAGCGTCTTCGACACTGGCACAGTACCTGGTACCACATCAATGACAAAATCCACTACCCTCCTCGGAGGTAACCCCGGTATCTCCTGGAATACATCAGCATACTCTGAAACCACTGCAATGTCCTCAATAGCTACCTCACTGCTCACAAACTCAATATGTGTCATGACACTCTCCCACATAAAATTATCTGACTTGAGGCAGCGATAGCGAAACTCCGGATGCCCGGGAATGCGGAATGACACTATCATGTTAAAGTAGTAAATCAATGCATGATGCGGCCTCAACCAATCAACTCCCAAAATCACATCATAAGTGTGGTCGGGAAGCACAATCAAGGATGCAGAGAACTCTTTGCCTCTAATCGCCACAGGGCAAGCTTCACAAATCATACCAAGCTCAAGAGAAACACCCAAAGACGATATGACACACAAAGATCCAACAAGAGGCGTAGGAACCAATCCTAGTACCTCTCCCACAGAACTAGATATGAATGAATGAGATGCTCTTGTATGAAATAATACTCTAGCAAGGTAATTTAAAACAAATAAAGTATCTTCCACCCTGTGCCTCGCTGGCCAATGGCATATACTCTGGCCTACCCTACCGGCAACTGTCTCTGCTGATCCACCTGCACTCTAGGCTGGTTATGAGGACACTCATTGGCAAAGTGTCCGGCCTGTTTACAAGTGAAACATACTCTAGGCTTCGGCTTCCCGCAATCCCTAGAGATGTGGCCCGGCTCTCCACATTTGAAGCATCTCCCAGGTCCTGCCTGCCTAATAGGTGCTGCTCTAATGGGTGCACCTGCCACCCTAGTTGGAGCATGTTGAGCGGTCCGCTGCTCTTCCAAGGTCCCCCTCTGTGACCTGAACCACTGCTCACTGCAACAACCTTCCCCTTCCCATAGGGATCTCTCAGAGCAACCTCACTAGCATGAAGCTTGGCCTCCTGCTCTATGCGCACAACACTCTCATACATCCCTACCTTGGAAGATAGGCAAAGGGTAGATATGATCGTCCTGATCTCGTGCCTCAACCCCCCAAGGAACTTCTGAGCTAATGACGCCTCGTCCATCGGCCTGACAAACCGATACAACTGTGAGAACCGAGTCTCATACTCTCTGACACCCATATTCCCCCTACGTCAAAGCAATGAACTTGAGCTCCAACTGCTCCCTCACTGTGGTTGGGAAGTACTTCTCCCGGAAGAGTTCCACAAAACCCTCCCACGTGAAAGTAGACATATCCCTCACCCTCTGAGTACCCCTCCACTAGTCTAGAGTATCATCCTTGAGGAAGAATGTGGCTACCTTCCTCTTCTCGATCTCATAGCACACAATCAAATCAAAATGCTTCTCCATATCCTGAATCCAATGATCGGCCACCAGATCTAGGCCTCTATGGAACATTAGTGCCCCCACCATTCCAATCTCCCGGATCAACCTTAGCGCGCGGCCTTCATCAGGCACGACTACATGAGGAACAGGCTGCTCAACCAATGACACCTCCTCCGCTTCCTCCTCATAGAACTCCTCGACAGAGAGGACTCTGCCTCCATCCCGTCTGGCCCTACCTCGGCCTCTAGCTCTACCTCCACGATGATCCATCCTACGAAGCAAGGCAACACTTGATTAATACTTGCATAAACTTAAACCGAAGTATAAGTTAGACACGGAATGTATTAACTAAAACTATAATGCTAATAGGATACACAAGGATCATATAAACTTATTACAGAGACAAAACTCTATACTAGGACTCAACTCCCTACTCCCTACATACCCGATGACATATCAGTACAAGCGAGCATAATGGTGATCCGCTGCAGTCGGGCCATCTCTCGAAAGTACCAATTCTTGATAGGAGCACAAAGTGAGACGTTCTTAATATGTTTATGCCTACATTTATACTTTGCTTAACCTTTATTGTTGTAAAATAGAGTCATATTATAGAGTAATGAGTCTTTGGTAGGGTTATCATAAAAGTGTGCTAAATATAGAGGAAAATACAGAAAATCGACAAAGTGCTAAAAGAGAATAAGAAACCTAGTCAAATAGGAGTCTTACAATGTTTCATTGAATCTGTAAAGTTTTGATCTTGTCTTTTATGAATTTAACTTCTCTAATTTTTAGTAGACAAATTGAAGATTCGGCAATGGAAGGAGTTACAACAATCGGACCAAAAGAAGCTGCCAGGAATCGGAAAGGATTTCGGATCTAATCCAGTAAGTTCCTGTACACATCAGCCAACTTCCATAAACTCTCCAGGACGGCCACTTTGATCCAGAGTGAGAGCCATACATGCAAAGAAAACTGCAGGAGTCTAGTTTCCAAATCAGTTAGAATCACTTCAAAATCTATTTTATAGAGAGAGTTATGCCCGAATCAAGACACAAATGTCAAATATGCGGAGAAACCTGAAATCTGCCGAGATGCATTCCTGTCAAGTTTCTGTGTACAAAACGTGTTCCAAGGCCTGCAATGAAGCTTCCAAAGTCCAAGAAGGAGTACAGCTGCAAGAATTTCTTTGTCAAAGAAGGAAAAGAAGAAAACCTAGTCCAAGGAGATAATGGAAAACCTAAACCTTTGCGGATTAGGATAGCAAGATTTCCTTGCCCATATAAAGCAGCCGAATCCTCTCTTAGTCTCCTATATATAGGCCGACACCCCTCTTGTAAAAGGCATCACATCTTCTGCCGAATCACAAGTCTAAAGTTCTACTAAGCACGCTATCTTAAATGCTATGTAGAATAGCAAGCCAAAAACACATCACCACCACTTCCAAATCACCCTACCCTTGCCGTACCTCCTCCATCTCCATGGCTTGTAATTTTCTAGTTTTACAACTCTATGTCTATGTAGATTGTATGTTTTTATGGTATTTTTTTTTTATGTCTATGTATGAACAATTTGAATATTTGGTTTTGCATGTTTAATATAGTTTATGATTTCGATTTCTTGGTTTTATGTGTTATCTCTAATTGTCGAAATTCATTGGTTTTCAAAAGAATAACATGTAAAGAAAATATGTAACAATTTGTAGGTCTAGGTTTTGGCAAGCATGTTCACTTTGTTCTAAATTCGTGCCTTGGTTTATTCTTTAAATTCGTGTGCCTTAAAGATTGTTGCCCTATACAATTGCAATGTATTGTGGGTATCGATCTCATATGCCGAAATAAATATAGGTTAAGATTAGCGCGACGTTGTCTTGATTTGTGTTGTTTCTTAGGGATAGAGTAGTTTAAAGAATTTACATGTCGATGTGAGAAGAGTGACGCCTTACTTGCTAACATGTCTCCTACTAAAAAGACTTATGTGCTTAAGTGTTAATTTATTTTAGTGTCTACGCGAAGTGTCATTAAAATTGTTTAGTATAAAGATTAGGGTTTATGTGCGAAGCTAAGTCCTAAGTACTTGCGAAGTCTTATATTGATTAGGTAACCGCGACGGGCCTAGTTAGGTTGGAACTAAGTCGAGTCTAGAATAATTTGTGCTTGTTGTCGTGCCCCTTTACTTGCTCTTTGTTATGTGTTTTGATTGCTTTCGGATAAGTGCTTTGTGTGAAAGATGTCGATCACTTATAAATATTAGCTTACGTTGTCTTTTAAATTTCATAGGTAATATAGATCAATCCGAAATTCTCCCCTTTATGGTTCGAGTTTGTATATATGTGTGTATATATGTATATGTTTGTATATTTGTGTTAATGCTTTATTTGATTGTGTACCCTTCAATCTCCAGACAGAACGATCCCTACTTATTCTATACTAACGATGACATTTTTGTAGCGTTAAATTACGTGTGAGTCCTCCCGGTTCACGTCAATTACCACCAAATATGTAACCCTACGCTCTGATACCAACTATCACACCCCGAATTTCGGATAATAAAAATCCAAATTCGACAATGTGAAAATTCACAAATAAACTCAAATACTTAAAAGTTATCTTACAAATAATTAAGTATAACATCAGAGTTCAAGTGTGTGGCTCAAAACACTCAAAAGATTACATCATTAAATACATAGATGTAAAATAGAGTCTCACGCTAACGCTCTCTAACCCAAAAATAAATACAAGTTAGACCATGGATCGCACCTACTAATCGTGCGACTCAGATGCCGCCTCCTAGCTGCTGGTCCTCACCTGTAGGTCTAACCCCTACACCATCAATTGGTGCACCGGGTTGTAAACAACGAACCCGGTAAGCTTTTCAAAGTTCGTGTGAGTAAAACAGACAAAATCAGAATAATATAATTAAAACACGAATGGAAACCACATTTCCAAAACAATCACAACCAATTAAAAGAATAAAACTCGGGCGCAATGACCACCGTCACTCCCCTCCAATTCACACAAAGACAAACAGACTAGAGCTCTAACTGATCATAACCAATCACCCGGCCAAAGGCTTGGTTCCCGATATATTTGCCATAAGGATCCCTTTCACCACTTTGGCGAGATCTTACATTGGCCGTTGGTTTCCATACCAACTCATTCACATGTCACACGACTCACACATTCACAATCATAATAATTTCATAACATAATAAATTCACCAAAATGCACACTCACAATATATATATTTCACGTAAATATATATATATATATATATATATATATATATTTATATATATATATACACACACACGCGTAGACATTCACTCAGGAATAGTCCACTAATACCAACTATAGTCGTTGATCGTAAAATACATTAAAAATTATTTTTATATTAAAATCATTTTACTTACCAATGAACCGTAGTCGATCAAGTTCATTCAATTTCAAACAAATATTATTTTTATAAAATAATTTCACATTTAACGATCCATTTACTATAATTTAATTTGTAATATATAAGAACACTGTGAGATTTACTCACCTCTTACTTCCGCTGCGTCTTCGATCTCATAAGGGTGAGGTACTCACGCTCCGTCAATCACCTAAGCATCACAATCGGAAACTTAGTAGCTAACTCAAGTCTACAACTTGCACCCAACCCTTACTCATAACTCGGAGGATTGCCTACGCGAGGCTAACCTCCCTCCGAGCCTCTCAAGGTCCCCGAAATCGCCTACTAACCCGCACATGCATATGGACTCACAAAATCGCAACATGCTCATACGGTAATTAAATCATGCAAAATTATATACACTCACACACACGTAATTATGGACTTAAGATTCCAGGGCACCCATGGCAGTCGGACGAGCCGCCACACGCCGCCCTAAGAGGCGGCATGTGGGCCCCACACACCTCCACCAAAATCGACAACTTCACACTAGGGCTGGGCGTTTTGGCCCAAAGGACCGAAAGCCCGGCCCGAAAACCCTAAAAAATCTCGGTCCGAGGCTCGGCCCGGCCCAAAACCAAGTCCAGCCCTTCCCAAGCCCAGGCCCGAATTACAATAACCATATCTGCTTATCTCTTCTTTTCTCCCACCCGCAGTCACACTCCCCTTCCCCCCCCCCCCCCCCCCCCCCGAGCTCCACCGAACCTCGCCTCCACTTCCTCCCCAACCTCGCCTTCATTCCCTCCGTTGCTCCAGCCACCGAACCGAACCAAGCCCAAGGTCGCACGCCGCCCCCCTGCTCCACCGAACCGAGCCTTCACTTCCTCTTCCTCCTCTAACCTCGCCTTCACTCTCTATGCTGCTACGGCCATTGATCCGAGTCTTCACTTGCTCCAGCCTTCTCTTCCTCGCCGACCCTCCCTTCCTCAGTAAGTCCGATCTAGACTGGGTCGCCTCCAAGTCCATCTTCTCCGGTAAACTCTGCCTCAAAATCGCAAACTCCGCAGAGGCCTTAGCTGCTGGCGGAGCCAAGTCCTTCCTCCGCGACCACGCCCAGTCCCGCTGTGCCTCCCTCATCTCTGGCCTCGTCACCCGTCTCGAGATCCCCGCCTCCCCCCACGCGTCCTACGTCGGCCATGGTTTATTTTTGGGCCCGAAAAAGCCCGAAAGCCCTGCTCGGCCCGAGGGTGTCGGGCTTTGGAAATTTTAGGCTCGGCCCGGCCCGCACCCAGCCCTACTTCACACCACCACAACCACATCTACAGGTAGATCAGAGAGAGGGAAGTCAGAAGGTACCTGAAACGACCCTTGGTCAGTTGGAGGGCGGCCAGAAAAGCTGCTGCAACCTTCCCTTCACTCAGCCGATGCAGCCTTGGCTGCAGCTTCCAAGCACTCAGAGATCGACCGAGTACTGTCCAGAGGAAGGAGGATAGCCGAACAGGAGAAGCCCCGAGCTCCAGCCTCGTCAGTGGAGCTAGCAGCTCTGATGTCAATGGTAGCCGTAGCTTTCGGGCTCTGCAGCGAACTGTACAGTGGTCGTCAGGGCTCGTCGCTGGTACGGGGTGGTAGAGGAGAGAGAGATGAAGCTTAATTTTGAGTGGTGGCTCGTGACTTGGCGTCGCCGGACGACAGAGAATAGAGGAAGGAAAGCTCTGCCATCGAGAAGAAGAAGATGAACAGTGTAGCGCGATTATCTTTGGAAATTTTCGGATATTTTGGAAAGTTTGACTTTCCTCAGATATTTTTACTATTTATAGTAATTTTTGATTTTGGAAATAACTTCAACATGTCGTAACTTCTTCATACTACGTCTGTTTCACGCTTGCCACGTGTCTAAGAACTCATGTCGTCGAGCTCTACGACTTTCATGAAAGAAACTTTTGAAAATTCACGACGGATCAAAATAGTTAACTTTTGACCCATCGAAACTTAAACGTTTTTCAAATTTTAACTCTCGAAATCACTTCCGACGTCGCGCAACTACTAACTAACAGCGTACGAATTACAAATTCTCATAAATCATCCTCTTATTAAATACGATAATTTATAAGAAATTTAATAATTAAAGTCGGGTTATTACAGAGCCTTGAGCTCCAGCTTTGCCTGGAGCGGCTGTTGCTCCACCATCGACGGTGACAGGAGATTGCGGACATCGCTGTGCCGCGCACAGATGGTGGCTCTAGGCGTGGCGTGGCTCAAACGGAAGAGGAGGTTGAGCTTATCATTTTGGTAGGTGGCACGCACCGTGGCGTGACCGGACGACGGAGAACGGAGTAAAGGAAACTCTGGCGTCGAGAGAGAGGGAGATGAACAGTGTTACCAAATATTTCTGGAAACTTTGACTTTTTCAGAAAGTTTGACTTTCCAGATATTTTTCCTACTATTTATAGAAATTTTTTATTTTAGAAATAACTTCAACAGGTCATATCGTCGAGCTCTACGACTTTCGGGAAGGAACCTTTTAAATTTTACAACGAATCAAAATGTCAACTTTTAACCCATCGAAATTAAACGTTTTTCAGATTTTAACTCTCGGAATCACTTCCGACGTCGAGGAACAACTAATTAAAGGAATACTAAATACAAACTTTCATAAATCATCCTCCCATTAGTTAAGATAATTTTAATAATAAAATCGGGGTTATTACATTAATAATTCCAAATAAAGTTTCGAAATTAATAACGAATTTCTGGGATATTACATTGGGACTGGATCCTCATTTTGATTTCGAGTCCCGTCTCGTCCCGTTAATTTTTGAGACGAGACTGGGACGAGATCACAAGACCGTGTTTGGATGTCCAGGCCTACAATTTCATAATCGTTACAGCACTTAAAATTGTGAACTAGAAGTAAAAACTTAAACGGTTCAGGTTTGACAGATTTGATATGTTCATTAGTTTAATCTATTTAGATCCCTTTACGATTACCATTTTGACTGAAAATTTATAGGAATGATTCACACTTATAAACCTATATATATTAGCCCAACTTTCCAATTATTACCGCAAGTTCATAACCATCAAATTCATATACATTTTATAGATCCAGAAAGGTGAAAAAGAATAAGATTGAAATTTGAATCATCCATTATCCCCAAGCTTCAAAAAAACAAAAACCAGTAGACTCAGTTTTGCGCTTCACCATCTCAACACACCTTATTTGTACCTCTCAGAGAGCTTCATTCCTCAACACTCATCCAAATAGGTGTAAAAAAATCGAATGCACCCTTCTCCCAACGGTTGCGAGTAGTGTGGTCCACCCACTTATGTCGTGCAACTTCTCACGAGCTACTTCGACAGCGTCTGCCTTGTCATCCTGTAATAAACACAAACAAACACAAGTCATCGTGTCGATCATAGAGAGAACGAACATTGCAAGTCCAAATATGTGGTCTAGCCTAACCTCCAAAACCTGATCAACAGTTACAATTCTAGGAATCTCAATTATCTTGTTTAGGACGGCGTACATGATTTTTGAGGTGGAAGGTTTATTTCCCATAGATGCGGAGAGGAGAAGACCGGCCCGCCCGGTATTCCCCTTAGTAAGCAGGTTTGCAGGAGATAGTACGAAGATTCACCTGTCTCTACCAGGCCCCAGGGTTTGTGTAGAAACTACAATAAACTCAAACATACACAACACTATCAACTCCCTAGAAATTAAACTAAGTGATTACCAACATACATCAATATACATCATGCAACTTCCAAAATTTAAACTCTACATGCCGAAGCATATTTCTACTTTACAAAATCCCAAAATAAAATTAAAATTTACAACTTTACAACTTCACAACAAAAATTTCCAGCAACTTATATACACAATAATAACATAAAACAAGCTTTTATAATCCCCGGCAACGGCGCCAAAAATTGATGGAAGCCTGAGCTCGCACGCAATAATAAACCCTACAATCGTTAGTAGTATATAATAAGTAGGGATCGTTCTAGGCCGGGGATTAAGGGTACCTGAAATATGATATTGTCAGACAAAAACACATGTGCAAATATACAAAATCACACTTCAAATCATCACACATATGGGGGATAATGGTTCGGCAGCAATGCTGCCCCTACACTAGGCTCGGCAATAAAAATAGAAAATAAATCCTAGGCTACTATATACAAGTTTGATCATCATCTCTCACGCATCACATAGCACAAAACACAATTTAACACAAAGATTCATATGCAAGAAAGTAAGAGACAAGTATTAGCATGTTCAAGACTCAACTTAGTTTCGACCACAATTAGAGCGATTAGCCTTTTAACCAATTGTTAGACATCTAATGTTTTAAGATCATGCTATTCGCCTTCGATCCTAAAGTTTATGCTAATCCGGTTTTACGCGTTTTAACATTTAAGCACAAGAGTCTAAAATCGAAAACATGCAAATAAGCAAGGTTGTCAATCATCTTATTTAACATGCAAGTTTTAGCTAAGGTTATACCCTACGTGAGCACAACAAATCAAAACAACCGTCAGGCATATAGTTTTATTTGTTATAACTCGGGTTAGATGAAACCTAACATCTAGATTTACATGCTTCCAGCCAATACTAATGCTTCGGTTTTTAAGTCACACCCTTAGATTACTAACCAATTTAAATCCTAAACATGCTTCTAATACCACTGCCCTAATTATCTAAACATACAAAAACCATGCATTAAAAATCGTACAAGTCATCACATAAACTCCAATGAAAATTGCAATTCATGCTCATCTTACAAAACCAAACGAAACAAAGTATTTTTATAACAACAATATGTGACTAAACCGAATATAAAAATACAAGTCATAGGGATGGATCACACTTTAGAAACCTTGGAGAGCTTCGTCTTGGTGTGGTGGAAGAGGATCGGCAGCAGCTAGGGCAGGGAATGGTTCGGTGGTGTATGGTGGTGAGATCGGGTGACTTTGTATTTTGGGTTTCGGGTTAGAACTTTGGGTAGGAAATTTGGTAGAGTTTTAGCTAGTGCTTTGCAAGAGATGAGATGATTTTACTGTAGGAAAAGTGAGGGTATATATAGAGAATAAGGGGGATGATTGCCGGCAGCCCTTAAGCCAAAAGGAGTTCAGAAAACCTAGTGCAATAAGGTTTTGCAACCTTCCTTTCTTAGTCCAATTAGGTTTTCTTTTCTGAATTTTTCTTCAAGGCTTGGGCTTCACATCTTCATGGACTTCTTATATGGTCTTGGACTTCAATTGATAAGCTTTGATCCACCAAAAATGCCCCACAATGCCGGCAGCTTGATGTTGCATCCGATCTGCCCCAAATCGGCAGCTTCTCCTAGTCAAGCTAGGAGACTTTATTTCTTCATGTTTTCCTTCAATGTCATGGCCAAGTGTCTTCCTCTTCCCTTCATAAAGCTTGGACCATCTTCACATATGCATTTGTACACCATTTGGTCCATCAAAAACAGAAAACACAAAAAGGGGGCAGTAGGTTCCTGGAATCGGCAGATTTGACCTTGTTGCAGTAATTCCGGCATATCTCCATCCGTGGAGCTCCGATTGATGTGATTCCAAGTCTCAGATAAACTAGACACATATGGCCATCTCCTCATAAAATATCTCGGTCAAATTCCATGTAAGTCGTCGGGAATGAATTTTCGAAGTTGGGACAAAGTCCCAGGAAAATCCTGTAGCCCCTGGATTGGAATGTTCGGACTGCCCTTTTGCAGCCAAGTTTTGGGTGACTTCCCGAACTCCGATTGATCTGAAATTTTAACACAACATTCCTCAACATATGAATATTAAGCACACAAAATTTCATAGAATTCGGACAAGGATAGATCATACTTTTGCTCATCTCAAAATCGCGAAAAAGACATATTTTACACTATTTTCCAGATTTCTCAAACTTAGTCATTTTTCGGATTCTTAACCATTTTTCACAAAACTCTACCAAAATTGACACTAACTACATTATGACTCTATCTTAGACAAATAAGGGTTAAACAAAGCATAAACGAGGGCATAAGCAAATAATATCGTCGCACATTGTGCTCCTATCAACTACCCCACACTTATCCTTTGCTAGTCCCTTAGCAAACTAAATTAAACTACGACTCAAAACAAACTATTGCCCCTAACAATTTGTCTCAGGCTCGTATGTACACATAGCTTTCAAGTTAATGCATGAGAATGCTAAGCACGAAAATTCCAAGCTTCATGAACATGTAACATCAATAAGAACATATAAGAACAAAAGTAAGCATGTAGACATGTTAAGCTAATTCAATCCTCCTCACTAGGCATACTCTCTTCTTTTCTCTCGAAGCATGGTTATTCACACATAAGTATATGCAAGCGAAAGATCATGAAATACAAAGAGTGACTTGCATATGTCAAAGAAACGAAAGCACTTTGTGAATTTTGATGGAAAAACCTCATATGATAACTATATGCACCAATGAACCAAAACCATAAGCTTACTCTTGAGATAATCTCCACAAATCAAGTTTAACCATCTTAAGAATCATGAAAAAGATCAATAAAAGGGTTGTAATGGGGCTAGGCTAAGAGGTATTCGATATTTGGATAAGGAGGCTCAAAACGTCACCGTGCGCTTTAGCAAAGCTCGAATCTCCTTATGTCTTCTCACCAAGGGCCGAATTTCATCTTGTTGGACCCATACTTCATTCTTTTCTTCCCATACAACATTACAACAATAATCTAGACAATAGCCATGCACAAAATTTTTCTTTTCCCATGCCTATGCCGTACCCTTTTTACCATAACTCTCGGCATATTTTGTTTTTCTTTTATTTTTGGTCCGAGCACATGTATATATTTTTTTCTTTTTCTAAGGTATGGCATGCATATATAATTACATGGCTAAGTCTACCCCACACTTGTTCTTCTTCATCACACACGCGAAAACGCTTTCAAAATTCAAGCTTTGCCAACGCATAAGGTAAAGGCATCAATATACTAAGCTTATGGAGAGTGTTTAAGGGTGATGAAAGAAAAGTTCAACGTAGGCTCAAAGGGGTTTACTAAGGTGTCCCACGACGGGCTCCAATTAGGGCTCATGCTTTATTTGGCTTTGGTGGTGAACCTAAATGATCTTTGTTCAATCACATTCAAAATCAAGGTATTTTATGACTAAAACGTTTCGAAAATCAACAAGAGTAAGTTCTAGCATACTAGAGTTCATTAAAAGCTATGGCACATAGTCATCGAATATGCAAAGAATTATGAGGTTTCACATAATAGCATGCTCGAAATTTTCAGAAATTTACACTCATGAAGAAAGCAATTTGGCTCTAAAGCTCACAATGGTTATTATGGAAACAAACTAGCCAAAACATGCATGCTTTGTTAATCAACAAGTCCTACATGCTCCTACCAATGCACAAAATCCATGAAACTCACAATTTTAATTGTATGCACAACCATCATCTATGTATGCAAAGAGGAGAAAAACATCATTGACATATTAGGGGCATCCTAAGACTCGAAACAAACAAATTAAAACACTCTATTTTTGTGTTACAATTTTCTGAATTTTTCTTTTCTAAACTAAGCACACAAAAACATAAAACAAAAACGGAACATGCTATCCCACCCCACACTTAGAAAATTACATTGTCCTCAATGTAAGCACAAAACAATATCAACGAATTTCCTAAGCATGCAATAGTCTAACATATACCAACATATCATCACAAATTAAAGAAAAAGAGAAGGGTTAAGAAATTGCAAACTCTCGGTGATGGCTCCTTCACTTTTCTTTAATCGAATTGGGTTACCTCCCAAGTAGCGCTTTGTGTTTATAGTCCATAGCCTAGACTTTTCACCGTGTTTTGCATGTGTTCATCGTGCTCCAAAACAACTCAAATCGGCAAGAAGAAGTTCCATGAGAATCTCGTTGCAAGAAGTGTCCGATTCGATCCAAGTCTTTGTATCCGGTTCGGGTAGCGTGTCCGGCTCCTGGATTGCCGTGTCCGGCGGCTCCTCTGGCGTGTCAGCTCTGTATCCGGCCAACCCTGCCGGCAATGGCAGGTCCGGCAGGGAGTGTTGGTTCGGCTGAAACCGGTGCCTGCTGCTCGGCAGCATGAAGGTTGGCCGGTCGTGCTCTATGTCCGGCAGCTCCTCTTGTTGGTGGTGTGGAAGTGGATGGTGGCTCGGCAACATCATGTGGTGGGGGATCATGGAAGTCGGAGGCCTCAACGGAATATGGTTTGAATGAATCGTAGTAAGGCTTAAGTCGGTGGCCATTAACTTTGAAACGCTTGGATGTCACACTATTCTCAATCTCAATTGCACCATGTGGAAAAACTTGAGTGACAACAAAGGGACCAACCCATTTAGAGCGAAGCTTACCCGGAAAAAGTCGAAGTCTTGAATTGAATAAAAGAACTTGTTGCCCAACTTCAAACCTTTTACCCCGGATCATCTTATCATGATATGCCTTTGTTTTCTCCTTGTAAATCCAAGCGGCATCATAGGCTTCATTACGGATTTCTTCAAGTTCGTTGAGTTGAAGCTTCCTATGAATACCGGCATCATCTATGTTCATGTTGAAGGCCTTGATTGCCCACCATGCCTTATGTTCTAGCTCAACCGGTAAGTGACATGCTTTGCCATAAACTAACCGAAAAGGAGACATACCAATCGGTGTTTTGTATGCGGTCCTATAAGCCCACAAAACATCATCGAGACGATCACTCCAATCCTTCCTTGAGGGTCCAACCGATTTCTCCAAAATATGATCTCTCGATTACTTACTTCGGCCATACCACTTGTTTGGGGGTGATAAGGTGTAGACACCTTATGTGTGACTCCATACTTCCTCAATAAGGCTTCAATGGTGCGATTACAAAAATGAGATCCTCCATCGCTAATCAAGACTCTTGGAACTCCAAAACGTGAAAAGATGTTGGTCTTGAGAAACTCGGCTACCACCTTGGCATCATTGGTGCGTGTAGCCCTTGGTTCGATCCACTTTGACACATAATCAACCGCAAGCAATATGTAGAGAAAGCCCTTACTTGAAGGAAACGGTCCCATGAAATCAATACCCCATAACTCGAAAATTTCTACCTCCATAATAGGCGTGAGCGGCATTTGGTCCCTAGCTCCAATGTTCCCCATACTTTGGCATCTATCACATGCTTTGCAAAACATGAATGCATCTCTAAAAATCGTAGGCCAAAAGAATCCACACGTAAATACCTTCAAAGCCGTCTTCTTTGGTCCAAAGTGCCCACCACAAGCTTCACTATGACAAAAAGCAAGGATGGATCGATGCTCATTCTCCGGCACACATCTTCTAATAACTTGATCACCACATTGCCTCCATAAGTACGGATCATCCCACAAGAAGTGTCGAGCTTGCTTCCTTATTCTCTTTTGTTGGTGGCTCGGCATCTCTTTGGGAAATCGGTTTGTGGCAAGAAAATTGGCAATGTCGGCATACCAAGGCTCAAGTACTTCAAGTCGAAAAAGTTGCTCATCCGGAAAGGACTCTAATAGGGGCAGCCGATCCTCCTCTTGCACAAGTCTACTCAAATGATCGGCTACGACATTCTCTACTCCTTTCTTGTCTTTAATTTCAATGTCGAACTCTTGAAGCAAAAGAATCCATCGAATAAGCCTCGGCTTAGCATCCTTCTTCGTCATAAGATATCTCAAAGCAGCATGATCACTATAAACAATAACTTTGGAATTCAAAAGATATGATCGAAATTTTTCCAAAGCAAAGATTACCGCTAAGAGTTCCTTCTCCGTTGTTGTGTAGTTGAGTTGTGCATCGTTGAGAGTCCTTGAAGCATAGTAAATGGCGCATGGCTTCTTCTCAATTCGTTGTCCAAGTACCGCTCCAAGTGCATAATCACTAGCATCACACATCAACTCAAATGGCTCGTCCCAATTAGGGGACACAAGTATAGGTGCCGTGCACAATAACATCTTCAAACGACAAAATGCTTCTTCACATGCCTCCGACCACTCAAACGTCACCTCCTTTTGTAACAAGTTGCTCAATGGCTTGGCAATTGAAGAGAAGTCCTTGATAAATCGTCGATAAAACCCCGCATGGCCAAGAAAACTTCTCACATCCTTCACACACCTAGGGCTCGGCAATGCTTGTATGAGCTCCACCTTGGCTTTGTCAACTTCTAAGCCTCTTGCCGAAATTATGTGCCCTAGAACAATGCCTTGCGTGACCATGAAGTGACACTTCTCCCAATTAAGCACAAGATTTGTCTCTACACACCTCTTAAGTATCTTCTCCAAGTTCCCCAAACATGCATCGAAGGTGCCTCCATACACACTAAAATCATCCATAAACACTTCAATAATGTCTTCAATAAAATCCGAAAAGATAGCATACATACATCTTTGAAAAGTGCCGGGTGCGTTGCATAGTTCGAATGGCATCCGCCGATAAGCAAACGTGCCAAATGGACAAGTAAAAGTGGTCTTCTCTTGATCGTCCGGGTGTATCATGATTTGATTGTAGCCACTATATCCATCAAGAAAGCAATAGTAAGAATGACCGGCCAACCTCTCTAGCATTTGATCCATAAACGGCAAAGGCATGTGATCCTTCCTCGTTGTAGCGTTGAGCTTCCTATAATCGATGCACATCCGATGACCTGTTACAAGTCTTTGTGGCACAAGCTCATTCTTCTCATTCTTGATAACCGTTACACCACTCTTCTTCGGCACTACTTGCACGGGAGATATCCACTTGCTATCCGAAATTGGGTAGATCACCCCACAATCAAGCAACTTGATAATTTCTTCTTTCACAACCTTCATCATGGGAGGGTGAAGTCGACATTGAGCTTCCTTTGTCGGCTTAGCTCCTTCTTCCAACAAAATACGATGAACACAAGTAGTAGGGCTTATTCCCTTGATATCCGCCAAGGTCCAACCTATGGCGGTCTTGTACTTCTTAAGCACTCTTATCAAATCAACCTCTTGCTTCTCACCAAGCATTGAAGACACAATAACCGGTAGTGTATCTTCTTCTCCAAGATAAACATACTTCAAGTGACTAGGGAGTTCTTTAATTTCTAATTTTGGGGCCTCTTCCACACTTGGTCGAAATTTTGTTGTGGCACTTGGAATTGACAAGAACGAATTAAAAGCTTTGGCATAGGGCCGAGCCTCTAGCTCGGCAACAACCTCCTCTAAGCTCGGCATCATAATGAATGGCTCGGCAATGATGCCTTGCTCGTTAATGCTTGGCTCGGCCGGCACCTCTTCCTCATTCTCATGCATGATTCGTTCTCCTCTCTTGTCAAATCCGACCCCTTGCTCAATCGCTAATTGCTATGCGTCGAGCGAGGTCGACATAACTTGCTCGACCTCCTCCAAAACATCAATGGCACAACCCTCCTTCAAATCAACATTGGGGAATCTCATGGCATCAAAAACATTAAACTTTATCACCTCACCATCAAACTCCATAGTTAGGTTGCCTTCGGCCACATCTATCTTTGTGCGCGCGGTCCTCATGAATGGTCGCCCTAAAAGCAATTGAGTGTTGTTGACCGGCGAATCCTCCATCTCAACCACATAAAAATCGGCGGGAAAAATCAATTGGTTGACTTGCACCAACACATCCTCAACATAACCCTCCGGATATTTGCTTGAGCGATCCGCAAGTTGAATGATGACATTATCCTTCTTGAGAGGCCCTATACTCAACGTTTGATACACATTGAGTGGCATGACATTGATCGATGCTCCCAAATCCAACATCACATCCTCAAAACGAGTGTTGCCTATGACACAAGGCACATTGAAGCTTCCTGGATCCTTCATCTTTGGCGGCAACTTCCTTTGAATAACGGCCGACACCGTCTCGCTCATAGTTACCACACGAGTCTCTCTAGTATGCCTTCTTGCCGTGCAAAGCTCCTTCAAAAACTTAGCATACTTCGGTACTTGCTTAATGCATTCCAACAAAGGGATGTTGACTTGTACTTTCCGGAAAATCTCCAACACCTCCTCATCGGATTTATCTTTCTTTGTTCTAGCAAAACGTGAAGGGAATGGGGCACTAGATGATGGCACTCCTCCCTTTACATGATTGCCGGCCACACCTTGCTTCTCGGCAGAATTCTCCTTGCCGGTTGCAGCCCTCTCGTTCTCGGCATCATCCCTCTTGGCATGGTGGTTGTTGCCGGCAGCATTGTGCTCGGCTATGCTTTCCTCGGCTTCCTCAACATGGCTGCCGGCAATGACAGGTCCGGCAACCCTCTCGTCATCCCCAATGCCCTTGAAAGTCACTCGCTTCTTCTTAGGACTTGTCGGAGGAAACAACTCTCTTCCGCTACGAGTTTGAATCACTTTGGCTTGCTCGTTCCTCGGATTAGGAATCGTATTGCTTGGCAACTTCCCTTGCTCATTAAACCTTCCCATAAAATCCACTACTTGCGCCATTTGAGTCTTGAGCTCACCAATGTCCTTTTGATGATTTTGTTGCCCCGCGAGTAATGCTTGAGTAGCACTTGACAATGATTGAAGCAAAGCATCGTAATTCGGATTGCTTGGCGAAGCTTGGCCTTGGATCGGCCCTCCTTGGCTTTGGTACGGCACAGCTTGTGTTTGACTCGGCAATGCCCCAAATTGTCCTTGGTTCGGCATGTATGGCTGCCGAGGCACAAATGGTGGCCTCGGTGCAAATGGTGCTCCTCCCTCTCTCGGTTGCATTGGTGCCCTAAGCACATTGTCATTATTCGCCCATCGAAAGTTCGGATGATCATTGAACCTTGGATTGAAATTTCCAAATCGTTGGCCTCCTTGAAAACCAATTGCATTGCACTCCTCTACTCCCTCATTAACTCCAAATTGAGGGCATTGTTCGGTCTCATGTCTCTCGGTGCAAATACCACATATACTAGCACGCTTCTTCATCAAATTACTCACCAAGTCGGTAAGCTTGTCCACTTTATCTTCTAACTTTGAGCTCGAAGACGTCTCATGCACTTTCTCATTTCTTTGCACATTGCCTCGTGCCATGCCAAATTGTTGGTTGTTCAAGGCACGAACTTCCAACAAACTTCTAGCCGCTCCGGCGTTCAACTCCAAAAAGCTACCTCCCGCGGCCGAGTCAAGAAACTCTCTCTCCATGACGCGCAATCCCTCATAAAAATATTGTAGTAAGAGTCCATCGCTAATGCCATGCGATGGACACAAAGAAACTAGGGACTTGAACCTCTTGTAATAGTCGAAGAAAGTCTCATCTCCGGCTTGCTTCACACTTGTAATTTGCTTCCTCAGATCAGTGATACGTGAAGCAGGAAAGTACTTGAGCAAAAACTCATCCATCATAGTACTCCACGAAACGATGCGACCACTAGGCACCTCAAACAACCACTCCTTTGCTTGATCTTCTAAAGAAAACGGAAATGCCTTCATTTTGAAGTGTTGCAGATCTGTCCCTCTTGGGCACATAGACTCCGTGGTGAAGTTAAACCACTGCATATGCTTGTTAGGATCCTCACTCGGCATCCCATAAAACGATTTCAGCTTATGGAGGAATCCACTCCTCAATTCAATCTCTCCAGTCTTGTCAGCTTCCAAGAGAGGATAAGTAATATTAGAAGGAGCAACTCCAGCTCCAGCAACATGACCATTCTATGATCTGATTGATGCCATGATCTCTTCTTCTTCTTCTAATTCGGCAAAAGCTTCAAATTCTGGATTCTGAAGATCACACGACGATGACACTACTGATGGGGAGCTCGGCACAGATGATGGTGAAACTAACGGCACAATAGGTGAACTCGGCAAGGATGATGATACTGATGAACTGGTTGGTGACAATGGTGGTAATGGCACAAAACGAGCAACAGCGAGTTCTTGATCTAAACGTTGCAAACGGCCTTGAAGATCTCTTGTCCAAATACTAGATTCGGACATGCATTATTTCTGAAATTTGCAACAGTTTAAACAAGTTAGAACTTCATAAAGAAATAGAAGGCAAGAATATACATCATTACAAGCCACGGCATTGGCGATTACACAACAAATTTCAAACCATAACACATATATACATTCGGCAACACATCCAATACACACGGCATAAATACAAACATTTCGGCAAAGCATCAACATGGTACGGCCATAAAGGATCAAAAATCGGAAAGTTCATGAGCATGTAATCGCTAAGTCTAATTCCTTTTAAATTTGTTCTAACTCTCGAAGTACGTGGAGCAGAGGAGATAACGGTGCAATGGACTGATACAGCCCCCGGTAGTATCATGCTTAATCCGATATACCTCAAGAGTTTGAACCACACAACATGTTTTTATCTTCGAAGAAAATAGGCTACATATGTCAAGTTATGTTCTAGCGTCTAAAGTGAGGTGATGCTTCGGCACAAGCTGTCGACTAGGTCGTGCGGATTTTACGTTTCAAAGGTCATTACAATCACGGAGGGCGAACCCCCTACAGGAACCAGGCAGGACACGTTGTTGGACACCACGGAGGGCGAACCCCCTATCGACTCACTCACCGAGAATGAACATCAGTCTATGGGCCTTGAGATCCAGTTAAACAAACCTGAGAACCATATCTATGATAATAACTTCCCCATACTTTGTAAAACAAACACGGATCCCTAGCAGTCTACAAGTGTTGATTAAAACCGCCCTCAACCTCATGGAAGTAGTACTATTACCGAAGAAACGCTTATATGCGTGGGGGGAAAGTATCCCGCGTTTCCCAATCTACATAGAAACGCCCTCCGACACAGCACCATTCACATGAAGGGTTTTGGTTATGATCAACAAAAGAGGCTTCACCTACATGTTACACTTTTGAAACTACAATAAACTCAAACATACACAACACTATCAACTCCCTAGAAATTAAACTAAGTGATTACCAACATACATCAATATACATCATGCAACTTCCAAAATTTAAACTCTACATGCCGAAGCATATTTCTACTTTACAAAATCCCAAAATAAAATTAAAATTTACAACTTTACAACTTCACAACAAAAATTTCCAGCAACTTATATACACAATAATAACATAAAACAAGCTTTTATAATCCCCGGCAACGGCGCCAAAAATTGATGGGAGTCTGAGCTCGCACGCAATAATAAACCCTACAATCGTTAGTAGTATATAATAAGTAGGGATCGTTCTAGGCCGGGGATTAAGGGTACCTGAAATATGATATTGTCAGACAAAAACACATGTGCAAATATACAAAATCACACTTCAAATCATCACACATATGGGGGATAATGGTTCGGCAGCAATGCTGCCCCTACACTAGGCTCGGCAATAAAAATAGAAAATAAATCCTAGGCTACTATATACAAGTTTGATCATCATCTCTCACGCATCACATAGCACAAAACACAATTTAACACAAAGATTCATATGCAAGAAAGTAAGAGACAAGTATTAGCATGTTCAAGACTCAACTTAGTTTCGACCACAATTAGAGCGATTAGCCTTTTAACCAATTGTTAGACATCTAATGTTTTAAGATCATGCTATTCGCCTTCGATCCTAAAGTTTATGCTAATCCGGTTTTACGCGTTTTAACATTTAAGCACAAGAGTCTAAAATCGAAAACATGCAAATAAGCAAGGTTGTCAATCATCTTATTTAACATGCAAGTTTTAGCTAAGGTTATACCCTACGTGAGCACAACAAATCAAAACAACCGTCAGGCATATAGTTTTATTTGTTATAACTCGGGTTAGATGAAACCTAACATCTAGATTTACATGCTTCCAGCCAATACTAATGCTTCGGTTTTTAAGTCACACCCTTAATTACTAACCAATTTAAATCCTAAACATGCTTCTAATACCACTGCCCTAATTATCTAAACATACAAAAACCATGCATTAAAAATCGTACAAGTCATCACATAAACTCCAATGAAAATTGCAATTCATGTTCATCTTACAAAACCAAACGAAACAAAGTATTTTTATAACAACAATTTGTGACTAAACCGAATATAAAAATACAAGTCATAGGGATGGATCACACTTTAGAAACCTTGGAGAGCTTCGTCTTGGTGTGGTGGAAGAGGATCGGCAGCAGCTAGGGCAGGGAATGGTTCGGTGGTGTATGGTGGTGAGATCGGGTGACTTTGTATTTTGGGTTTCGGGTTAGAACTTTGGGTAGGAAATTTGGTAGAGTTTTAGCTAGTGCTTTGCAAGAGATGAGATGATTTTACTGTAGGAAAAGTGAGGGTATATATAGAGAATAAGGGGGATGATTGCCGGCAGCCCTTAAGCCAAAAGGAGTTCAGAAAACCTAGTGCAATAAGGTTTTGCAACCTTCCTTTCTTAGTCCAATTAGGTTTTCTTTTCTGAATTTTTCTTCAAGGCTTGGGCTTCACATCTTCATGGACTTCTTATATGGTCTTGGACTTCAATTGATAAGCTTTGATCCACCAAAAATGCCCCACAATGCCGGCAGCTTGATGTTGCATCCGATCTGCCCCAAATCGGCAGCTTCTCCTAGTCAAGCTAGGAGACTTTATTTCTTCATGTTTTCCTTCAATGTCATGGCCAAGTGTCTTCCTCTTCCCTTCATAAAGCTTGGACCATCTTCACATATGCATTTGTACACCATTTGGTCCATCAAAAACAGAAAACACAAAAAGGGGGCAGTAGGTTCCTGGAATCGGCAGATTTGACCTTGTTGCAGTAATTCCGGCATATCTCCATCCGTGGAGCTCCGATTGATGCGATTCCAAGTCTCAGATAAACTAGACACATATGGCCATCTCCTCATAAAATATCTCGGTCAAATTCCATGTAAGTCGTCGGGAATGAATTTTCGAAGTTGGGACAAAGTCCCAGGAAAATCCTGTAGCCCCTGGATTGGAATGTTCGGACTGCCCTTTTGCAGCCAAGTTTTGGGTGACTTCCCGAACTCCGATTGATCTGAAATTTTAACACAACATTCCTCAACATATGAATATTAAGCACACAAAATTTCATAGAATTCGGACAAGGATAGATCATACTTTTGCTCATCTCAAAATCGCGAAAAAGACATATTTTACACTATTTTCCAGATTTCTCAAACTTAGTCATTTTTCGGATTCTTAACCATTTTTCACAAAACTCTACCAAAATTGACACTAACTACATTATGACTCTATCTTAGACAAATAAGGGTTAAACAAAGCATAAACGAGGGCATAAGCAAATAATATCGTCGCACATTGTGCTCCTATCATCCGGCAAGTTTACAAAAAAAGAGCAAGGGCAAAATCCTAAGGAGCTACGCCTCCACCCTCAGCGGGCAATCCACCAGCCTCTCCGGATGAAGCAGCCGCGCCTTCAGCAATCTGAGGTCCACCCTCCCCTTCCGGTTGCTCTTCCGCCGACTGCTCATGGATATCCGACTGCTCATGAATATCTTCATCAGCGGCCTTCGACATCCGCGATGCCCGATTCCCTGGCCTTCTCCAGGAAGTGAAGGAACTGATCGCTCTCATGGTATTTGAGAACAACCCGCTCGTACAGTTCCGGGTCCTCTTCCCCGGCCGCAGCGGCAGAGGCGGCGCGCACAGCGGCAGCTCCCACCTGGAGCTCGTCCACCTTGGCCACCAGTTCGGCCTTCTCCTCCTCAGCCAGCTCCTTCTCCTTCTCCTTCTCCAGGCTCTAGACCTGCTCCTCCAGCTTGGCCACCTGCTTCTTGGCTCTCTCCTCCAATCTGGCCTTCTCCCGCTCCAGCCGGGACCTTTCTGCTTCTAGCCGCTCTCGGGCTTCTGTCAGCTCGACCACCTGCCTCTTCAGCTCCTCGCTCGGATCGGGCTGGTACAGATTGTACAGCAGCTGCATAACAACAGAGCCAATTAAGCAAACAACAAAGGAAATAAGTTACGATCGGTACAATAGCACCGGGCAATTCTTACTTGCAGGACCGACTCCTTGAACTTTTGGCGCTTCCCGCCCGCTAAGGCTCCGGTGACCTCAGCCCTGTCCAGACCAAGGCCGGCCAAGTCTGCCGCCAGCTGCCGGGCGAGTGCACTCTCCGGGCTTCCCCTCCGTGCCTCCGTAGGCGCGGGGCTACTCTGCCGGGCAGCGGCAGCCTTCTCCCCAGCTGAACTCGATGCACCGCTGGTTACCTTGAGCCGTTTGGCCAGATTCTCACCGGACGACCCACCGGTCAGCGTCACCAGCGTGGAGGGAGAAACGTCCATGATCCTCCGCCTCTTCTCACCCTGGCCGTCAGGCGAAGAAGATTGCGCGCCTAATCGGGTTACCCGGGTGACGAGCGGGACTGACCTCGGCCGGTATGGAATCTGGCTCACTCCACCGGGAATCTTCAGTGGCCCCCCGGTAGTCTTGCTCTTACCGGGTCCCGCCTTGGGTGCAGCAGGATGGCTCTTCACACGCGCCAGGACGTAGCCCTCGTCCTCAACATCCATGGCTCGTGGTTCGGGATGAACCGTAAGCCGACCGGACTCCTCGTCCACCGAGGTCCGTGAAACGGCCTCGCCTTTCTCCTTCAGCCTCGCGAGAAGGTCTTCACCATCCATGGATAGGGTGGTTTCGGGTTTGATGACCGCCCGGGAAGATGCACCTGCAGGACGAGCAAAGGTTAGTATTTAAAAGTTAGCAAAAGTGTCACCACTAGCACTCGCTACGCACCGGGATCTCGCCCGAGACAGCAATACTCCAACACTTCTCTCCGGATGAAGTTGTAAGAGCTCCATTCGAGATCATCCCAACATCCGAGTATGGTCGTGATCCTCTCCTGCTCCAACTCAGACAGTTCGAACGATTGATCCCCAGGGGGCTGGAAGGTACCAGGAACCCGGTACATCTTACTCCTCTTCTGCCACTTACCGCCCGCCATCACCACCTTCTTCCTCCAGTTGTTATCCACCCAAGAAGGCATATTGGTGATGATAGGTTGAAAGCACCGGGCGTTGAAGGACAGACAACCCCGGGACCCTCGCTTCTTCGAGTAGGACAACCTGTACAGTGCCCGGAATTCGTTTACCGTTGGCATACTCATCCCGGAAAACTCATACAGGCAGCCGAGACTCAGCAGTCGCCTCCACTGGAGCCCTGGAAGCTGCGCAGGAGATATTTGTAGTGCACTGAGCATGTACTGCACGAAATCTGGCAGTGGGAGTGAAAACCCGTGGCGAAACTGGTCTAGATGCACGGCAACCCAACCTGCTTCCGGATTACAGGCTGACTCCCCGGGATTCAGTGGTCGTAGCGCCACCTCATCTGGGATACTCCACGTCTCCCGGAACGCAGCAATCTCTCCGGGGTTCATGCTACTCTCCGGCTCATCGCACACCACGGCACCCTTCCCTCTACCGATGGTGTAGCTCCCGGGCGGAGCACCAGCAAGGCGCACACCGTGCGGTATTTCCTCAGATCCTGAGGACCCGGAAGATGAAGCCCCGCTCCGGGAGCGGTCAGCGGCTTCAGACACCGAGGATTCCGAATCGAGCCAGTCCTCCAGTCTCTCCTCATCATCCACAACGGAACGCCTGCCGGCCGATTCGGAAGCCCCATCAGAACTTGCAGAAGACATTTTTAACCTAAGGGGAAGAAAAACAAAACCCTAGCGCTAGTCAGCAACAGGCTAGAACAGCGCCCTCTGCGGCCCCTCCCCAAGTTTACCGCAAACGCTCCGCTTAAAACAACTCAGTCGGCGACAGAGACCCCCTCCCCCCCCGGAGCAAAAACACCGAAAAGAAAAACAAGAACAACACTAGGCAAAGAAAGCAAGATCTTACCGATTAGTATGCTCAACCGAGGAAGGTCCGCCCTGCGAAAGCAGCGAGCAATGATAGGAGGAGAGTAAAAGAGCACTTGAGGCAACGGATGTCGCGGGGCACCTCCACAGAGTTTTTGCCGGATTTCTCTCTCTCTTATTCTCTCTGATCAAGCAGCAAAACAGAACTTGAGAAGGCAGAGGAGGCCTTTTTATAGAGAGGTCTGGTGCCCTAGGCGCTTCTAATCCCCCCAAAACACGCAAAATCAGAGCAACTCAAAAGCCCGCGAATCCAGACCCTCCATCTCAGACCGCTCCCTACCAGCACGTGTCCCAGCATCAGTAAACTGCCCACGCCATCATAACTGATGGGACTGATGGACTTCCTCCTTAAATGCATGTCAGCCACTTGTCCCGCCTGCTGGCGACAGGTAAGGGAGTTAGGAGCGGGAACCGAGGCGTCAGGCCCCCCCCCACTTCCCCAGGCTCTACGGCTGTTCCATGGCAGTTCACGGTTAGGTATCATTCAACCGGCTGCATGGCATCTCTCACCACTATGAGTTTTCTAACCGCTTCGAGAGCATTGTTCCGGGTATGAGCCATCCATCCGGTTCCATGGCAGTTCACGGTTAGGTATCATTCAACCGGCTGCATGGCATCTCTCACCGCTATGAGTTTTCCAACCGCTTCGAGAGCATTGTTCCGGGTATGAGCCATCCATCCGGTTCCATGGCAGTTCACGGTTAGGTATCATTCAACCGGCTGCATGGCATCTCCCACTGCTATGAGTTTTTCAACCGCTTCGAGAGCATTGTTCCGGGTATGAGCCATCCATCCGGTTCAATGGCAGTTCACGGTTAGGTATCATTCAACCGGCTGCATGGCATCTCTCACCGCTATGAGTTTTTCAACCGCTTCGAGAGCATTGTTCCGGGTATGAGCCATCCATCCGGTACCATGGCAGTTCACGGTTAGGTATCATTCAACTGGCTGCATGGCATCTCACCGGTTAGGTAACATTCAACCGCCCCGAGACCATCTCACCGGTTATGATCATCCAACCGGCTCGAGAGCATTCTTCCGGGAACGAGATCCACTCGGCCCCATGGCATCTCACTGGGGGACTCGTCTCGATATGGCAGAACGCCCGGTCGAGGTCCGCCTGGTTCCATGGCATGACCCCGGTTATGAGAACATTCGACCGGCATGGGCTTTATACACCCGGGTGAGTTTACATCTAACACATGTACTCTTGTCCAGCAGGATAAAAACCCTGCATCGCACTGAACTGTGGTCAATATGGGGCTCTACGCCGAGCCTTGTCACCTCAACGCCACCCCATTTCCTCAACGCTTATTCCAACACAAGCTGAGAAGAACTAGTAAGTGTTAACCGGTGCCTCAACAAACCGCAACACCGGGGCCACCTCCCCGCAGCCTAGCAATATGGACTCGTCTCGTTATGGCAGAACGCCCGGTTGAGGTCCCATACTCTGACTCGTACCGATTTGGCAGAACGCCCGGTCGAGGTCGCAGCCTAGCAACATAGACTCGTCTCGATATGGCAGAACGCCGGTCGAGGTCTCATACTCCGACTCGTACCGATTTGGCAGAACGCCCGATCGAGGTCGCAGCCTAGCAATATGGACTCGTCTCGATATGGCAGAACGCCCGGTCGAGGTCTGGCTCACAAGTTCACTTGGGGGACTCGTCTCGATATGGCAGAATGCCCGGTCGAGTTCCCATGCTCTCCGGCTCGCTCTGGTATGGTAGAACGCGGGGTCCAGGTTCCATGCACACATCTATTGCATAACAGATTTCAACGTCCCATTATCATTCCATGCACACATCTATTGCATGGCGGATTTCAGCGCCCCATTATCATTCCATGCACACATCTATTATCATCCCATTCTACAACACTTGAGCACAGTGCTACTTATATTGCAAGCATACAAACTGTTGCATATCATCGGTAACAGGTACTCACCCCGGTCACGCCCAATCTCAACGCGGACTTGGGGGACTGGGCACCGTTGGGTTGGTAACCCTGCGGGTCTGCGGGACAAGGGCAAGACAGTTTTAAGTCCCCATTCAAGATTGCACTTGACTGGGAACTTGGGTGACTTGTTGACAGTAGCCACAGAGGGGCTACAGCAGGCCCGCAGACCCGCAGCTAGTGCACCAGGGGCCGGCCCGGGGCCCGGGACCGGATCACCAGAACCCGGCCTCGGGGTCCAGCAGTCCATCCTGCTACCAGGGGCCCAGGGTCCGGGGGCGCCTGCCTGCCTAAGAGGTCACCAAAGCTGCCCTTTGGTGTGCAAACAGAAGGGAACCAGTCCCACATCGAAGGGTAAGGCCAGACCTCACCCCTGGCCACCTATATAAGGGCCCCAACTATCCTCATTAATAGGTAACTGATCCTTCCTACCGCTTATATACGTGCTTAAGTTATATCTATTCCAACTATACTAACTTAGGCATCGGAGAGGAGAAGACCGGCCCGCCCGGTATTCCCCTTAGTAAGCAGGTTTGCAGGAGATAGCACGAAGATTCACCTGTCTCTACCAGGCCCCAGGGTTTGTGCAGAAACAATATCTACTATATGAGTTGTTAAAAGTAGTAAGTTTTCAAAGTGGTAGTTGTGCATTCAAAGTCGTAATTCCAACTTAAGGACTCGATCACTATTTTGAGTATGAATATTACTACTTGAAGGACTCATGTGGTAATTAAATATTTTACAATTTTAACAACTCAGTTACAACTTTGAGGACTAATATTACTAATTTAACGACTCATTTATAATTTAGGTTATAGTTGATGATGCTATGCCACTACCAGATCCGAAAGTATGGCCGACGAAAAAAATTTCGTCGGCTATGGCTATTTTTCGTCGGCTATACTATTTGCCGACGAAATTTTCGTCGGCTATACGTCGTCGGAACAACCTCGTCGGCTATACTAATGGCCGACGAAAAAAACGAATTCGTCGGCTATAGTAGAGTATGGCCGACGACTTTACCGACGAAAATATTTTTCGTCGGCCAAACCTGGGACAAATTGCCGACGAATTTCGTCGGGTATTTTCAAGTATGGCCGACGAAATTCAGTAAGTATAGCCGACGAAAATTTATTAATTCGTCGGCTATTGGTTGTTAACAATAGCCGACGAATTAATAAATTTTCGTCGGCTATTGGTTGAAAACAATAGCCGACGATTCTGTAAATTTTCGTCGGCTATTTCCTCGAAATATATTAATATTTAATAGGCATTAATTAGTTATAGCCGACGAAATAATGCAAATTTCGTCGGCTATACAACTTATAGCCGACGAAAATAGGTAAAATTCGTCGGCTATAGTTATTATAGCCGACGAAATAATGCCAAAATCGTCGGCTATTCTTACATTTGGGGAAAAAAAATTAAATTATTTTCTAAATTACCATTCCAAGCAACCTGCAAATCACAAAAACAGTCCATGCATTTGCACCAACAAGAAACACGTCTAAATACCATTTTTATTAAATTCGTTCTAATATACATAAACCCTAAACCCTAATCATCACCTAAGCCACTAAAGTCCAGCAGGTCATCCCCAGCATCCTGCTCTCCATCAGGCTCGTCATCCTGGTGACCGAACTCGGGAGGTTGAGGCATTGGAGGTTCACCTAACCGCTGAAACGGGAGCGGGGGTGGAAGGCCTTGTTGTTGTGCCGCGAACATCTCATACCACCAGGTTTGTTGGCCGTCGTAGTTGTGTTGCCGAATTCTTTCGCATTCGGCATGCCAACCGGCCATATCCAACTGATACTGCTGTGATCTGCGGCGCATCTCCTCCTGATACTGCTGTGTTCTGCGGCGCATCTCATCCTGATACTGTTGTGTGCTGCGGCGCAGCTCCTGTACTGTCTGGGACGAGGTCGCCAATTCCCCCCTCATATGCTGGCTCTCCCCGCCTCCCTTCTTTTGACCTCCCTTAGTGGTCTTCAGAAGCCCTAGTCCAGAACTTCCCAAACCCCGGCAGTAGAAGTTGTTTGTCCGGTTTGGGAAGGCTGCGTCGAACATCCTCGCTGCCGTTTGGACACTGGACCGGTCGACATGGCGCATGGCTTCTTCCAGATCTGCCTCAGAAATGTTCGGTTGTGTCTCCCGAACTACTTGCTGGAACACCTCTTCTTCGGCCCCGTTGACCCTCTCCTAAGTGTACGGGAAAAAAAATTAATATTATAACAAATATATAATTAAGTAAAATTAATAATTAAAATTTTAAAATTGTAATGAACGACTTACGAGCTGTTCTGTCGCTTGTGGATAAGCGATCTTGAACGTCTCCACGTACGGGTTGCTATCAGGATGATCTCTGAGCGCCTCCTCCTGATATTGTGCAAACGGCCGTGAACCAGCATGATGGGGGGTTGTGTTCCGACGGCGGTTCTCAGAGTTTATCCGAGAACGTTGCTTCAAACAAATAATAAAATGTTAGAAAAATGCATTAAAAAATATTAGTGTAATAATTATAAAATAATTAAACTAATAATTAAAATTTTAACAAAATAAACATTTTTACTGAAGTTTAGTATTTACCTGCATAACTGGGTTGTTGAAGTCTACTGTCTTCAACCAACGCCACTCGTACTCCCGGAACATGAACTCCCTGGGAGTACCCATACGACCAAGGTAGTCGTATTCGTTATAGTGGGAACGCAGCTCGTTCTTCCACTCTTTGAACCTACGAAAAAAACAAAAGTGCATTAGAAATATTATTAATATCATAAAATATTAATAATTATAAGATAATTATAATATCATAAAAACAAACGTACCTCGAGTTCTGCTGGGTGTCCGCCCAATCCCGCCTGTGTTCGGCAATCTCGAAGAATGTCTTAAACATAATATTTTATTAGTTTTACAATTGTAATAATACCGAAAGTTATTAAATATTACGATAAATAAATTAAATTTTTTAAATTACTCACCGACGCGGCGTTGTTCACCTCCCTCTTGATCTCTTGAGGCACATCAGCCCACCGGGTCCACAACATAGGGACTCTGTCCCTAATCACTGACCCCACGCAACCCGAGTAGTCGCGTTTTTTCTTCCCCTGAACCTCCTGATTAGGAGGTTCGTTGATCTGAATCCTGCCCCTGCGCTCAACAGTTTTCCTGAGCGTGTCAAAACAGATGACACCTCTCGTATTCCTCCGTGAACTGCTAGCGGCTGTCCCTATCACAAAAACGACGATTGGTTAATAAAATTAAATATTAATGCGTTAATTTTAATAAAACATTTAATTAATAAAATCAAATGTTACCTGAAGTGGATGACTCGTCTGTCGACTTCCCCTTTCTCCTCGCCGAAATAAGGTGGTCAGGGTCCTCAAATGGCTGCTGCTGGTATGCCTCCGCAGCACTCACGTACTGAGGCATATCAGGCCATATGGGCACACCCTGATAGTCGACCTCCGGTATCGCCGGAATGTTGTACGGGAGGAATAGCTGGTTTGGGAGAGTAGGAGCCTCAGTCGAGTCAGCAGCAGATGAACGGGAGCCGGAGCTCGCATGCAATAATAAACCCTACAAAAGATCGTTAGTAGTATAAGCAAGTAGGGATCGTTCTAGGCCGGGGATTAAGGGTACCTGAGATATGAAATTGTTAGACAAACATATATACATATATACATCACAAACGTCACATATGGGGGGAGTAATAGTTCGGCAACTTTAGAAAACAGAAAATAAAATCCTAGAACTAATATTTACAAGTTTGATCATCATCTCTCACGCATCACATAACACAAAACGCAATTTAACACAAAGATTCGCATGCAAGAAAGTAAGAAACAAGTATTTAGCATGTTCAAAACCTAACTTAGTTTCAACCTACAACCAGAACGTTTCCGATTTTTACCTAGTTGTGAGACTTTTTCTATTGTTTTAAGATCGAGCTTTCGCGAGGTGATCCTAAAGGTTATGCTACCTTATACAAGTAATAGCATTGAAGCACAAAAGTCTATAGCCGAAGACACGTAAACAAGTAAGGTCGTCAATCTTCTTATTCAACATGCAAGTCCTAAGATTAACCACTCTAGGTGAGCACAACAAATCAAAGTGATCATACGTCTACTTAGTTCATTATAACTCAAGCAAATTAAACCTAATACCTAGATTATGTTCAAAGACAACACTAAGTACCGATTATAAGCCCTCACCTTAGGTCTAACCAAATTAAATCCTAAACATGCTTCTAATATCATTGTTCTAATTATCATACATACGAAATCCATGCATTAGAAATTGTAAAATTCATCACATAAATTCCAAATAAAATCGTAATTCATGTTCATCATACAATACCAAACGAAACAAAGTATTTTTATAACAACAATATGTGACTAAACCGAAAATAAAAACACAAGTCATAGGGATGGATCACACTTTAGAAACCTTGGAGAGCTTCGTCTTGGTGTGGTGGAAGAGGATCGGCAGTGGCTGTTGTAAGGGATTGGGATCGGTGGTGATTGGTGGTGTATGGTGGTGAATCGGTGACTTGGTATTTCTAGGGTTTCGGCTTAGAACTTTGAGTAGGAAATTTGGTAGAGTTTTGGCTAGTGCTTTGCAAGAGATGAGATGATGTTTTTCTGAATAAGAGATGGCTATATATAGAGGAATAGGGGTGAGAGGCTGCCGGCCACAAGAATGCAAGAAGGTAGGTTTTGGTTTTCCTACTAGGTTTATGTTTCCTTGTTGAATAAGTATTTGCATTCTTAATTTTCTTTTTCTGATTTTTCTTCAAGGCTTGGGCTGCACATCTTCATGGACTTCTTGTATGATCTTGGACTTCAATTGATAGGTCTTGATCCATAGAAAATGCCCCATAATGCCGGCAGCACACAGAGGCAGCAATCTGCTAGAATCGGCAGCTTCTCCTAGTGTGACTAGGAGAACTTGTTTCTTCATGCTTTTCTTCAATGCCATGGCCTAGTGTCTTCCTCTTCCCTTCATAAAGCTTGGACCATCTTCACATATGCATTTGTGCACCATTTGGTCCATTAAAAACAGAAAACACAAAAAGGGGGCAGTAGGTTCCTGGAATCGGCAGATTTGACCTTGTTGTAGTAATTCCGGCTTATCTTCCTCCGTGGAGCTCCGATTGATGCGATTCCAAGTCTCACGTAAACTAGACACATAGGGCCATCTCCCCATAAAATATCTCAGCCAAATTCCAAGTAAGTCGTCGGGAATGATTTTTCGAAGTTGGGACACAGTCCCAGGAAAATCCTGGAAGCCCCTGGATTGGAATGTTCGGACTGCCGTTTTGCAGCCAAGTTTTGGGTGACTTCCCGAACTCCGAATGATCTGAAATTTTAACACAACATTCCTCAACATATTAATATGAAGCACACAAGATTTCATGGAATTCGGACAAGGATAGGTCATACTTTTGCACATCTCAAAATCACGAAAAAGACACATTTTGCAATATTTTCCAGATTTCTCAAACTTAGTCATTTTTCGGATTCTTAACCATTTTTCACAAAACTCTACCAAAACTGACACTAACTATATTATGACTCGATCTTAGACAAATAAGGTTTAAACAAAGCATAAACGAGGGCATAAGCATGTAATATCGTCACACATTGTGCTCCTATCAGCAGACTGAGTCGGACTCGGCATCGGCTCCCGATGAACCTCAGGCATACGAACCTGAGGAACGTCGGCAGCTATCTCCTCGTGAAATAGCTGCCGACTAAACCTCGGAGCCACGGAAGGACCGACACGCGGAAGTGAAGTGCTCGACGGCCGCCCCGCCTGGAGAAGGGTCTGGTGCCGAGAACTCACACTCCGTCGCGGCTGGTCTGCATCCACAGTCCTCTGCGGCTGGGATGAATCTACACTCCTCCGCGGCTGGCTGGTGGTCCTCTCAGGCTGGCTACCGGTCCTCTCGGAGTCTGCGGAACTGCCGGAATTTCTAGAACTTCTAGATCTGCCGCCACGATGGCCTCCGAATAGGTTTCTTAATGCATCGGCCATCTAAAGCCCGAGGCATTAATACATTAATTGATATTAAATTATATTATATTAAATAACAAATTCTAATTAATATAATAACCAATAATACTAACATATTTTAATATAACAATTTATATACTAACATATTAAATTATATTATATTAAATAACAAATTCTAATTAAATATAATTAAGCTATATATATAATTAAGCTAAATTATACAATTAAGTTATCAATTTATATAATTAAAAAAACCAATTTATCCGTATAAATTATACAATTACACATAAATTATACAATTAAAATAAATTTGAAAACAATTACCTAAATTAACATAAATACCTAAAATTTATCTAAATTAACATAAATACCTAAAATTTACCTAAATTAATATAAATACGTAAATTATACCTAAATTAACATAAATACCTAAATTATACCTAAATTAACATAAATACCTAAATTATACCTAAATTAACATAAATACGTAAATTATACCTAAAATAACATAAATACCTAAATTATACCTAAATTAACATAAATACCTAAATTATACCTAAATTAACATAAATACCTAAATTATATCTAAATTAACATGAATTAACATAAATGAAAAAAAAAAAAAACTTACTGCCCCGAATTGAAAATGGAAGGGAGGAGGAGGAAGAGGGAGGCGGCCGGATTGGAGGAGGGCTGTCGGATTGGAGGAGGGCCGGCCGGATTGGAGGAGGGCTGCCGGATTGGAGGAGGGCCGGCCGGATTGGAGGAGGGCTGCCGGATTGGAGGAGGAAGAGGGAGGCTGCCGGATTGGAGGAGCAAGAGGGAGGAGGGGGTTGCCGGATTGGAGGAGCAAGAGGGAGGAGGGAGGCTGCCGGATTGGAGGAGCAAGAGGGAGGAGGGGGTTGCCCGATTCGAGGAGGAAGAGGGAGGAGGACGACGAGGGGAGCGGCGCTGGATCGGATGGAGAATTTGGAAAAATGCAGCAAATGGAGGCTAGGGTTCGGCTGCAACAAACTTATACCCGATAGTATAGCCGACGAATTAAAAATATTTCGTCGGCTATACTTAAGTATAGCCGATGAATTAAAAAGATTTCATCGGCTATACTTAAGCATAGCCGACGAAATACTTTAATTCGTCGGCTATAATTAAGAATAGCCGACGAAATATATAACTCGTCGGCTATTGTTTGAATGTCGTCGGCTATAGTTTAGGCGCTCAACAGCCGTCCGATCTCCCCCATCCAACGGCGGACAATGAAAAGGCGCGGATCACTAGAGTTTAGCCGACGAAATTTAATATTTCGTCGGTTATACTTTAGAAAATCACAGTCGTTAGATCTCAGCCATCCAACGGCGGACAATAAGCGGATCGCAAGAGTTTAGCCGACGAAATAAAGTATTTCGTCGGCTAAACGTTTGATCAAACTACGAAGTCAAACCTCTAAACCCTATAAATTAAAACAGAAATTGGCCTGTCTAAATGACGTTTTCTGGCCTTATCTTCAACAGAGAATAGTTTCAAATCGATGAGACGCGACTAATCGTATAAAAATTTTCCTCAAAATATTTACCGACCGTCAGGCTACCCATAGGAAAACGGGAGTAAAAAACAGTTAACCGCAATATTCGGCACACAGATTTTGTCGGAATCTGCTCATTTTTCAACCGTAGACGTATTTCAATATTTCGGTCATATCTTATTTCACGACACATTTGCATTTGAAGAGTCTACATATAGTAACTATTTGAAACTATACATTCACTTAAACACTTAGTAAACAAGTTAAGGAACAGTAGTGCATATGTTCCGATTTTGAATCTAAAAGTTTGAAAAATCTATTCCAACCGTCAGATATCACCGTTAAGATTAAAAACATGTATGAAAAAAAATCCAACTACATCTGACAACGTTAAAGGCTCGATCGGGACGGTCAAACTGCAAAGTCAAACTTCTAAACGCTTTAAAACGGAAATTGGCCCGTCTAAATGACGTTTTTTGGCCTGACCTTCAACATAGAATAGTTTCAGATTGATGAGACGCAACTAATCGTATAAAAATTTTCATCAAAATATTTAGCGACGGTCAGGCTACCCATAGGAAAACGGAAGTAAAAAACAGCTAACTGCATCATTCGGCACACAGATTTTGTCGGAATCTTCTCATTTTTCAACCGTAGACGTTTTTCAATATTTCGGTCATATCTTATTTCACGACACATTTGCATTTGAAGAGTCTACGTATAGTAACTATTTGAAACTATATATTCACTTAAACACTTGGTAAACAAGTTAAGGAACCTTAGTGCATATGTTCTGATTTTGAATCTAAAAGTTGGGAAAATCTATTCCAACCATCAGATATCACTGTTAAGATTAAATACATGTGTGAAAAAAAATCCAACTACATCTGACGACGTTAACGGATCGATCGGGACGGTCAACCGGGTGAGTCAAACCTCTAAACGCTTGAAAACGGAAATTGGCCCATCTAAATGATGTTTTTTGGCCTGATCTTCAACAGAGAATAGTTTCAGATCGATGAGACGCAACTAATCGTATAAAAATTTTCCTCAAAATATTTACCGACCGTCAGGCTACCCATAGGAAAACGACAGTAAAAAACAGTTAACCGCAATATTCGGCACACAGATTTTGTCGGAATCTGCTCATTTTTCAACCGTAGACGTATTTCAATATTTCGGTCATATCTTATTTCACGACACATTTGCATTTGAATGATGAAGCAATGGTTTGTCGATAGTGATAGAAAATGGAAGCTAAATTTTTTTATTTTTTTTTTAATCATAGCCGACGAAATCAAACCTAGTACTCGTCGGCTATTCTTTTGTCGTTTTCGGTCAAAAAGAAAATAATTATTTTTCAAAAAACTTATGGCCAACGAAATAATGAATTTTTCGTCGGCCATTGTACGTATAGCCGACGAAAAATTCATTATTCGTCGGCCATTATTTTTCAAAAAACTTATGGCCGACGAAATAATGCATTTTTCGTCGGCTATTCTCTGAAAAAAAAAACCAAAAAAAATCAGTGGTTTTACACCTCTCCTATTCCGATTTTCTGTTCACATATAACCAAAATTGAACATAAAAAACCAGAAACCCAACAGTCAACATATTTCAAATTTTTGTTTAAGGGGTTTGGAACCCAGCCTAGCTGGGAGGCTCATCCCCACGCCCGTTCATTAGAAATGAGTTGATTACAAATGAAATGATTACATCATTTAAATTACTTAATCCGTCGGATTGTAATCGGAATCATCGGATGAGTCTTCTTCGGTTTCTGAATTGCTCGATAGGGGTAATCTATGTCTTTCCTCACCACTAGAGTCCTTATTAGTTTCTTCATTTGGATCAACATCAACAAGCAGTGGCTCTTCACGTCGAATTCGCACCGGCGTGTCTAGGCGAATAAAAGAGGAGTCAGGAATACCGTTTGAGTTGGGCTCTTGATACGCGGTGCCCCCTTCCTCGTTCTCTTCAGCCACTCCAAGTGTAGACGCCCGGTAAATGTTGCGATGGTGGATAGTGTTGACTACTTTCCACGGGTCACCCTTGGCGTGATCATCAAGATAAAACACTTGTTTCACCCATGTGGCTAAAACGAACGGGTCGTCCTCATACCATGATGTACTAGTGTTCACAGAACTTATGCCGTATTGATCGGTTTTCATGCTCTGCGGCCGTGTGTCAAACCATCTACACTGAAAAGGTGCACTTTCATGCCTTCCCCGTAATGCAGTTCCACAACTGAATGGAGAACACCGTAATAGTCAACTCCACCATCCCCACCATGTGCCATAACCCCTGAATTTTGTGTTTTCAGTCTGAGGTCTCTGTCTTCACATCGAAATAACACACCATTCACCTTGCACGTTGCATAAACTTTTGAATAGACCGGCCTCCTCGCTAAAAGTCTGAGTTCGTGCGACCAATTTGGGTGATTATCATTTTCAATAAGGTCCATCTGCAACCATCAAAATCAACTATAAATATGAATAAATATACACAATAATATATGAACACGTATAGAATAGTGTTAAAGGTACGTACCCAGCGGCCGAAATACTCTGCGAATGTCTGGTTGTGGTAATCGAGATCACCTGCTACTCCTTCACAGCGTAGATGTATGTCCTTCCAAAACTGAACTTCTGGACAGTTGATTAGTACCCACCAATGTGCAATGGCTACCTCATAATCTTTCAACTTGTAGGAAACTGGCATGTTTCCACCGAGTACAACATCGTCGGAGAGTATGGAAAGATTGAACTGTGACGGTACATCTTCCTGTATGCTTTCCTGTAACGCTCCGAAATACAGCTTCATGTAGGTGACACACTCGTGCGCAATATATGCTTCAGCTATACATCCTTCAGGTGCGGATCTGTTTTGGACAAAACCACCGTATTGTCCAAGTTGCCTATAAATCAAGTTTTTAAAGTGTTATGATAATACATTAACACTATATCACACATATTGATGAGGAAATTAACATAAGGTGTAAAATACGTACCTTTCCATCGGATACATCCAAGTGAAGTGCACAGGACCGGTAAGCAACAACTGCCGAGGAAGATGGATCATGAGGTGAGGCATGATGTCGAAAAAATTTGGAGGAAATATCATCTCAAATTTACACATGATATGAACGATGTCTTGTTGCATTTCCCGGAGGTCAGATTTTCTCACTTCCCGTGTCCATACCTTCTGGAAAAATCTTGCCAACGCTACTAACGGCTCCACAACGTGACGGGGAAGGAACGGTCGAATGAAAACAGGGAAGAGACGTTGTAGCAGGATATGATTGTCATGACTTTTCAACCCGTACAGATTGTTGAATTGTCTGTTGACACACTTGGCTATATTTCCAGCAAAGCCTGAAGGATACTTGGCCCCACTTATCCAATGGAAAATTTCTGATTTATGCTCAGGCTTGACGGTGTAAGGAGCTTGAGGCATTTTTCTCTTCCCTTGTTTCAACCATAGTGGTTTTCTGATATTCATGTTTTGCAGATCAGTGCGAGCCTTAGGACCGTCTTTCGTCTTCCCCTCCAAGTTCAGCGTTGTGCCCACCACACTTTTAGAAACATTTTTTTCTATGTGCATAACGTCTAGGAAGTGACGGATCAGCAACTCACACCAGTACGGGAGTTCCCACAATATGCTCCTATGTGTCCAGAATTTGTACTCATCAGGCCTTTTAGGAATTTCCGCTACAATGTCGGGATGATTGCTGAGGGGCCCAAAATCGTACTCATTAAGTCTTGCTAAAATTTCTCTTCCTGTCCATCTTCTGGGAGCACGGCCGTGTTTTTCGGTTCCATCAAATGCGGCGGACTCGTAACGCCAGTGGTGATCCGCCGGAAGGAACACACGATGACCCATTCGGCATATCTTGTTGCAATGAGGGGTGCTCCCATAATCGCTGAGGCACTCTGGACAAGCCTTGTATCCCCTAACAACGCTGCCCGACAACATCCCATAAGCAGGAAAATCACTGATGGTACCAATAACCATGGCATGCATTTGGAACGTCTCCTGCTTGTACTTGTCAAAAGTGGGATGACCAACGTCCCACAATACCTTAAGCTCTTCAATCAATGGTCTCATATACACATCGAGACATTTCCCTGGGTAACCAGGCCCCGGAATCAACAACGTCAACATATTATATTCCTTCTTCATGCACATCCACGGAGGAAGGTTGTAAGGTACCAAAAACACCGGCCATATACTGTATGAAAGACTCATGGTGCCGAAAGGGTTGAACCCGTCGGTTGAGAGCCCGAGCCTGACGTTTCTGACATCTGACGCAAAATAAGGAAACTCATTGTTTATATGCTTCCAAGCCGCTCCGTCAGAGATTTGTGTCATGATATCTGCGTCTCCCGCATCCCGCTCACCGTGCCACCTCATGGCTTTTGCGGTGGTTTCTGACATGTACAACCGCTCAAGCCTATCTCTCAACGGAAAATACCGAAGCACTTTCACAGGTTTCCTATTGCCTGCTCCCGTCAACTTATATCGGTCAGACTGACATATCGGACATGCGTCAAGGCTAGCAAGGTCATTCCCTTCTGCATCTTTACCCCAGAAGAGAACGCAGTCAAATGCGCATGCATGGATCTTAATGTAGGAAAGCCCTAGATCTTTGAGGATACTTCGGACCTGACGGTGATTGGTAGGATTACGATGACCCTCCTCCAACAACGAAGAAGTGTACTGTAGATATTCATCCACTTGCCTGATGCTCCCTTTTGTCTCGACTTTAATCCTCATTACCTCCATCACACTTTGAAGAACTGTCTTCTCAGAACTTGAAGACACAGGGTTCTGTTGCAATGCAATTAGTTTGTTGTACTTGTCAAAGGCAGCAGTGTTGACAACTTGTGGAAACGGTTGCACCGGGTCCTGCATATATTATTCCCCACGTACACCGCTTTCAAAAGGAAACACGTCGTTGACGAATGCCATTGTTGGATCGTTGGATGTACTACTACTGCCCGCCTCAAAATACTGCCCATGATCATGCGATCCATCTAATGATGGCTCACCGTGATATATCCAACGTGTGTACTTCGGCCAAAACCCATTACTCTTTAGGTGCTCCCATACTGTCCTAATCGGAAATCGACACATATCACTGCGACACTTACATTTCTTGCACGGGCAATAATGGTAATTCCCCTTTGCATTTTCCTCGACGAACTGCATAAAATCCACAACTCCTGTAGTGTATCGTCGGTCATTCCTTGGAAGCGAAATCCAACTCTTATCTCGATCTATATATAGCCTGATAATAATATATATGTATAACTTTAATTAATAATAAATTAATTAACACATATATATATTACAATATATATTATTATCAACATCAACTCATATATATATATATACCATTAATTAACAACCATTATTTAAGTTCATTACACTATCAACGACCATTAATTAACATATTTATATATAAATTAACACTAATTAAAATAACATTATTAAATTAAAGCACATAATTATACTCTAACTGAAAATCAACTCAACTACAACTCAAAATCAACATATATACATACATTCTAACACTAAAACAACAACAAAACAAAAAATCACTTACTATATCAAAATCACTAAAACTCAAAATCAACTCAACTAAAACTCAAAATCAACATATATACACATATACGTACCTATATATAGCTCCACAATGTAAGAGAGGACGAATTTCAACAATACCCACAGATTTTTCACTCTTTCTCCCGTTTTTTTTTCAAATGAGCAGCTTCTGTCCAGATTTGAAAATATAAAGACTTATAGCCGACGAAATTGTCAATTTCGTCGGCCATTCTTCCAAAATTTGTATAGCCGACGAAAACTTTAAATCGTCGGCCATTATAGGAGTATAGCCGACGAAAAAAAAAATTTTGGACGACGGAAAAAATCGTCGGCCATTCCTGTAGAATAGCCGACGATTTTTCATTTTTAGCGACGAAATAAAAAATCGTCGGCCATTCTATGGGAATAGCCGACGAAATTTTTTTTTTGCGACGAAGAAAGTGTTTCGTCGGCCGTTTTTTTTTTTTCGTCGGCAAAGCCCATTTTTCTTGTAGTGTGCATCAACATATTGTAGAATTTTTCTAATCGAATATAGGTGGTCCATTTTATGCTTAATTAATTTGTAACAAATTCCTTATTATATATGCATATCTTCGCATTACATATGTAAATCCAATCAATGCATAATCACGCATTGTATAGTCATATATCACTTGCCCACACAAAATAACCTAATGTCTCAAGTTTGATTTAGAGTTTGTTAACATTCACGACCGACACTGAAACTAATACTAACTGAGGTGACATACATTCTGACACCATCTCAAGCCTAAAGACGCAAGGTTTGTACAGAACCAAGTGCTAAGTGACATGAACTACCATTTACAGTTAGACCGCTATAAATGAGTAATGTCAGGACTATGAAAAATTATTACTTTAAAGAGGTTATTATAATATCGATAAATGAATAATTATTTATTTATCGATATATCAATATATATTATTTTATTAGAAAATGTCCATTTAGTACCAATTTAGCCCCCTCATTGCCCATTCCAATGAATTCCTTAGTTTCTTCTCCAATTAAACATAAGATAATAACTCCTATTGCCCATTTCAACAAATCTTTTCAACCCTACTACAATTTTAATTTTTTTCTTCCCTTTTTCCCTTCACCCCTCATACACTCATATGAAGAGAAAGTGGAAATAGAGAAGAATCCTAAACCCTAAACACTAAACCCAAACTCCGCCGGCGTCCAATGACCGGTGGCCGGATTCCAGTCACCGAACTCCGGTTGCCGGATTTTGGTCACCCAATTTTTTCGCCGGAATTTTTTTTTTTCAATATTAAATTACTGACTCTAACTTAAGCATGTTCCTGGCCCCCAGTAATCAGGTTACAGATTTCATATTTTCCAGTAAGCATGTTACTGACCCCCAGTAATCCGATTCTTTTCGATTTGGGTTTTTGGGTTCCTGGGTTTTGTCGCCGTTTCGCTACCGTTAGGGTTTCGTGGCGCCACGCAGCCGAGACTCCCAATCGGACTCGAGATCCGGAAATTGTTGTCGAAGAAGGTTTGGATGCCGTAAACTCCCAATCGGACTCGAGATCCGAAAATTGCTATCGAAGGATCTCCCAGGCAGGGAGGAGCACAACGACGGAGGAGATGGAGTCGCTGACGTCAGTGACGTGGCTGAGAGGCGAGGCAGACGACGGAGATTGGAGAAGCTTGAGGTTTGAGGTGGTGACCTCGTCACAGAGAGAGAGAGAGAGAGAGAGAGGAGGAAGAGAATGAGGATATTAGGGTTTAATATAAGATAATTAGGTATTTTTGCCAATATTCATTGGAGTAGGTAGGTAACATTGGAATGGGCAAGTTTTCCCCTATTTTTGTGCAAATGGTCATTTACCCTTATTTTATAGAGAGTTTTGTTGTTATTTCTAGTTGAATTACATAACTTAATTTAGTTTTATTACGTTGTCTATTTTTTATATATGAATTCCTAATCCTATTAAATTTATTTACTTTCTAATTGTGGTGCAATGAGACGCCTATATAATTATGTAACTTCAAAAATGGTAACTTGCTACAAAAATGAGAAAAAATATATTGTCTTTAATACATGTGTCTGCAGATAATTAAGAATGAAGTTCAATTAGGTTCACATACAAGAAAAAAGCTAGGAAAATAACTAAATTAAGAAATAATAAATTGTTAAGATTTCCTTAATTTGTACGATAAATTTTTTAGTTACCAAAATTTCTATGTATTTCATGTATTATTTGTGATATTTTTAAATATTTATTTTATTAACTATTATTTTATATATTTATTGAGACTTAAAGAGAGTCCAAAAAAATTATTATCTTTTTAATTAATAAATAAATTTTAATGAAAATTATTATTGAATATTTCATTTTTATGACTTATCAAACACAATGAAAATAATAAATTAATTCCAAATTTTAGATTTCAAGAACCTTCCAAACACGCGGATGGAAAATGTTTTGCCTATTCTATTCTAAATTTGTTTGCTTTCCATATGTTGACATTCTTGTCAACCAAACGAGCCTAGTAGTTTTGGCTTTTTTAGGAATACATTTTGTAAAATATCAAATCATTAAAAATCGAGTTTTGAGTTGGTATTTAGAAAAATACACTCAGAATACCACGGCGTATGAATTATATAAATATACAAAGCATTACGTGGGGGGATAATTATGTAATTTTAAAGCATTACGCTTGTACAAGCGTCCAGTGATGAGTGAAGAAGCCCCACAAACCAAACAAGTGCCAAACTGCGGAGGGCTAATTATGTAATCTCAGAAGCATTACGTGGCACTAAGGCAGCGGGTGGCGTAAAATGCAAAGACTAAATAGTAAATACCCACTCGCTCCCTAGCTCACGCGCCCCTCTCATTTTTGTCTCGGTCCTCTCTCTGCTTTAAGCGCGAGATCAGAGAGTGAGGAGCGGAAGCAATATCACAATCTGGGGTTAGGGTTGTCCCTAATCCGAACCAATACCCACTCGATTCCATTCCTCGATTTCCGAGCACGATGGGCGTCAATTCGGCATCCTCCGATTCTGGCAATGACCTCAACGAGCAGATCGAGCAGCTCATGCAGTGCAAGCCACTCTCCGAGCAACAGGTCTTCTCTACATTCTTCTTCGTCTCTCTTCATTTCATTTCTGAATAGGTTTATTGTTTTGATTTGCGAAAGGATAGGATTAAGGTTTGGATTTGCTTGGGGACAAAAAATTGGGAAGGAAATGAGTGGATTTACACGAATTCATTAGTTTTTTTTTATTATCTTTAATATTTTTACATTTATGCGATTCAGGTGCTGTTTGCTGGGATTTAGATCGAATGATTTAATTGGAAAATGTTTTGAATTTGTGTGAGATTTTAATTAATTACAAATTATTGGGAGGAGTAGAGGCTTCTTATGAGCTCTGTTTAGCTGTGAAAAAGGCTAGTTTCCGATGCGTTTTTTTCTGAATGTGGATGATAATGATACTGGAAACAGCTTAGATAGCCGAAATCGGTTTAAGAGACGTGTTGATTATGTCTCTTCTTTTAACCTGAGGTTTTGTTTTAATCTCTGTTTTAGATGTCCGAGAAATTGTTTGCATTTTTTTGTTTCTGAACCTCTTATTCTATTTGTTTTGGAGTAGATTTTACTCATTCGTCCTGTTAATAAAATACCTGTCAATTAAAAGTTCTTCTTTTCTTTGTTGTTGTAGGTGAGAGCGCTATGTGAGAAGGCAAAGGAGATTTTGATGGAAGAAAGCAATGTTCAGGTGCATCTTTTGTGTCTACTTACTGGTTTCTAATATTGGTATTATAGCACTGGTAGTGTCACGGTGTTCTTTTACTCTATAATTAGGAATTAAATACGAGTTTTGGAGTGTGGACATGTGGTTTAGGGGGAATGCATCGTAAAGTGCTGGAAATAACTTGGAAGTTGTTGAGGCTTTATTCTATTCTCTGCTTTTCTTTGAGGACTGCATTTTGTCAGTTCAGAAGGTAACTGTGTGGTGGTTATTGAGTAATTTTTATTAAGCTGAACTGGTGGGAGTTGAACCTCCTTGTTTGCCTCTATAGATACTAGTGCACTGTGCTGTATAATATTCTTTTCTTTTAATTTGTAAAAGCTACTTATTTTTCTGTTGTTTTAGAAAGCTAATCACTAATAAGCAGAAAATTGACAATATAATCTTCATCTGAATTTCTGAATTAGTTACTCTTCTTCGGCAGCTGAGAACTCACAAATCCTAACTTTATCTATAGGAAGCTAAATGTATGATTTTTACTGATATATTTGGTTTAAGTCTTTAGGCACACGAGTCAAAAATTTATTTGCTGGAAGTGTTTTTTTCCCTGTGTGCATAATACTTGCTTGTACCTCTATCCACTGTCGTTTCTTTTTAACTCTTATTGCAATCCACTTTTCAAGTCGGATATTTGAACTTTTCTTGAGAGGTGCTAACTTTCTAGTGCATGTAATACAGCCGGTGAAGAGCCCAGTGACAATTTGTGGCGATATCCATGGGCAGTTTCATGACCTTGCAGAGCTTTTCCGAATTGGAGGGAAGGTATCAGTTCTCACTGTGACCATTACATTGATCCCTTATGTTTCAGCTGAGGGAATGTTTTCAATTATTAGTTGAGAACTTGACACTGCAATGAGTATTGGAGTCTTGCTGAGCCAATGTAGAGTAAATTGTCTATAGCCAGGGAACTGCTCATTGAATTCAATTGCAGTTGGGTACTAGCCCATTTCAACTATATTACTTGTTATGTATTAGCTGTGGGCCTAATCTATATTATATAGGCCATATGCATAATTGTGTGTGCTCGCATCATTATTTTTTGTCACACTTGTTGCGATAGTCTATTAACTGTATCTTGATTCAATTTATTTTGCTTGCATCTTGCATCTAGAATTACGTTAAATTGTATATCAAATTGAAGCTAGCTTACCATATATCTTTTTTATAAGTTTATTATTGATACCATTCTGTTGGCCAAATTCTCATCAAGGTTATTGTCATATATTCATTGACAGTGTCCCGATACCAATTACTTATTTATGGGAGATTATGTGGACCGTGGCTATTACTCGGTTGAAACTGTGACGGTATGTACCCATCAATTATTTTGGATTTATTTTTTTTGGTTCTGAACTCGATTATTGTACAATATTTATTATTGTTAGTATTACAAGTACTACTGTGAAGTTGTGTTTCTGTTCGGCATAACTGATAAGTACAGTGATAGTTAGTCATTAGTAAAGAGACCATTGGTTTTGTAACTTTGACGTTCTGTTTTTCAAGACAATGGGCAATGTTTATATGCCTGCATGGGTGAATATGGTTGTTTACTTTCTAAGTTCAAAACAGTACTACAGGTTCAGTAGTGCCCAGGTGTAACTTTGACGTTCTGTTTTTCAAGACAATAGGCACTGATTATATGTGTGCATGGGTGAATATGGTTGTTTACTTTTTCAAAACAGTACTACAGATTCATTAGTGCCCAAAATCTCCTAGATTTAGAATCTAAAGTATAAAATTATTTTTCATGTGATTGCTTCTTATCTTAAATAGATCAATGTTCTCTAAAAATCCCTGTTATAAGAAGCTTCGTAGCAATTACTGGTTTAAAATTATATTGGTGGAACTGATTGTAGTTCATTTCTCCAGCTCCTGGTGGCCCTGAAAGTGCGTTATCATCAGCGTATCACTATTCTTAGAGGAAACCATGAAAGTCGTCAGGTAATTTACCTTCCTTTTAGTACTTGTAACTGCTGCATTTTATTTGTTACAAATGTTATCAAGACTACTGAACAGAATATCTTGTTGAAACTTTTAACTGTATGGCCCAGTGATCATTTTATGGCAAGACAATGAAATTTTGGGGGTGATTTTCTCACTTCCCCTTTCACATTTGACGCCTTGCATATAAATGGTTTTTGCGTGTCTGTGAACAGGAAATTTAAATTTTATAAGAAATTTGTCAAAATCATTCCCCTAATTTATTACTTCTCCTTTTAATTCTGGAACTTTGATAAGGAGATATTCCTTTATAACTGGGAGCCTTGATCTGGAGACAATATGGTTAGTATGAAATATGAATTGTTCATAGGTTCATAGTTTACTTTTTTCTTTTTGGCAGATTACTCAGGTTTATGGGTTTTACGATGAATGTCTTCGCAAGTGAGTATTCTGACTTGGCCTTGTTGTATGGTGTCTTGATATACTTGCACATAAAGATCTCCTATTTTTGAAAATTTATGTGCTTCCTTTATTATTAGAGTGCTACCTTACCAGATTTGAAGTCTCTTTCTTCATGTATTTAAATGTATAGCTCTGTTTTTCTGGTGAAGCATAAAGTTTAATGCTGAAGGTTGCTTACACAACTATGCACGCTGTCCTTGACTGTTTACGTCCTTATGCATCCTCATAAAATCACTCTGGTATGAATAGCGTAGTGGTTGCGATCCTAGTTTAGCATGATTTATTTCGTTTCAATGGAAATACAGAGGTGCAGCTTATAACCTGTGGATGTATTCATGTTAATGCTATAATATTATGGATTCTTGTGAAACATCGGGAAGCATGAGGTTGTTATACTCATGGCGAGAAAAACATAACAGATATAAAATAACTGGTCATATCACTTGTAGAAACTGGATGTAATTGAGAAAATATTGAAGTCATGGTTGGAATTCAAGTGTAAAAAAATGCACTAGTTACTTGCCAAAGGCTGTAGGATTTAATACCTCAAGAATAGTTGTTAAGTCCCTTTAAATACTTTATTTGGCTCTAGGATTTAATACCTCAAGATTAGTTTTAAGCCCCTTTGAGTTTAAATACTTCATTTGGCTCTAGGATTTAATACCTCAAAATTAGTTGTTAAGTACCTTTGAGTTAAAATACTTCATTTGGCTGGGCCCCTTCAGATAATAGAATCAGAATAGCACCCGAAACCAATGGAAGGCATATTGCCATTTCATATTTGTCGATTAAGATTTTCTGTTATGATCAAATTTGATGAAGTCTTTCTGTCCTGCTTAGTTAATGCGAGATATGCATCAAGTAGAATTGACCTACAAATTCAAACATTGTGCAAAAATTTTCCTATAATTAATTAAGCTATCATATAAAAATGAAGCACCATTGGAGGAGTGCTTCCCTCGAAATTTGACAGCAGCAATTTGGATCTCAAAACATTACTGTATGATTTTTCATGTGTTTAACAATGACTTAGATGTGCTGAAAATCCTTTCAACTAGAGTCTGTGCTATGACATGAGACTGTTGATGCTTAAGAACATGATTTGAGAATGCTATTTTGGACTTTGACTACTGTATCATTCTCCTGAGGCCTGTAATTTGTTTGTCAACTGCTCATTCTCTCCTGCAGTTTGGCCTTTTGGATGTATTGAATTTTTTATGTAGTGATTTGCCACACTAGCTTCTCTGGCAACTAAAGGATAGTGCACTGATAATCTAATGACAGGTACGGGAACGCCAGCGTATGGAAGACCTTCACCGACCTTTTCGACTACTTTCCGCTGACAGCATTGGTTAGTATTACTATCTACATAGTTGCAAGCAAATGACTGCAAGTACCGTTATACAGCTAAAATAAAAAGTGGTGTTTTTTATTTTTCTCTGAATAGAAGATAATTTATGGCAATTCACGGAAGTATAGAGGAATGCCGATTGTATATCTATTCTAGATTTGTTTGCTTATTTATGATACTCATTCTTGTTTCTCCTATTTAGGTTGAGTCAGAGATATTTTGTCTCCATGGTGGATTATCCCCTTCAATTGAAAACCTTGACAACATAAGGAATTTTGATCGTGTTCAAGAGGTTCCTCATGAAGGGCCCATGTGTGATCTGTTATGGTCTGACCCAGATGACCGATGTGGTTGGGGTATTTCACCTCGTGGTGCAGGATATACTTTTGGCCAGGTTACTTCAATTATCTGATCCTTTATTAGCATTTTTGAAGATTTTGATTTTTTTTTTAAATATAAAGGCCACCTTACCGATGTGTAGGTCTTATTGATCAAATATTCACATTTTTTTGCAGGATATATCTGAACAATTCAATCATACAAACAGTTTAAAATTGATTGCTAGAGCTCATCAATTGGTTATGGATGGATTCAACTGGGCCCATGTAAATCTTGTTTCTTAAACTTGGAATATTTCGTTATCTTGGTTAATTACTACATAGGATAAGGTTTATTGAATAACTTTATTTTGCACAGGATTAGGTCTATTGAATAAAACTATTTTGTTTGGACAGGAACAAAAGGTGGTTACCATATTCAGTGCACCTAATTATTGCTATCGCTGTGGAAACATGGCATCTGTTTTAGAAGTGGATGACTGCAGGGGCCATACTTTTATCCAGGTTTCTCTCTCTCACTCACTCTCTCTCTCTCTCTCTCTCTCACACACACACACACACACACACATTCATTATTAAGTAATCAGATCTGTGAGATCAATTTTAAGCATGCATGTTTGACATTTCTGTGCAGTTTGAGCCTGCTCCTAGAAGAGGAGAACCAGATGTTACTCGTAGAACACCTGATTACTTTTTATGAAGCAGCTGCAATGATATCATTTATTACGTAGCTCTACCACTTTCGAATGCATGGTTGCACATTGTTTTGCACAAGATGACCGTTGGTTTTAAAATCTAAACCCTTCCTGGCTGGTTATAGCGATGTTCCAAAAGGATGTAAAATACAAAGTTAAGGCGTCTGCTGATTGTCTTAGACCTGAACCTTACTGGATTTCCCATCAAATAGTTTGCCTAGTTGTATTATATCCAGCAAAAGTCTGTGGATAATCCTTATTGTTTGTTTTCGTTTTTATTTTATTTTTGTAATTTTTTTTTCCTTGTATGTTTTGCCACCCTTCCCAGTTTGGGCCCTCAAGGATGCTTGGACTTAATTATTAGTGGATAATTTCCTATTTATTCCATTACTTCATGGATACCGAATTACTGATTTCACATGATGGTGTATGGTTTTCTTATTCCACCGCACATATCATGAGTGACAGTGGTTAATATCAAATTTTTCGTTTCATGGTATATATTTTTGTCTTTTAAAGTTTTCTTTCTTGTTTATGATATTTTTACTATTGTCAAAGCCTGAGATGTTATTGCTACTAAGTCAAGGTTGGGACGGCAATGCCCATCTGACTGTATCCGATGCTCAGCATTAGGTCGCTACCAAAACTCTTTGAAGTTCCAATCTCTCGATGCTCTACTCTACCTATTTTAAGCCGTTGCCCATGTTGTACCGTGTTATTCCCTATGAATGAGGCTGAACTCCCTATCGTTGCATGGTCATTCGGAGCAGACAGCTGTATTGTGTGTGGAAAGGTTTGCCTGTACTCTATTTGATGTGCCTGATTGGAGCGGATTGATGGGATGGCACCACGCTTTGTCTTGTGCTTCGTTGTGTCGGCATTTTTAATCAATCGCTTGCAATTGAGGGCATGGAACGCCAAACCAATTGATATTGCTATCATCCTAAGACTGCAGAGGCATAGCCAGACTGACATCCAGTTCGTAACAATACAAGCAGAAGCATACAATTCGTAAACATAAATGGAAAATGAGCAAGAAGCTGTACATACTCCAAAACCTGTGATAATAGCTGTCAATCAAACATGTTCTTTCCCATGGATATGGGCAAATATCAAAATGGGATTCTTTACATACTCCAAAATATACAATTTACAAAATTGGATATATGGCACATTCCTATCGAAAATGCAGTTCATCTCATAAGAATGAGAGGTATTACAAGCTTAGCTGAGAAAATAGAGAAGGAACAAGATCTACCACTGACCATGCAAGGCCAGCATATTGAATAAATCTGATACCAGTATCGACATCGAATGAGTCTTGGCAGGAGAAAAGGTACAGCTTCTGGAGATAACCCGACTGCTTCAACCCATCTGATTTCTTCCCATTGCTTGATGCATTTAGCATAGGAATATAGGTGGTTGATTTTATCGGGATGCCTAAGGCGTTGGCTACCACTGGAAGAATCCATTTAGCAAGAGCTTTACTACAGAACTTCACAATAAGTATCGTTGGTATCCCAACCAGCATTCTTCCAATAAAGCAAGGGAATGTTAACTGCGATGTAAATATCCGTGGAACAGCTTCGTGGTGAAACTGGTGGTATGTTTGCTGGACCCCAGATACCTGGATAGAATTGCACATAATATGAGAATGCACATAACTGAAAGGGCAGGGTTTTGCATGATTTCAAGAGCCGATTCCTATTTCTCTATTCTTTGGCTAGTAAACAGTTCCTATTTTTGATACTGTTAATCCATCATTGGTATGTATCTCTGTATATGAATCAATAAACTAAAGAATTGCAAATGTAGAATGCAACATAGCAGAAATGGGCGAGAATTAAAGGGAAAAGTGCTTGTAATGCCACAGTAAACTAAAGAATTGCAAATGTAGAATGCAACATAGCAGAAATTGGTGAGTATTAAAGGGAAACGTGCTTACAATGCCAAATGCAACACCATTGAATGCTGTGTGATACTCAAAACTTGGAGTTGGAAACTCGGGAGTTGGATAAGCAAAGAGCAATATGAAGCTTAGGGCGGCCCAAAAGGTTGTAACTGCAGTACAAACACAGCACATTAATAAGAATGGAGAGACCAATATAAAAAATATATATTCCATAGTGAATCTCATTGCCATTCTAAGAGGTTAAACTAGAAACCCATTGTATCAATCTCATCGAATCATGATTCTGATTTAGCCTGAACCATATTTGGTATACTGATCTCATAGTACAACTTTGGGACACACAACGACAATCCAAATAATGGCTTCAAACTTCCCATGTCGTGGATTCTAAACTGTGCTTAGTGGCTCTTATTTGTTAGATATACTAATGTCTCATTCTATTTTGACACGATATGAGGGCATTTCCAGAAACTTATTGGATTCCAATATTTCATGTGAACTCTTCTTCCCTATCAGATTCCCATACAAGTATTGCATAACATAGCTTTCTAAGAATCTCAACTGTTAGTGACAGTTTCAGTATTCCAGTTCATGACATACAAAAGGGAAGGTGGTATGCTTGCCTTCCGATTAGTATAATTACCACTTTTGGCTGCCATCCCACCGTGTTTTAGCAACTCTAGTAATCGCTAAAGTGTTTTAGATTTAGGTCCTTTTGCATTCTAGGTTGTTTTAATCAAGCTATCAAGAGCATAAATATATATATCATAATTAAATGACTAGGAGTGCGGCATACCATTTTGTTCTGAGACTACAAAATTGTCCACATATTCGTGAACACTAAGCCAGAAAGAAAGGATCAGCAATCCAACAGCAAGCCCACCAATGATATCTACAGGACTGTGCATGCCGAGATAAATTCTTCCTATTAAGGAAACACGAGTTCAGTTTTGGTTTTGGAAAAATGAAGCCGCCGGAAACTAATAAAAGGATGACTTACCCAAACCAATGAGACCCACAAGCAAGCAAACAAGAGCAAATCCAGCAAATTTCATATAGGCATCTTCATTTTGAGCATAAGATAGGATGTAATGCAATAGGTATCTGCAGCCGACCACGCATGAGCAAAATGTTTAGTATATAAATGACAGCAAAGTGTTCATATGGCAAGGATATCATTGTACCGATAATTTATCTCCAAAACAAGTAATTTTCCACCCTCAACAATATATCCAAACTTTCAGGGCTGCTCAACATAAAATGTCGAACAAAAATGTATACTTATTATAAATAAGTATGCCTAAAGGTTTATGATCAATGCAGAGCTTTCTACAATAGTTCCCATAGCTGAATTCATACGACAAGATAAAAAGTACATACCCAGACAAGCAAACTGTGTTCAGAGTGTGAGAAGATGGCAATCCATATTCCAATGCATTATCCTCCTCATCTCTTGTAGCTGTTATTCTCCGAACAGGAGGGCAACTCGGTCTAGGAGCTGATACCACATCCTACCAAGACAGAAAAAAAAACAAAAATAACTATCGAGGTACCTGAAGCACTTAACAAAATCAAGAAACTAAACAGTAAAATCAAGAAACTAAGCAGTAATAAGGGGCTATTACCTTTATACAGTTCCCCAAGTAATCACAGAAAGCCATCAACAGGGTCATTTGCCTAGCCAATTTGCCATGCCCACTCTACAACAAAAACATTCCCAGCATACTTCAATAATGTAACAGACATAAACCCAAAACTGACATAACAGCAATCACAACTATAAAAATGACCATTGAAGTGAGAACAGAAGCATACCCAGAAAAGCAAAGGAAGAAAGGCAGTGTAGAAGGGCACAGAGACGACACATGACAAGGCAGAGAAGAAAGCATCCAAGAACCTATGCTGGTAATTCTGCAACAAAAAACCCAAATGAGATAAACAAAAGGTCATATAGAAAATGGCAAAAACACAAAGAATGATCATCTGGGTCATCTTTGTTTTGAATGGTATGAAGAAACCTGGATCCGAAGGATGAGGGGCGTGCCTGTGATGACGTGGTGGGCCACCCAAGGTTGCAGCAAAGATCGAAGCTTTGGGGTGAGATTGAGATAAGAAGCCAATAGAATCCATGTCAGAATCCCACAGAGAGTTGCACTTTGCCACACTGCTGTGCTCTCCATATTCTCTTCGTCTCTGTTTCTTATTCCTCCAGAGAAGAACAAGAACAGGAACAATGAGAGGACCCAGAAAAACAAAGAAGGAAACCCAACGAAAGACTTGGACTTTTGTCCCTAAAGATGAAGTCTTTTTCGTAATATATTTTTGATCAAATATGACTTTTCATTTTGATAGAGAAATTTGTTTTTGTATTTATGGGACTGGAGGACTTGATTCACTATTGGGATTCAAATTCGACGACAGTTGGAAGTCGGATTTTGACCGGTAGAGAAATGCCTGCCACAAGAAAGAACATTCTAAACCCTCTAAAATAGGCAAAACAATTTAAGGAAGAAAAAAATTGAAAAACTTCTAAAAAGGGAAATTTCGTGGTTTTTTTTTTTTGTTTTTTTTTTTAAACTACAAAAGTACTATTGTAATTACTTCAATTTTTTTTTACATAATTATCCAAAACTACAATTTTGTGGTCATGCAGTAAAACCCCTCTAAATTGATACTCTTGGGACCCGGGTCCAAATATCACTTTAGAGAGACTATCATAAGTGGGGTTTACATTTTTTTGCTCCAAAATGATTAAAATTGTGTTTTTAGCCACTAAATACATATACATATTTCTTTGTCTGTATTCAACTCACCAAAATTGAACATTCATGTAGTTATTTCTTTGTCTATATTTAACTCACCAAAATTTCAATAGTTTTTTGGATTTCTAAAAGATTTACTAACATTCATGTATGTTAATACTTTTACTCCAAGAAATTACTTATAAATTAGATAACATTTTCTAAGTTTATTAACACTTTCCATAGGTATGGCTGCGAAGCAATCTCCCCATGTTACAATGACCGCAAGATTCGCAAAGAACTATGTCAATACAAAAAAGACAATCCTTGTGTTACTCAAAATTCGTAAAGTATATAAAAAAATATGTATTTAATCGAAAATATCACTTTATGCGAAAGTTGGGACCGAAGTTTAGCACTACGATTTTCTGAAAAAATATTAATTATCACGATAGAGGGGTTATTAAATTTTAACACGGGTCCCGACTTCGGACAGAGATTTTTTATCAGTTTAGAGAGGTTATCACTTTAGAGGGGATCACTTTAGAGGGGTTTTACTGTATTTACCAATAGCAAGACCTAATTTTTTTATATCATCAGCAGGGAATTAACAGTAATGGGCTGTTAACCCGTCCACGACTTAATGACATAATTAACCCAAGAAATTCGTAAATTACAACCCATGTCATATATATATATATATATATCCACATATTCTCAGTCTCACATAAAACCCTAATCCTCCCTCCTTCGATGACGACCACACCAACCACTGCCTCCCTCCGCCGATGACGACCTCCACCACCTCAACCACTGCCTCCCTCCGCCGACGACAACCTCCACCACCTCAACACTCCTCCTCGCTGCCACTGTCGCACCGATCCCGCACCTTGCGCAACGACCGCTTCTCCCTCGCTTCCTGCTCCGAGAAGCCTCATCCTTCGAAGCCGTCGCAGAATTCCAACAAGAGCTTCATCTTTGTCTTCGTCTTCAAAGTTTCAATGGGGTTCTTCTCCTTCTTCGGTCGCGTCCTCTTCTCTGCCATCTTCATCCTCTCCGCTTGGCAAGCGTAAGCTCTACTCTCAGATCTAAGCTCAATCTTCAATCTTTGAATTTCCGGTTTGCTCTTTCCGATTCGATTCAGCTCTGCTTCTCCAATCTAGTTCGATTTCAGATTTCGCTTTGAAAATACAAGTGTGCTATTTGTTTTGCGATTTGATGCCTTAGTTTAAATAGGCCCTCATAATTGTTTATGCGAGCCTTATTTAAAGTAGTACGGCGGAGGTTATGGTTCGTTTCAGTTTGTGTGTTGGGGTTTTACTTCACACGGCGATCGATGAGATCTGATAAGATCTGGCTGACGAAATCAGATGGAGTATATGGAGGTTTATTTATGAGGTTCAGTTGCATTAGAAGCGCGGCGGAGGTTGATATTTCTGAGGCTCAGTGGTTTTGGAAGTGCGGCGGATGACGACATATCTTGATTTTTGAGATTCAGTGGCATTAGAAGAGCTGCGGAGGACGACGAATCTTGATTTTCTGAGGCTCAGTGGTATTGGAAGCGCGGCGGAGGACGGCGGAGTTTCTGAGGCTTAGTGGCATTAGGTTGAGATTTGAGGTTCAGTAGCATTAGAGGTACATAGTTTGGATTTTTTTTTTTGCCTCAATGAGGGTATTTTCGTAATTTATGGTTTAACAGATTCTGTTTGTTTTGGATGAAAACTTGCTAGTGGTAAATTTAAAAAACAATCTTGCTAGTGGTAAATTTAAAAAACAATCTTGCTACTGGTAAATATTAACACAAAATTGTAGTTTTGGGTAAAAACCTCAAAATATTTCCCTTGCGGTCAGCTATACGAACATCGAGTAAATCCCTGCCGTTTCCTTGATCCAAACTCTCACTTTCTCTCCTCTTTCTCTTCCTCTCTTTCTTCTCTCTCCTTTATGTCTCTGTCTCTTCTTACGACCTAAATTCTTGTTGACGGTCACCATATCTAAACCTTGAAGCTCCGGAGTCGTCAGACCAGATCGCCGACGACAACGGTGAGTGAGTTTGATTCGGATTTCGGTGAGAACTTGGGTGTGATTGAGGTTTTAATAGAAGATCTGACCCTAGGCTTTCTCCTCTCAATTTCTCTGTTTTTCTTTTCAAATTTGATGAATCATGATGAGTATTGAGGGTTAGCAGCATGGGTGTTTCAATTTGAGTTATGGGTATTGAAGATTGAGAAACAATATCCTCTTTTGCTTGGCTAAAATTTGAGTTTTGAGGGTCAGTAACTGTTAGATGCAAACTCTTCACAAGTTAATTAGAGGTAGTTTTTGAACAGATTTATAATGGGGATGTATTATTTTCAAAACTCTATTTTTTTCTTTTTGTCAAATCAGAGCTACATTTTATCGCAGTATTCATGGGTGTGCTAATGGATGAATTTAGACGGACTCAGATGTATATTTTGGAAATATATGTATGCAGGTGGATGCTTTTGATTTGAATGAAATTATGTCATGAGTTTTATGTTAAATTTGTGCTTTTTAATTTATGATCAAATATTTAGTTTTTAGGCTAGGCTCAATATTATGAATTAGGTCTTGGTTGGGTTTGCAACATAACAATTTTTTAAGGGAAACACTGAGGGGAGACTTTTGTTTATCAATTACAGTGGGGGGAAACTTTGCTTTTCTTTTATCTGAGAATGGGGGGAAACTTCATGTAATTTCATGAAAAGCGGGAAATCTTATGGAAAAAAGATGTAGATGGAAACACAATTGATGGGGATTTCCCTGTGAGAAGGTCCCACAAGTTGATATGTCAGGTTTACACTTGCCAAGTCAGCAAGTTGACGGAGGCACTTGACGGATTGGTGACTGAATAGATCGATTTGATGAGATTGAAAAGTATGAGGAAATTTTTGATTAAATTAGAAGTTCAAGAACTGAATTGATGAAACCCCAGAACTACAGAGTAGTAAAGAGAATTTACTCCGAGTTTTTTTATGAAACAACCAAACCGACTGAATTCATATTAATTGATGAATGAATGACAAAAACAACCTCTAGTAGTTTGTAATTCAAGCGATGTTGATAGCGACACATGAAGTGTGGAAAGTGAGCATGGAGCCCTTATAGATCATCAACCATTCCTCAAGGCATGCTATTAGATTGATATCAGTATTAATTGAAAGAATTAAGGCTTATGGAACTGCTTTTCATAAATTCATACAAATGCCCTTTTTTGATTATAATGTATGAAGGAAAAATCGTCCTAACAGTGTCTGAATTTTTCCAATCTAGTAGTTTTGGTGTCTCAATTTTCAAAAATAACAAAACGGTACCTGACATTTCTAGCTCGACCCAATTTTGGTATCTCGTACCGTTTAGGACGTTACCTCCGTCAAAAATTCAGGGACAAAGTGGTCTCTTCATCTATTCTCAAATCCTTCTCCGCCTCGAAGCCAAGTCCCTCATCCTCTACCAATGTGTCTCCTAGCACTGGCTCTCCCTCATTTCCAGCCCTAAATTCCGCGAACGCCACACCCTCTGAAACCCTAGCCCTCCTCTCTCCGCCTTCTTCTTCCTCTCTGCCGCCAAACGCCTCACCTTCGTCTCCCTCTCCGGCAGACCCCGATCCAATCGGCTCGATTCGGTCCCGGAGCTCATTTGCGTCAAGATCCTCCAGTCCTGCAATAGCCTCCTGCTCTGCTGCTCCGGCGAAGGCGAAACGAGCCGGAGAGGATTCTACATGGTCAATACTGCAACCAGTCAGTTCTCGAAACTTCCAGGTCCTACATATGGTTATAAATTGGTTGATAGTTTGGATGTCGCGATTGCGTTTGATCCTTGTAAAACTGGGAGAGCTGATTATAACGTGCTTTCGGTGTGGACGATTAGTCCGAATAGTATAGGGATTGGGATATATTCATTAGAGACTCGGAGATTGGAGTCTGTTAGATCATAATTCTCATACATTTGTATACCCTAAAATATGAAAATTACTTGTTCTATGAGTTTAATATAATGTTGACTAATCAATTTTCATGTTTTGTAGAAAATCCTGACAAGAGGAGAAAAAATGGAATTCCGGAAATTTTCCGTGCACCACCACTTTTGGCGGCACAAATGGCGGCACACCACCACTTGAGGCGGTTCCATGTATTTTTCGGTCATCTTTATGGAGGAGCAAATGAGGAGTAGTACATGGTACTATCACAACTAAATCCCAACCAAATTGGTTGCAATTCAACTCCACCACCTTTTTCTCTTTCCCACTCCATCATAACTCATCCCTATGGTCCAAAAGTCCAACCTTACATGCAAAAGTCTGATATGTTTTGTAGGCAATCATCACCTTTTTGTCCATCATTACCTATGCATCACCATGCCTCTACCCATCTTTTGGCATTGTTTTTGGGGAATTTTCTCCACTTTCACACTCCTCCTCTTGCTCCTTACAGGTTGAATTTGGGGCAGCTTCTCCATGTTTTTCTCTCCCTCATTTTACACTTCACTCATCTCCATTGAAGCCTTTCTCTTCCCTCATTCATCCATAACCGCCCACACTTCACTCCACCTCTTTTCTCTCTCTATTCTCTACATTTCCCACTATCTTTTCCTCCATAACCTCCATAACCACCACCTTCAATCCATAATCTCCATTACCACAACCTTCAAGTCCACCATCTTTTACTCCTACCCATCTCATTCCATATACACAAAGCTTCACCACTCCCCTATCATTCCATTCCACACACCATCATCAAGCAAGGAGAAGGAAGAGGAGTCTAGTGTCATTTGAGGATTCACCACCACCACCTTCATCATCACCATGACAAGGCCTCCATGAGTTCATCCTCACCATCCTTAACTTGAGCTTTATTAGTCACTTCTCTACCCTTACTCTTTACTTTGTTGTTCATGAACATGTTAAAGCTTGTGTATTTGATCATGAGTGAGTAGTTAGTTTGTTGGGGCTAGGGTTGAAAGTCCTAGCCAATCTTGTATGATATTGATGTAAATATTGTGTTTGATGAACTTTTCATTAGCACTTTAATATGCTAGATCAAGAGTTGAACATTCATGCTTGAACTTAATCAATTTGGGTATGTTTGTTTGCCATGACATGAGAAATGATTAGGGCTTGATTAACCTTAGTTGTTTGAAGCATGATAGCATATCATATGTGCATATTAGGGCTGTGAACTACAATCACTTAGAGATAAGCATGGTTGGTTTGCATAATTTATTCATCTCCAAGCTTTATGCACTTAGGAAAATGCATTAGATACCTAACTGGATTGAAATGCATGACTTGAGTAGTTGAGTATTACACTCGAGAGGGGTTGCTTGATACCATCAAAGGAGAGTGTCCCTTATCATACCCGAGAGGGATGTAAGGAGAGAAATTAGCTAATTAAAATGACATCATTTGCATTAGAAACATCATTGTTTACAAGAGAGGCTAGAGGAGAAAACTTTAAGTCCCAACTCGCATCCATTTCATCACATCTAGTTTAGCTTAGCTTAGTTTACATTTCAAGTAATCATTTAGTTTCTAGGCAACACCTTTTCCAACCAAAAATCAAATCACTACACCAGCTTGCATATATTCACCATGAACTTGGGTTCACTTGTGTCCCTTTGTTTGTGACTAGTACATTTGCATATTCATCTAGCATCCCTTAGGTTTCCCTAGCTAGAGTGGGTTTTCCAATCCCTTGGGTACGATATCCCCTACTCATAATCCCCCCACACTATGACTTAGCCCTTATACTTGATGGTGACATTTTGTCTAACAGAGTTTGGGATTGAATGAAGTTGAGTTCGTGCAGGAACGGTTTGAAGTCGACTTCGGATTCGGAAGGACCGGCACTGGACAACAGTGAGACCAGAGGTTGCTGGGTCGGGTCGTTGGCCTCGGGTAGAGAGCTCAGGAGGAAGGCGGCGGAGGGGCAAGGGTAGTCAAGCCGGAGTCGTCAGATTTGGTGGCGAGGCGGCCAACCGGGTCGACCCAGAAGACGGGGTAGGGGCTTCAGATTTGGTGCTTGGCGGATACGATCGTGAGGTCGAGGTCGAGATCGGGAGGCTTCGGATCAAGGTTGGAACCGACGGCGGTGTTGGCGTCGTCGGGGGGAGCGCAAGGCTAGCGTTGTCGGCGCGAGGTCCGGGGAAGCTTGCCGGAGTATACGCCAGGCAGGCCTAGCGGGGCTAGGCTAGGGCGGGGCTGCTGCCAGCCAGGCTAGCGGTGGCGGTGGGGAAAGAAAAGAGAAAAAAAAAACTAGGGTTTTTTTGATTTTTTTGATTTTTTTTTATGTTTCTTTTTTTCTTGGCTGAAGAGAATAAATGAAGAGACTATTTTGACCCTGAAATTTTGACGGAGGTAACGGTGGAAACGGAAAGAGATACCAAAATTGGGTCGTGTTCAAAATGTGAGGTACCGTTTTGATATTTCTGAAACTTGAGACACCAAAATTACTAGATTGGCAAAGTTCAGACACTGTTTAGACGATTTTCTCAATGTATGAATAGGAAAACATCATGTTGTATGGAGAATATGGTAACAAAGAAAAAAAATTTGACAAGGGATGAGAAAGTCAGAAAACTGTTTCGGATTAACTTCCATAATAAGCAAAATTGTTGCACGCATAATCTTAAAAGAACTTCGGCCTTGTGGGAGTTTTAGAACAGGGTAGAGATGGTTTCACAGTAGAAGAAAGCAATCCAAAGAGGCAACAAAAGAAAGGGCTACATGAGGAAAACTGAATTCGGGAATGAAATCCTTATGTTGTTCACTAGATGATGGATGATAGAGTTTTGTTTTAAATTTTGGCATTTCCTATCTAATTGATTTTTGTTTTGTCTGTCCTTTAGAGCATGTCCAATGGAGTATCAAATTTTTTAGTCAGATTCAAATTTTTGCATATGTGGCACATGAGCATTGATTTGTCCATGTTTCTTACCTCAGGCCCAGATGCAATTCCATGGAAACAGATGCTCATACTCTTTTTTTTTTATTTATTTTTTTTTTAATTTGAAATGAAAATTCATCTATCCTAGATTAAATCAATTTATGTGTTGACTGTTTTATCTCCATCGCAATTGAGCATGCTATTTTATTACGCCACCTACGACCCCCTATCTCATTCGATCCGACCCGATTCATTTCATTCAGCCACAGTTGAGTCATTCTCATCTCTCACTTCAGAAATTGTTAGTATATATCTATGTTGGCATTCCCTAAATCACAAGGCTGTATTAGTTGATCGATTTTATGTCCCTTTGGGATTGTAGCTACGAATGTCTTGTTGCCTGACTCAACTGCGAACGATGGTATATGGGGTACATCAGAATCACTTACCGAATGATTTTTTCTCCCACAAAGTTAATAGTAATGCTGGAGTACTTTAGAGTTTGTCGTGTTAAGTTTATATATATTGTTTAATACATTTTTTTTTTTTGAAAAAATTAAGTTAATTGTATTAATTCTCAAGCCAGAAAAGACCATTACATAGAACTAGGCCTCTCCATTACATATTCTCCATCAACCGTCTAAGGGTAGATAAAAAATTTGTGGGACAAACCACAACGATACATAGAACTAGGCCTAATCATTTGACGGTACCCATACTCACTTATTAAAGCGAGCCAACTACCAATGCATGACAAAGCATTGTAATAGGCTAATTTAAATAAAACTAGCTAAAGATTTTGGACCTAAGAAAATTAGGTAAAAAAATTAAACAGAAAGTTCTAGGCTCAATTAGCAACTCATAGGGCCCAAAAAGAAAATGTTGTCCTAGCCACCAGCAACTTGTTTTCGCCGCCGTCTAAGATGTTGAAGCCAATCGGCAAGTTTTCACCTGAAACAAATTGAAGACAGCGTTTCCACTACCCTTATTCAGCTCATCGAGATCTAAATAAAGCCAGTTGCTTGCAATATCTCTGTATTTGGGAGGATGGGTGAGACTTCCATTCAGATTCTTCAACGCTGTAGCAGATCTACAACAAATCCATGGCTGCCATGGTTGTAGCTCGACGCTGATCCAGCTTGGAAGCACCACCGCACAACCATCAGCCCAAGCACACTCCTGACGAGGTCGGACTCGATTTGCCCCAATAAATGATCATTGAGACACAGTTTGTGAAGACGATGGAGGTCTCTTTGGAGGCAACCCAGAGAAGATGCCATTAGAGGGAGGGGTCGGACAAGGACGACCTTGGAGATCTAACCAACGACGACTAGGTTTGAGAGTAAGCACCGCGCTCATCTTGTTTTACTACTTACTACTTACTACTTACTTGGCTCCTCCGTATTGCTTAATACACTTATTACTAATAAAGTTGAGGTAATTTCACTGATGGAATTGTCAATAATGTGAATCTAATTCCTTTAATTTTGCTTGTTGGGTTTGAAAATCATTGAACTAAAGAAATATCTATAATGATAAACTAAACTAGAAACTGCTCACACCCTATGGGTATGGAGAAGTGGGTAGTTAACAGCTTAGAAGTGGGTAGTTAATAACCTAGAAGTTGGGAGTTAATTTATGAAAAATAAGAGGAAAATTATTCCAGACTTTTACGTTCTTATCCCTAACAATTAGATACATTCATAAAGTTATTTAATATTTCAAGGGTATAAAAGTAAAAAAAAATTTGTTTTGGCTAGCAAGTCATGCTTCTTTAATAATAGTATAGATAACGGTCATTTATAGGGGTCCGAGTTTTCGGGAGCAAAATTTCTTCGATCCCGCCTGCCAGCAAGGCTCCTCGGTGCAGCACCAGGAAGGAGAACAAGGTCCTTGCTACTTTGTTGGCCGGAGGAGAAACGACTCTATAATTTGGGCTGGGTTTGTGTTTTTACGAACCCGGTCTGTGGCCGTTGTTGCTTCCCCATGAGGCAGCAACAACGACTGTTTCTTCTTGGGATTTCACTTAAGGTACGCGGCTCCGATTGTGTGGTTAGGGCTGTAGTTGTTTTACAGCGGTGGGGACTGGTTTTGGATTATAGTGGCGGCAACCCAGCGGTCAGATTTTTTGTTCAGAAGTGAGGCGGGGAATCAATCAGGCCGTAATAATGGTGTGAAGCTACGATGATGGAGGTGTTGCGGTGGGAGAAAACTCGCCCGCCGAAGATGGTGAGGAGGTGCTGGGTCTGGGAACAGACTTGGGCTAGTTTTGATTGGACCATTCGGTCTGAGCAGTTGAATCCATTTTTTTTTTTATCATGAATAAATTGAGATAGGTTTTTAACGTAGTTTTAGAGTCATCTCGGTAATATCGTTGTTACTTTATTTGGACTTAATCCTATAATAGTAATACTTTAGATTTTTTTAAGTTTTCTTACATATGCATTTCATGGCTCGCTTTTAATGTATCCGAAGTCTTCTGGTGAGTCATACTTGTGGTGTAACCTACTTTTCTTACATAAATAAATGTGACGCCCCATGAATTTTAAAAAAAAAATATCTATAATTACCATCACTCAAGTCCCAGTCTAGACTAACTCGTGTGGAGATCTCGTATAACATTGTTAACTATTAAGTTCCTTCCATGATTAAATTCTCATGCTTCAATACATATTTCGATTCTTTCATAAAATTTGTTTCGTGTGGTTCCAGACTAACTCGAGCGAGATAACTCTGAGCTAGTCTATCGCTGATTGGAGCCAGCCTACCATTGTAATGATAGTATGGAGTTGGTGTATCTTTGTGGTGAAACATTACAATACTGTAGGTGGAGCAATGGTATACGAACCTGGGAACAGAAATTGCCACATCAAAGATTGATTAAGTTTTGATGTAGGGTTGTCCATGTCAAAACTTGCTTCTTTGACATTGAGAACTCTAAATGAACCTATCAAAACCCTCTATCCAACTGCACATTGGGAGGGTTTCTGAAGTAATGCTTTTGTTTCAAAGTGAATCATGTGAACAATCAGCTGCGTCTTATTGTTGCTGTTATGCATTGCAAGTAGAAATCTCTGCATCTCATTATCCTCAACCTTTGATGATTCGTAGTATCTTGCATCCAATAGCCATAAGTGAGGCCCTCGAGTTTTTATTAGATTACAGAAACCCTTGATTTTTACAGAAGGATTTTCTAAGACCATGGACCATAGAAGTTTCAGAAAATAAGTTACACCATTGAGGGGAAGGTAACATCACCTTTCCCTCATTTTTAGATTAAAAATGAAAAAGAAGAAAGAAGAAAGTATTGGCTTATTACTACAATCTAGCTGAAGGACTTTGAGCTGTCTGATGTTATAATCAGACCCCTCTGCCCTTCAAGACATGCCTCTTAAGACCAGGAATATGAACATTTGTTATATAGTCTTTCCAATCTAAGCTTCCCACATCAAATCCAAACTTCTTTTTTTCTTCTTCAGACATGCTATCCATTAGTCTCTCAGTGTTGCTGTTATCAAACCTGCATCAGATGAGTATGTGTTCATCAACTATCACAGATATGCTTAATCATGATCTAAATGAAGTCACAATGGGATTGTTGATTGCTACCATACCTTCCACCATAGAAAGTATAAGGCTCATAAATACTAGCTAAGTACTTTGCTTGCTCCACTGACTTTCTGCACATCGTCTCAAGTTTCTGAGACAGCTTCCCATTTGAGGAAGCTAAAGCTGTTAACCCACTTCTTTGAGTCGCGTCTCTCCAAATGTGAGCAGAGAAATCTTCCATGGAGCTGAAGAGCTTCATTGATGGAACATTGATTGGTCTGCCTTTCGAGTCCATGCAGGGTGAGGAGTTGTAATGTTCATACAGCAGTTCAGACAAGTCTTGGAAGTCTAATGGGTTGACAACCGATGAAGTAATCTGGTAGACACTGATGTCTGGTTTCTGAGCCATTCCATGCTTCGCAATGGCGGCCAGGGTTGCATTAACAACCATGTCAGCTGGAACCTGAGCATTCATGTAGTTAATCAGAAATATTTTGGGAACCAAAATGTGATGTTATGGATGTTGAAAACTTTTCTTTTATACATTAGTGGATAGAATTTAATTACCACATCAAGTACCCCATTAGGGTCTACTAGAAAACCTGTGAGCTGCCCTTTTCCATAGTATAAAACAATTGGATCCATCATCCTGAAAACATATAGTTGAATGGTTATTTTAAATCTCAAGGAAAAGTAATTTCATATTGAAGGCATCTACACTTCAAAGATTTACCTATTTCCTTCCATCCATCCAGGAAATGGCTCTTTGCAAGTGCTTTCGATGACACTAGGTCGGATTATGACTACTGGCACATCACCTCTCATATCATCAATCAGCATTTCTCCCATGGCCTTGGTGAATACATATGTGTCTTGCCATCCATATTTTCTAGCCCTGATTACATCATAATCTTGGCGTGTTAAAACAAAAAATTAATGATCAATGTACTTCAGATCTCAATTGCTACATTTGTTCAAATCTCTTAGTCCGATCTTGTTATCCTCATGGAAACCAAGTAATTAGTGAAGAAGTTTGAAGAATAATAGATGGTGAAACTCATTACCTTTCTAAACCCAGATCTTTCATCTTTTGAGCTACCTCATTATCGTCATAAGATCCCTTGGAGTTCATGGCTAACTTTATTTCATTTTCGACATCCAGTGATTCAAATCCTGGTGGGGTTTCAGAGGTGGAATTCTCTTCGGTTATGCTTTCTCCGATAAAAAATGGCTTTTCCATAATCCTCCCTTGTCTTTGTCCATTAACATATGCTGTACATCAGAGAGGGAAATTCATATAAGTGATACCAAAATTGGACAAATAATTGATATAGAAGTCAATCGCTTACCTGTTGATACTTGCAGAAAGAGCTTAAGTTTCTTGCACTTCTTGGCAAAGGCCATAAGGTTGCAAGGTCCTTTTGTGTTTATATCTAAAGCTACATCATATCTGCAGAAAGAAGAATAATGGTAAAACTCTATCACAGTTACAAATCAATGTGACAGGGATTTGACACAAATTTAGTGTAGAGACGAAAACTCGAGGTAAAAGGTTATCATCACCTTTCATGGAATGTTGTATTAGCGGCAGAATTTATAACAACATCAACATCTTTAGCAATCAAAGCAGCTATGTCGTCTCCTATCCCTAGATCTGAATCACACACATTTCCCACCACAGGGACTAGCTTGCTCAACATGAAGGTCTGATAAGATTTTCCATAAGTTTGTCTTAGACCCTTGAAAAGCTCTGTGTTTATGATCTACAGAATACAGACATGCATCAAGTTCTAAGTAAGAGCTAGGCAATGGAATTGATGAATTATTTAGAGAAAGTTAGAAGAAATCAAGTTACAAAAACCAGACGAAGGAGAGAAGAAGACATACTTCACTTTTTAATCTTCCCATTGCAGCCTCCTTGTTTTTGGCCTTGATCAAGAGATATATCTTCCCCACATCAGGGGCAGTCCGTAAGATCTTCTCAATAAGAACTGGATATTTAAACAAGGAGGAAAAAGGGCATTTGCTGAATATGTGTAGTTTTCAATGGAAATGCATACACATGTGGCATAATGACCAAGAGATAGATATACATGTAAATACTGTACCTTTTGCTAGAAACCCAGTTCCTCCTGTAATGAAGAACCCTTTTCCTTTAAGAAACTTTACAATTCCAATACCCTCATGCATCTCCACAAAAGGCACCAAATCCTTGACGCCAATGTTGTTCTCCTTCTGGAGCTTCTGATCATTTGGAGATAAAACAAGGCTTCCTGCATCCATTAGAGTAGCAGCAGAAGAAAAACCACTAGTCTTCTTGGCATTTCCACCTGATGATGCTCTTTGGCTCAAAATCAAGCTACTCTTTTTTCTCCTCAACAAGCACCAATCCCACTTTTCGGGAAATCTTGCAAGTTTATTTGGTGGATTAATTGTTGAAGAGAAAGAGTTTAGCAATGAAGCTTCCATCACTGCCAAGGAAGAATGGGAAGCAATTAAGGTCAGATCATGAAAGAGAGAGAAGGAAAAAAAAAAAGAGGTCAACAAACAAAGTATAAGTTGTTTGAAGTTAAGAAAGCATGGTTGGGTTGAAACCTTAGCTAAACACTTCCTGTACTAAAATGAAAAGCAAGCAACAAGTAAACTACTTAAACACTAAAAGATTGAAGACGGTTTGGTTTGTCTATAAATTTTGTAGAGAGGAAGATGGGAATTAGGTGATTTTATAGTGACATTATTTGGCCCAAGAGCAATCTTTTTGCCAATTCCTTCACACTATTTTACCAACGGCTAACTTGGCGGGAACTCTGTCCTCTCATCTCCACTGGGTTTGATAATTGATTAGTGTTCTTTGGGTGAGGTATGCGTATCATATTTTACCCTAAAATGCAAGATTAAAAAAGGGTGTGGGAGATCCAAGAAAAGGGTCAAATGTATATATATACTATCTAATTTGCTGGGGGATTCGGCCAGAGTATTGACTGTATGTAATTTATGTTTTCAACTGAAAAAGTTTAAATTCAAAAGATCACCCCCATCGTCTGTATTCCAACGGTTAGGATAATTGCCTTCCAAGCAATAGATCCGGGTTCGACTCCCGGCAGACGCATCCTTATTTTTGCTTCCATGGATTCTGAATGCCTATGCACAATTTCTATTTGTGCAATTTCTGTATATGTATTTACTTTTCCTTGGCTGATGCTTCATAGATGACATAACTAACCCAGGAACATGAAATTGTCAAGCAATTAACTGTAACACGTAGAATGTTAAGTGTTGTGAATGTGTAAAGATCATGTTCAATCATACTGCAAATTTCACCTGTTTGGCCTTGTTTAGTTCCAGTCCTAGAAGCGTTACCTAAGTTCACAGTCGAAACTTGTGATTCAGGGCATTAGCTGAAACTCAGAGAACTGAACTTCGTAACGGACATGTTTCGAAAACCCTGCATGACACCCAAATGATTTGCACATTCGACAACTCGCAGTGCCTAGTTTTGTACAGCAAATCATGTACAGGAAACGCTATCCCGGTAAACAATCCCACGTATAATATGTTCGTAACTAAAGGGAAGCTAACACAACTGCTATTGAGCTACAACAGTAACAACAATACGAGTACAGTACAGCCGACAAAAAAATTTCATCACAACAATACTACTCTTATTTTTGTCTGGAAACTAAGCATCAGATTATTAGTCACCAGACAAACAACAGGGACAATTGCACTGAAAACCAAATCCTTGTGACAGGAAACTCTGCCGAGCATCGTGATCCATACTTGCATCGATATAGCAGATCCGGAGCTCTTCCCCTGGAAAACAATGTAATTAGATTTCTTTGGGTCCTATATAGAAAATGTAACCTACAAAAGGTTTTGCATATATTGACATTTTTAAAATCATATCAAGAAAATGAAACCAGCTTTAGAGATGGTTGATATATCGATAAGGACAATGTTACTGGCTATTCCTCCACTTGCATTCTTCCCATTTTTTGACCCAGTATATACCAGAAGGCATAAGTGTTTTAACTCCATAGTTCCATAGTACCACTGTACCAGACAATTCTGTACCACAGCCAGTATATGGTAGAATCACCCATTTCCTATCCTCTAACTCAATCAACATCATGTGCACGCTTACTAAGATATGGGTACAGAAAACTCTGGGCCTTGTACTAAGACATATCTGAAACAACAAATTGGATAATCCTCTTTACAGTCATCTTGTGAATTTGAATCAAATGGATTCTAAGATGCATGTTGAGGTCTGCTTTGTAAAAGAAATCGATAGCACTGGTACATTGAGGTAAGGTAGGCATGAATGGAAAAAGGATGTATGCAGGAATGCAAAAACTATTTTTGAAAAGAAGGCGTTGGATCGCAGGGTGCTCTTTTAAGATAGAAAGAAGTGAGCCCATGTAGCAATTAGCTAGCATCAAGATGACGGGAAAGGTGGTGATAGGAGAATTTATGAGTACAGAACCGACATATTTTCATGAATCTACATCTCATACCACTGTAATTAGTTTAGTCACTATACAATTCAATCCAATCTTCTTACAAGAAAAAAGAATAAAAAAGTAATTTCAATCCAATGATATATCGCATTGGATTGCAAGTTTGAAAAGATTCCCATGGCTTTACCGGTTGTTAACAATAAGATGGTAAGACATGCATTGCTGGGATTGAGTAGTAACTAGTAAGTAATAGACCTCATAATTTTAAAGGGCTGGAATTGAGTTAAGACTAGGCTAATTTGGTCCCTTAAATCGTAACCAGAAAAGAAAATGGAGGGGTATTGCAAAAGCTACTGTATGCAGACAAACCTTCATCGACATCGCGAAGAGCTTTCAATCTCGCATCTGCATTCTCTATCCATACAATGTGAGCATTTGGATCTGAAATAAAAAAAAAACATTTACTTCAAAATCAGATATAACATTGGTGGTAGAGGCACCTTTGAGGTACATAATAATGTAAACCCATCATGCTGTAATTCAGGCCAGCCAGGTTCTGTCAAAGATCTAGAATTCTGTTTTTCTTAGCATGGAAGAAACTTTATTCAATTTCATATATCTTGCTTAAGACTAATTTATCTTGGAACTTTTTCTCATGTCATATATAGATCACTACCAAAGTTAACTCCACTTACCCGCCAGAAATCCATAGTTCCTTTTCTCATAGAAGACAAACCAGTCCATTCAATGTCTTATAGCTTGTTCTTGTCTAATACTAAATTGAATTTTGAAACCTTTACTTTTGCCATATAGAAGATGACTAAATATAACCAAATATTCCATCAACTTTGTGATGATTCATGATTTACTGAATGCTCAGACACTTCTTGTGGTTGATTTCAATTGTTAAATTTCTATGCCTTACTATAAACAGAATATGCAATTCCATTATATTAAAAAACAAATGAGTTAACAAAAATTTAGCCAAAAATGCAAGGTAGAGAACAAGAACTAACCACAATCATGATTATAAAAGGATGGAAGCATATAAACAGCATTCCCAACCGCAGCTTCAGCTTCTATAGAGGCTGCTAATGATGACAGGAGATCATCGTAGCCAACTCAATACGAAATGCATTAATACGAATCCACAAGTATGCCGATGTACCATTGCTTAGTCAAAACTTATAATGTCAAAGAAAATATTCTACAAAATGCCGCAACAAAAGTACAAGGAAAAAAATCAAGTTTGAAAAGTAAAATCAGATTTCAATTTGTTGGAGGATACAGGACATCTGTTCACCCGTGATATTTGAGTTTATAAAGGCGTTCGTTAGCAAGCCGAACCCCTCTTCCATCTGAAAATTGTCACCTTATTGCATAAACGAATTGTTATTTGTTTTCTTGATAATTTAAAAACTTAACTAGATGAATAATGCGTTGATATCTTTTAATTTAATTAATATAACCAGCTATAATCTATTTTCTGTGCATTTATTTATTCCTTTACTACTGCTCTGATGAAAAATGCACTCACTCAATTACTCTATTAACTATTAAAATATTGTAAAAAGACTTGGCAGCAGCTTGAGAACAGAAACTAATAATTAAACTTTAGAAGAAGTTAAAAAAATGAACTGTCAATGAAATTATATTCAAGCATTTAGATTGCTATCCAAGCAAGTAATATCAATCGATTAACCATAAATAAAGTAAATTCTGATGTCTTCTTCAAAGAATGAATCAAATACGTACTAACCTCAGAAATCAACCCTGGAGTTAAGCTAGCAGGTTGGAGTATGTCAAGAAGGTTGGCAGGTGCAGCTCCTGACATGACCATACAAGCCAACCGCTTTACAAGTAGTGGATATTTCAAACCATTGGACCTGTGAAAGAGGTAATTAGAAGTAATATGAATAATAAACATATATGATATAATTCACCCACCAGTTGTGGTAAAAGGATGCACAGGACAGTTCCAATAAGATTTCGTCATGCATCTCTCAGTTTGCAGAGCAGATAAATACATGTGTACATATATAACCAGATATTTAAACAGCAAACTGCAAATGGGAACAGAAAAAGGATATAAATTGAAGATGGGTACTTTCACATGGATTAGTATTCCCACTTTATGATAAAGGTTTAACAGAAGTAATTTGGGGATCATGGAAGAAAAATTTACAGGTAGTGATTCTTATTTATCCTTAACAAAGAAAATGTTTTACCTCCCAAAAAAAAACAAAGACATGTTTACTCATTTGACTATATCAGACACTAGAGCAAAAATGCTACAAATGACTTCCATTATATCCAAAGTCAGCTTCAAAGTGAAGTAGGTAAGACATACAGGATGAAATAAAAGAAAAATAAATGCATTGTTTTGTTATATGTATGCATCTTACAAGAGTAAATGCATCGTTTTGTTATATGTACGCTTAGATAAAATGAAAGTGCGTCTTGGCCCAATGGTATCGTTTTGACAGTTAGTTTAGACGCATTGCTGCTAGCTTTTGTACAATGGTCCTTCCTTTTTACGTATGAGTGTTTATATACTAGTTAGTGCACACAACCAACAATAGGACTCAAACACAAAACAAAGAAGAATACGATCAGGAGTCCTCTGATTCTTTTTAAGAAGCAAAAAGTTAACAACAGACACCATGACTGAACGACGCTAAAGGAAATGAAGGAAATTAAGCAATGCGGTACCGGCAATATTCATCATAAGCCGACCAATCTGCCTTCTTCTCGATATCATGAAATCCCTAAAAATCGTAAGAAACACAAATAAATAAATGTACGTAAGCTCTGAACTAATAACTTGTTTTAGAAGCAAAACATCAAACACTTGGTGGGCACTTCACAAACATTGACCTGAGCTTGTTGCCGACACTCCTGACTGCAATAGGAAACACGCGGGGGCTGAGAGGCGTCGGAGTCTTTGAGCTTTCGCAGGCACAAGTAGCAGACGCGGTGGAGGGTGGAGAGAGAAGGGTGAGTTAAGATGGGTTTGGCGGTGTGTAAGAGCTCGCCGGTTTCGATTTTCCGGGTCGCGAAGATGCCTCGTCCGGACGACTCGGTGAGCGCGACTCGGATCGGAGGCGGTCCGGGTCGAAGCGGGTTGGCATTTTCCGGTGCGGTGGAGAACGTGGTGACAGCGGAAGAGAGATACGGCTGGTTTTGGGAAGTGGATGGTAGGAAGCGCGAAGCCCAACGACTATAACGGACTGTGGCGCGCGCCATTTTGATTCTTTCACTTGGACCAATTTCCTTAAATAAGGGTTTCTTACCCAAAACTACAATTTTGTATTAATATTTACCACTAGTAAAATTATTTTTTTAAATTACCACTAGCAAGTTTCCATCCAAAACTAACACAATCAGTTAACTCTTAAATTACAAAATTACCCTCAGTGAGCTTGTTTCTGCACAAACCCGTAGGCCTAGTGGAAACTGATGAATCAAGGTGTGATCTCCTCTTGCGAACCTGCTAACTAAGGGGAATACCGGGCGGGCCGGTCTTCTCCTCTCCGATGCCTAAGTTAGTACAGTAGGGATGAATAGATAACTTAAGCAAGAGTGATAAGCAGTTGGAGAGATCAGTTACCTATTAAAGAGGGTAGTTGAGGCCCTTATATAGGTGGTCGGACGTGAGGTCTGGTCTTACTCTTCGATGTGGGACTGGTTTCCTTCTGCTCGCACACAAAAGGACAGCTCTGGTGGCCTGTTTGGCAGGCTGGCGTCCCCGGTCCCCGGGCCCCTGGTCACAAGGTAGACTGCTGGACCTCGGGTCCGGGTGCTGGTGATCCTGCTCCGGGCCTCAGTCTGGCCCGGATGCACTGGCTGCGGGTCTGTGGGCTTATGTAGCCCCTCTGTGGCTACTGTCAACAAGTCCCCCAAGTTCCCGGTCAAGTGCAATCTTGAATGGGGACTTAATATGTCTCGCTCCTGTCCCGCAGACCCGCAGGGTTACCGACCCAACGGTGCCCCAGTCCCCTAAGTCCGCATTGAAGATTGGGCGTGACCGGGCTTTCGGGCAGAGAAGACGTGGTGATGTGAGGACTCGACCGGTGGACTGCCATGTCGGGACGAGTCCCCCAAGTTCCCAGGGTAAAACTGCTGCCAACGGTGAGGCAGGCCGGGGAGTAGCCCGATGGTTCGGCCCAGCTTATGCTGGAATAAGCGTGGGGTCATATACAGGGTTGCTAGCCTACGGGGAGGCCTGTTGGAGCGTGGAATAAGCCAACAGGTAATCCCGGTGGGGTGTTGCGGCCATGTTGAAGCACCGGTTAACACCTGCTAGTTCTTCTCAGCTTGTGTTGGAATAAGCGTGAGGTAATGTGCAGGTTTTCTAGCCTGCGGGGAGACTTGTTCTGTGTTAGAGAAACAATCTGCCCAGTGGGGTGGCGTGGAGATAACAAGTCTCGCCATGGATCCCCAAATTTATCACAGTTCAGTGTGATGCAGGGTTTTTAGCCTGCTGGAAGAGTTTGCATGTGTTAGATGTAAACTCTCCCGGGTTTATAAAGCCCATGTGTTTGGAGCCTTGAGTTGTTGCTGGCTTGTCCTTGCCCGCAAGGGCGAAAGAGAGTGACTAAACCGGTGGAATGTCATGGAGCCGGTTGAATGGTAAATAACCGGTGGGATGCCATGGAGCCGGTTGAATACTATATAACCGGTGGGATGCCATGGAGCTGGTTGCATACTACATAACCGGTGGGATGCCATAGAGCCGGTTGAATACTACATAACCGGTGGGATGCCATGGAGCCGGTTGCATACTACATAATCGGTGGGATGCCATGGAGCCGGTTGAATACTATATAACCGGTGGGATGCCATAGAGCCAGTTGAATACTACATAACCGGTGGGATGCCATGGAGCCGGTTGCATACTACATAACCGGTGGGATGCCATGAAGCCGGTTGAATACTACATAACCGGTGGGATGCCATGGAGCCGGTTGCATACTACATAACCGGTGGGATGCCATGGAGCCGGTTGCATACTACATAACCGGTGGGATGCCATGGAGCCGGTTGAATACTACATAACCGGTGGTGTGCCTTTCCTTGATTTGAGGTTGACTCTTGGGGAAGTGGGGGGGCTGGACGCCTCGGTTCTCGCTCCTACCTCCCCTAACTGCCGCATGTAGGCAGGACAGGTGGCTAACATGCAATGAAGGAGAGAGCCCATCAATCCCATCAGTTATGATGGCTTGGGAACTTTATCGATGCTGGGACACGTGTCAGTAGGGAGCGGTCTGAGATGGAGGAAATCTGCGGCTGGGGTTGCCTCTCCCCTTTTGATTGCCCTAGTTATCAACAAGGTGTAGTTTTGCCGCCTATAAGATGCTTCGCACCCCCCTCCTCTCTTCCTGTCGTATTTTGTTGAAGCTCGGCTCCTCATCTGCCGTCTCTGTGTTGTTATCTTGCTACACAACTAACTGGGCGTAGGGTAAATTCTGTTCTTAAGTTTTATGGAATCTGGGAGGTCAGCCAATCCTGTCGGTGCCTGCCGTGCGTCGACGGGAGGGTCCGTGAGGTACCAGCTGTTGGATGGCGACAGGGTGATTTTTTGTGACGAGCCGACCAGAAGCATAACTGCTGGCGAGATGAGAGATTTTCGGGCGAAGTGGGGCATTGACTCCTCCGTTAAGCTCCGGGGCCTGTATCCCGGGAAACTGGCCTGCAACCCGGAGGAGGGTTGGGTTGCCGTTTTTGAGGATCAATTTCGGCACGGGCTATCTCTGCCGCTGCCGAAGTTTGTCAAGTACGTGCTGAGCCTGATAAATGTCTCCCCCGCCCAGCTTCCTAGCAACCAGTGGCGGCAGTTGCTTGGTCTCGGGTGTTTATTCAGTCTTAGCAACATGGACTGGCCCACGATAAATGAGTTCCAGGCGCTGTATAAGATTCTCTATTGCAAAACGGCCCAGGCCTCCGGCTGTGTCAATTTTGCCGCACGGGATTTCGATCCTCCCATCACTCACCTGCCGTCGTCGGTTTCGAATGTATGTAGGAGATCGGTTTTGATGGCCGGGGGTAGGTGGCAGCGTAATTCGAAGAGCTTTCGAGTGCCCGAGGCTTATCAAGCTATCGGGGATCAGTCGTACCAGTTGGTCGACTTGGAGAGGCAACGGATAGCCCGGTTTTTGTTTGCTGAAACAGTCTGGGCCGGAGCTCTTACAATTTCATCCGGTGGAATGTGTTGGAGATATGCGAGATGGGAAAGAAACTTGGTAAAGTGCCTTGCACTGTTGTTTTGTGCGGTCGTATTTTATTCTAACCGCTCGGTTTATTGATTTGCAGCTAATGCCCCCCGGCTCGCTGTTCGGAGCGAGGAGACTGTCGAGGCGGATGGCGAACTTGTGGCCCAGAGGTTGATGGAGATGGGGGAGATGGCCTCGAAAACCGTTGTAGATCCGGACACCCTAGAGAGTACGGTGCATAGTACTCCTGTGCCACTCATGTTTCCGGATTTCCACTACGGTCGGCGGCCGGGCGGTGAGGAGAATGCCCCACTTGTTATTCGGGATGTAGGATCGGTGGGCTCACCAGGTCCGGAACCTCTAGCGCGGCCGGTGGGGTGATAGGAGCACAATGTGCGACGATATTACATGCTTATGCTCTCGTTTATGCTTTGTTTAACCCTTATTTGTCTAAGATAGAGTCATAATATAGTTAGTGTCAATTTTGGTAGAGTTTTGGTGAAATATGCTTAATTGTCCGAAAAATGACTAAGTATGAGAAATCTGTAAAATAGTGCAAAATATGTCTTTTTGGCGATTTTGTGACGAGTACAAATATGATCTATCCTTGTCCGAATTCTATGAAATTTGGTGTGATTAATATTCATATGCTGAGGAATGTTGTGTTAAAATTTCAGATGAATCGGAGTTCGGGAAGCCACCCAAAAGTTGGCTGCAAAACGGCAGTCCGAGCATTCCAATCCAGGGGCTTCCAGGATTTTCCTGGGACTTTGATCCAACTTCGAAAAATCATTCCCGACGATTCACAAGGAATTTGATTGAGATATTTTATGGGGAGATGGCCATATGTGTCTAGTTTATCTGAGACTTAGAATCGCATCAATCGGAGCTCCGAGGATGGAGATATGCTGGAGTTACTACAGAAACATCAAATCTGCCGATTCCAGGAACCTACTGCCCCCTTTTTGTGTTTTCTGTTTTTAATGGACCAAATGGTGTACAAATGCATATGTGATGATGGTCCAAGCTTAAGGAAGGTTAGAGGATGACACCAAGCCAAGGCATTGAAGAAAAAAATCAGAAAAAGAAGTTTCCTAGAAGAACCAAGAAAGGAAGGAACCAAAACCTTGTTGCACAAGGATTGCCTTTGCCGATTTGGACTAGGTTTGCTACCTAGGGTTTCTGCCGAATTTGCCTCTATAAATAGCCATGTTTCCTACAGAAAAACTTGTCACATTCCAAAGCAAAAATCTAGCCAAAGCTCTACCTAAATTTCCCAAGAGTCCTACATACAAACCTTAGCCGAAACCACCACCATCTCACCCAAAAATCCTGCCGACACACCCATTGCCGAGCAGCCATCTTCTCCACCAACCATCGGATCCACACGAGTCAAAGCTCTCCAAGGTTTCTAATGTGTGATCCACTCCCTACTCTCGGTTTTGTAATTTTTATGTAGTTATGTTAAACTTTGTCTATGAAGTTAGCATGAATTCTTGGTTTCAAACTCTATGTCTATGTATTGTTTGGAGTGAAATTTGGTTTTATAATTTGTATGTTCAATTCGTTTTCTTTGTCTTTAAATGGGTTTTGGATGTAAGAATACGGATTGCATGTTAAAAAGTAAGGAAAATATGAAGTAAAGAGATAGGATTAGATAGGCAAGCATGTTCACTCTGATTCTAGTAGTTCGTTCTTGGTTTAGTCTTTAAATCCGTGTGCCGCAAAGATTGGTACTTAGCATATTCGCGATGTGTTTTGAGTATTGGTCTTGTATCTGTCAATATAAAATAGGACTAGAGTGGTTTAAATGACTATGCATGTTAACAAGAAGTGGTGACGCCTTGCTTGATTGATATGTTTTCGACTAAAAAGACCTTGTGCCTAATTACTCTGCATATTTGATTTCGACGATAAGTGTTCTCAAATGTGTTTAGTATAACTTTAGGGTTGGACGATAAGTTAATCTTGAAGTACTTGAGAGTCTTAATCGATTAGTAAACCGATAAGGAGCTAATTAGGTTGGAACTAAGTCGGATCTAGGATATTGTGTGCTCTTGCCGTGTGTCTTGTCTTATTAATTTGCTATGTGTTTTGATTGCTTTTGTGTTGGTGCTTTGTGGAAGAATGTCGACCAAACTTGTAAATATTAGACTTAGGATTTATTTTCAGCAAGTTATTTCGTGTCTAGTGTTAAAGGGCAGCCCTTGCTGCCGAACCTCATCTTCATCCCCCATGATAAATTCGTATATATGTATATAAGTGTGACAATTGTGTGCATATATGTTTGTGAATATTTGTGTTAACATTCTCATGTTTCAGGTACCCTTAATCCCCGGCTAGAACGATCCCTACTTATTCTATACTACTAACGATTGTAGGGTTATTATTGCATGCGAGCTTAGGCTCACGTCAATTTTTGGCGCCGTTGCCGGGGATTATAAAATCTTGTTTTATGTGAATGTTAAAGTGTGTTAAAATTTGTGATGTAAAGTTTGTTAGCAATCTGTGTCTCTAACTTTAACGTATACTTATATATCCTAACTCTCTAACATGACTTTCCAACTCTTGTATTTTTTTCTTCTAACCTTGAAAAATTTGTTGAAATCGTAGCTTGTATGAAATTGTATATTCTTGAATTTTAGTTTGTTGTTTTTGTTCGATTTTATGTGTTTTGTGTCTGTGCAGTCGAACTTAAAAGAAAAGTGCAGGAAATTCCAAACTTCTGCCTAAAACAGAAATCGGGCAGTGCAGTCCGTCGACTTTGGATGGCTGCCGTTTTTAGCTCACAAAACCTGGGATGCTGAGCCATACATCGTTGGAAAGGTCTCTGAGTCTACTTTCCGTAGGATTTTACAGAAGTGGATTTGGAGCCTCGAGTCATTCCCAGTTTCAATTTGAGTACAACAAGGTCAATCTGACGGACCAGAGAACTGGGCAGATCAATCGGTCCGATAAAAGGCTAAGCAAAGCATACTTCCGCTGGTCCGATTGAGGCAAATTTTATACCGTTGGAAAGATCTATGTGTCTGCTACAAAATTTCTTTATAACAGATTTGCATTCGGATACTGGAACACACCCAAAATCAGGCCTCAAGAGAAGCAGCACACTGTCAAGAGGACAAAGCTGCCAAGCAGCCTAACTGCCGAGAGAAAGGGCTGCTGCCCCAACTGCGGAGCTGCACATGGCATGATGAACACACAACACACATGGTGAGAAGTCTAAGCAATGGACTATAAACACAAAGCGCTAATTGGGAGGCAACCCAATTCGATCAAAGAAAAGTGAAGGAGCCATCACCGAGAGTTTGCAATTTCCTAACCCTTCTCTTTTCCTTTGATTTGTGATGATATGTTGGTATATGTTAGTCGATTGCATGCTTAGGAAATTCGTTGATATAAACTTGTGCTTACATTGAGGACAATGTAATTTTCTAAGTGTGGGGTGGGATAACGTATTCCGTTTTTGTTTTGGTGTGCTTAGTTTAGAAAAGAAAATTCAGAAAATTGTTCCACAAAAATAGAGTGTTTAAATTTGTTTGTTTCGAGTCTTAGGATGCCCCTAATATGTCAATGATGTTTTTCTCCTCTTTGCATACATAGATGATGGTTATGCATACAATTAAAATTGTGAGTTTCATGGATTATGTGCATTATTGGTAGGAGCATGTAGGACTTGTTGATTACGAAGCATGCATGTTTTAGCTAGTTTGTTTCCATAATAACTTGTGTGAGCTTTAGAGCCAAATTGCTTTCTTCATGAGTGATAAATTGAAAATTTCGAGCATGCTAATATGTGAACCTCATAATTCTTTGATTATTCGATGACTATATGCAATAGCTTTTCATGGACTCTAGAAGTGCTAGAACTCGTTCTTGTGATTATTGAAACTTGATAGTCATGAAAATTGCCTTGATTTTGAAAAGGATTGAAAACGTTATATTAGGATCACCACCATTGCCAAATAAAGCATGTGCCCTATTTGTGCCCGTCGTGGGACTCCTTAGAAAACCCCCTTTGAGCCTACGTTGAGCCTTTTCTTTCATCACCCTTATTAAAATTCCTATGCTTAGAATAGTTATATCTTGACCCTTGTCCTCGCGAGACTTGGCAAAAGTTTTGTGCGGTCGTATTTTATTCTAACCGCTCGGTTTATTGATTTGCAGCTAATGCCCCCCGGCTCGCTGTTCGGAGCGAGGAGACTGTCGAGGCGGATGGCGAACTTGTGGCCCAGAGGTTGATGGAGATGGGGGAGATGGCCTCGAAAACCGTTGTAGATCCGGACACCCTAGAGAGCACGGTGCATAGTACTCCTGTGCCACTCATGTTTCCGGATTTCCACTACGGTCGGCGGCCGGGCGGTGAGGAGAATGCCCCACTTGTTATTCGGGATGTAGGATCGGTGGGCTCACCAGGTCCGGAACCTCTAGCGCGGCCGGTGGGGATACGAGCCCCGTGGGAGGGAGAGGCAGCGGAGATGACTTGGTACCGCAGAAGCGGTCTCGGCGAAGCTCCGGCCAAGAGGGCGAGGATGTTTGATGCCGGGGCGTCAAGCTCGGCCGATGGGGGGTCAGCATTGGTTCTGGCAGAGGGAACCGGTGGCCGAAGGAGTAGGGAAACCGTTGAGCCGGAAGACGATCGCTGCTCTGGTGATGGTGGTTTTGGTAGGTTCGTGGCATCTACCATTGAGGCCTTGGGACTTGATCGGGAGGCCGCCGGAGATGTGCGGCCGGGCGAGAGCAGGAAGAAAGCTGTGGAATTGGGTCTTCGGGTAAGTCTGATCGCGTACCTGTGTGGCACTGAGGTTCTTCTGCGCTCCCTCTCCCCTTTTGTGCTACGAGCTAATGTTCTTCTTTTGTGTACTTGTACCAGCTGGTTCATAGCCTTTACGCCACTGAGCCTAGTGAGGAGACTCCGGTTCTAGAGAGGCAAGTGGAGGACCTCACCATGCGACTGTCATTGGCGAAGGCTAAGCTTGCGCAGGAGAGGGAGGAGGCCGGTCGACTGGCGGTCGCTCGGGAAGAGAGGAATATGGAATTGGAGGCGAAGATTTTGGATCTGCAGACCCAAGTAACAGCAGTCCTCAAGGGAGGAGAGAAGCTCGTAGAGTCCCAACTTGCCGAAGCCGGTGATAAAGCTATTGACGATTTCCGGGAGTCGGTGGAACTTGCAGAGATGCTGGAGGCCGCCCGTGCGAAGGGTATAAATGATGCGTATCTGGAGTGGAGGGAGAAAGGGTGGCTTGATGCAGAGCGGATGGAGGCTGAGGTAGCCTTGGCCGAGAAGCTGGAGCAAGAGCGGTCTCTCAAGGCTGGTGGGTCAGGGATTAGAGGCTCCGGTGGCGCTGATTAGCGGTTTTTTTTTATATACTTGGCAGATGTATCTACTTTGTAACCAGCTGTAGTTCATTCTAGAGGCAGTGACTATCTGTATTACAACGTTGGTTCTAAATACAGTACTATCCATTTTTAAGGCAGTAATCTCACTTAGGGTAGAACCGCAGATGCTAGATATTTCATGGGCGGGTGGAGTAGATGCCTTCGGTGTCTATGATGTGGAATGTCGCCGGACCTGCGGCTGCGGTGATTTGGTAGGGCCCTTCCCACGTTGGCTCCAAGGCCAGCGGCTTTTTCTGAACTTTCTTCATCACCCAATCCCCCACTTGCAACTTCCTTTCCCGGACCTTTCTGTCATAGTATCGAGCGACCCGTTGCTTGTATGTTTGGTTTCGCATATGCGCTTGGTCGCGCCGCTCCTCAATGAGATCCAGGTTGAGCCGTATGCCCTCGGTGTTTTTTTCAGCGTCGTAATTCTCGACCCTGCCGCTGGGCATGTCGGTCTCTAGGGGGAGTACTGCTTCGCTCCCGAATGCCATGCAGAACGGGCTCTCCCCTATTGCTTGGGTTGCTGTCGTCCGGATGGCCCATAGAACCGCGGGGAGTTCCTCAGCCCAACATCCTTTTTTGTCATCGAGCTTTTTCTTGAGGAGACTTTTGATAATCTTGTTGACCGCTTCAACCTGGCCATTGGTTTACGGGTGCGCCACTGGGGCGAACAACATCCGGGTCCCCATGGAGGCCGTGTATTGGATGAGATTAGCATTGTTGAACTGTGTCCCGTTATCCGTGACTATGGTCTAGGAATAGGCCCTCTGAAATCCCGAAAATGCACTTCTTCGGGTTCAGGCGCATCCCAAACTTTAGCATCTTGCCGACGACTACTGCTAAGTCTCAGACGTGGGCCCCTGCGGTCAAGCTTTTGACTAGCATGTCATCCACGTATACTTCCACCATTTTACCCATCTCCTGCTCCAACATGCGGTTCACCATCCGTTCTTGTAGCAGTAGGTCCCTCTGTCAGTCGTGAATGAGGTGTGCTCTTCATCGTCCGGGCTCATCCTTATCTGATTGTATCCGGCGTAGACATCCATGAAGCTGAGTAGTTTAAAACCGGATGTGGAGTCTATAAGCTGGTCTATTCGGGGGAGCGGGAAGCTGTCTTTTGGGCACGCCCGGTTTAGGTTGGTGAAATCAACGCACATGCGCCATCGGTCGGTTCCCTTCTTTGCGATCATAACCACGTTGGCGAGCCATCGGGGATACTGGACTTCCCGGATGAAACCTATGCCTCTCAGCTTCTGCACTTCCTCTCTGATCGCCACATACTTCGCCGGGCTGAAGGACCTCCTTTTCTGCCTCACTGGGGGAACGTTGGGCAACGAATTTAGCCGGTGGACGGCTATTTCTGGGGATATGCCTGGCATGTCCTCGTAGGACCATGCGAACACTGAACTGTTGTCTCGGAGAAAGGTGATGAGCTCTTGCCTGACAGCCGGGGCGAGCTTCGTTCCTATCACCACTTTTCGTTCTTGGTGATCCTCCGAAATGGAGATTGCTTCGGTTTCTTCCACAGCAGACGGTCGTTTTAGCTTCTCGTCGTCGGAGTCGGTGTCATCACGGGGGTCAATACTCGGATCTGGTACTGGAGCTGGTTGAGTAGCCGTGAAGACCTCGGTCCGCTTTCTCCCGTGGGCCAGGGCCTCCGCATAATATCTGCGAGCGATCTTCTGGTCCCCGCGTATGGTAATGACGCCGGCGGGCGAAGGCATTTTTAACATCAGCTTATGGCCGGCTATGAATGTTTTCAGCCTCCACAACCCCGGCCGACCGATTATGCCATTGTATGAGGACAGGCAATCCACGATGATGAACTCCAGGTGTTCCTTCCTGGTCCTGTCTCCCTCGCCGAAGATTAGCGGCAGGTAATCCGATCCCAAAGGCTGGACCACCTCGCCGGAGAAGCTTATCAGCGGCTTGTTATCCTGGGATAACTTGCTCCTTCCCCGGTGCAGCCCCTTGTATGCGTCTCGAAACATCACATTGACAGAAGCCCCGATGTCGATTAACATGCGGCTGGTTATCCAGTGATCTATTTGGACCGTAATGAGGAAGGGATCATTGTGAGGTTGGATCAGATCCTCCGGTTCTTCTTCCTCATAGAACGTGACCTAGTTCCATCGGCTTGGCCGCTTCCTCCCCCAAAGGCATATACTTCGTTTCCCCGGATCGACCTTAAGCATCGCTTCTTCGAGCTCCGGGTGAGTCGATCTATGTGGTCCCCACCATGTATCATATTTATGCTTCCATGCACCTCGATCCCCCCGGGGACTCAGGTGCGTATGCTTCCTACTTCTCGGGCACCCTGCCTGTCCCTTTGCGGATCATTTGTCCGGACTCGGCCATCCAAAACCGTTCTCTGGGGTCGGTGGTCGTTAGTCCGGGGGGCTGGGTCTGCGGGTTTTCCTGCTGGCATAATGGCCAGGGCCCGCGGTTGTCGCCCCGCTGGTGCTGCTGCCATGGGTCGTACCGGTCGCAAAGGCGGTGGTCTTCCACCTGCCCGTGAACTGCTGTCGCCGCTTCGGCAGGGTCGCCAATCTTCCCATACTTCGACCTTCTTACTGTTCGTAGGCGTACGATTGCGATCCTGTCGCCCGACCTTTTTTTCACGGGAGGGTGTTGGCAATAGGTCATCCGACCTTCGCTTGGGCATCTTATCCCCATACGTCTCATGTTCCGCTTGGGCGTGCCTGACGGCCACGGCCATCAACTCGTCGTACCCCAGTGGCTCCTTTACTCGCAGGGCGTACGAGAGTTCCCCGGGCCTTAACCCCTGCTTGAATGCCATCTCAGAGATCCTTTTATCCAAGTTTCTGACCCCGGCTGTGGCGATATGCCACCGGTTAACAAAAGCACGCAGCGGTTCGCGGTCAGTCTGCATGCAATCGAAAAGGATCGTTGAAGTTTGGGCCGCCTTGGCTCTAAGGACGAATCGGCCGACAAACTTATCAGCCAGCTGTTCGAATGTTTCCACCGAGTTTGCTGGCAGCTCGTAGAACCAGCCCAATGCCTCCCCTGAGAGCGTCTCTTGGAACACATTGCAGCACGTAGCATCTGAGTAGCCCTTTGTGCCCGTTTGTGACTTAAAACTGTCCAGGTGTTGGTATGGGCAGCTCGTTTCTGAGTACGTCAGTTTCAGGGACTTTTGGTTACCAGATCTTCCGGATTCCCTAACCCGGTGTGGAAAAGGTCCAGTGCGTTCGTTGAATCGCGCACTGTCCTGCGGTCGCACTGTCCTTTTCTTGCTGGCCTCCAACCGGTCCTTTATGTCCGACACCGAGGCGGAGAGCGTCTGAAGCGTCCTTGCGGTAGAGCTGTCCTGCTCGCCCGGTGGCAAGTTCGTTCGGTATGGGGGCTCAACCAGGCCGGAATTCCTCAGAGCTTCCGGAAAGAGTGGCGTGGGCAAATGCACAGTCTTTCTCCTTCCCGTAGGCTGTCCCACTTCTAGGTGCGGGAACTCGTTACCTTTATTTGCGGGCCATGATGCAGCTCGAGAGATGTCCTGCCAGTGTCCTTTCTCCAGGGCCGCCAATTAGGCGATGTTTACCGCTTCCAACTCTTGGCACCGGGCATCCGCCCTTAGTCGGTCTCGATTGCCCTCCTCTCGTAATCGCGCGACTTCTGCCTTCATCTTTTTTATCTCCTCCCCCTCATTGTATTGGTCAGGATTGTCTGAGCCCCGGCGATCGAGGGTTCCGTCCCGGTCGGGAGAAGGGACAAACCTCGCATTGACCTCAGATTCAAGGTTCTGGGCCCGGTCGGGGACCCGGACTCACTCTTTCAGCCCTCTCCCGCCAGCTTTCATCTTCCTTCCCTCCATGGCCTCCGGATCGTGCACTTTCTTTCAAACTGCCTTCCAAAGGATCGATCGGGCTCTACCCTCCGGTAGAGCAACGCTACTTTTTCGTGAATCAAATGCTTCCCACAAACGGCGCCAATTTTTTCTGCACAAACTCGTAGGCCTAGTGGAAACTGATGAATCAAGGTGTGATCTCCTCCTACGAACCTGCTAACTAAGGGGAATACCGGGCGGGCCGGTCTTCTCCTCTCTGATACCTAACTTAGTACAGTAGGGATGAATAGATAACTTAAGCAAGAGTGATAAGCAGTTGGAGAGATCAGTTACCTATTAAAGAGGGTAGTTGAGGCCCTTATATAGGTGGTCGAGCGTGAGGTCTGGTTTTACTCTTCGATGTGGGACTGGTTTCCTTCTGCTCGCACACAAAAGGATAGCTCTGGTGGCCTGTTCGGCAGGCTGGCGTCCCCGGTCCCCGGGCCCCTGGTCACAAGGTAGACTGCTGGACCTCGGGTCCGGGTGCTGGTGATCCTGCTCCGGGCCTCAATCCGGCCCCGGATGCACTGGCTGCGGGTTTGTGGGCTTATGTAGCCCCTCTGTGGCTACTGTCAACAGAGCTTATGTTACTGATCCTCAGAACTCAACTTAATACTACTGAGACTCAGTAGCTCCGCCGTCCTCCGCCGCGCTTCAATACTATTGAGCATCAGTAGCTCCGCCGTCCTCCACCTCCCTCTGCAGCGCTTCTAATGCCACTGAGGCTCAAAATAATCCAGATCTGATAAAGATTTCAACTATAACCAACACACAAGCAAAAATCCCAACAACACACAAATAGAGAGAGAGAGAGAGAGAGAGCTAATATCGGCTCTGGTTCGATCTCTGAAACAGTTCTGGGATTCAGATAGGCGGTGGCGGAGGAGGAGAAGAGGCAGTGGCGGCTCCGATCGATGGCGTCGAGGCGGAGGAGCGTGGAAGATCTGGCGGTTTTGTAGATTTGGGGGAAGGTAGGGCTAGGGTTAGGGTTTTGAAAAGGGATTGAGCGAGGCGGTGAGGTGGGGGAGTCAGGGGCTGGGCGGCGGCAGTCGTGGAGGGTGAAGGCGGCTGTGGAGCCGCAGTTGAGGAGGTGGTTGTCGACGGGGGAGAAGGCGGAGAGGGAGAGGGCGGAGAGAGAGGAGAGAGAGGAGGAGGGGACGAAGCGGTGGCCGACGTGGAGACTGAACCTCGCTCCGGCCTCCCGTCTCGCGCTTCGCTCCAGCCTCGCCCCTCGCGCCTCGCTTAGGCCTCGCTCCACCTCACGCTGTAAAGACCTCGCTCTGCCCTCACATGGCCCTCGCGCCTCGCGCCTCGCTTGGCTCGCCGCTGCTCGCAGCACGCCGCTCGCCCCTCTCCGCCCAGCCTCGCCGCCTCCAATCAGATCCAATCAGATCTCAGAAATTAGGGTTAGGGTTTTTTGAGAATATGTGAATATATATGTGGTATGGGTTGTAAATTATAAAGTTTCAGGGTTATTTATGTCATTAAACAGTAAAGGGGTTAACAGCCCATTACTGTTAATTCCTGCTAATGGTACAAAAAATCTAATCTTGTTATTGGTAAATATCACCACCAAAATGTAGTTTTGGGTAATTATTTAAATAACCTAACACAAAGTAAAACCTTGAGCAAATTTATAAACGAGTATATCACATAGGAAAAATACGTGGGTACCATAGAATTTTTCGAAGGGTCACTAGACTCTAAATTGGAAATTTGATATGAATCCTTTTCGAATTCTGAGTATACAAAGATTATAAGTTATCTAGACTTACATGAACTTAATCATGTTTCTCTTTATGGCTTTAACAAGAGCTAGCTAGAGATCGATTTGTTTCGTTGCATGCTAGGTGTGGAGTTTTAACTCCCATCACTGGTATTCCTAATTTATAAAAACAGACGTTAATTGGGACTGGCATTTATGTTTTAATTATTTACGTACTATGGAGAGTGCATGACAACATTGACAACTAATAGCTACAATATATTGAAATTACAATAATGAACATGTATTACACTGAACTAATGAGATTGAAATGATTTGAACTTATTTTTTTTTCGTGTCAAGACATCTCATGTAAAGTACAAGCTGAAAAAGTCATGTAATATGATCCCGGATGTCTACTAACTGGTGAATGAGTAATTGCAATATAATCCAAAACAAAAAGTTGTATCTATTCTTCTTAAGATCTTGTATCACATAGAACTATTTATTCAAAAATGTTACTTATTCAACACTACCAGAAAAGGGGTTATAGCCGACGACGCCATCTCGTCGGCCGTTTTCATTAAATTGTCGGCTATAGTCATAGCCGACGAAGTATCGTCGGCTATTCTCTCGTCGGGAATGCTCCGTCGGCTATAGTATAGCCGATGACACTCAGGGTAAGTCGTCGGCTTATAAAACACACGGTATAGCCGACGAATAAAGCGTCGTCGGCTATACTTCGAACATTGCCGACGACAGGATCGTCGGCTTCAACAATTACGTAATTGCCTCTAACCCGGAAGTATAGCCGACGACACTATCGTCGGCTATACGTCCGGCATAGCCGACGAATTAATCGTCGGCCATAACAATCGCCGGTACCAGGAACGGCTTTTTTTTGCCGGAAGCCGGGAGGGTATAGCCGACGAAATATGGCCCATTTCGTCGGCTATAACCCCTAAATATTTAAAAAAAATTAAAAATTTAACTCGGGCCCAATTTCACTTCGTCTTCGGTTTGGCTGCAGAAAATCCACAAACAAACATCCAAATATCCAACAAATATCCACATCAATCCATCCCTAATATCCTACCTACTGTACAAATTAACCCCCTAGCTAACTAGTCATCTACTCATCATCATCCCCTAAACGCGTAGCGTCGTCCACCGGATCGTTCGAGTTCCGGTGGCTATGGCTACCCTGATCGCCTGGCGTACTCCGATGCGGGGGGGGGGGGGGGGGGGGGGGAGTGGGGACGACGAACTGGGGCATCTGTGGCGGAGGCGGAGGCTGGAGTCCAGCCTGCTGGGCCTCCCAAGATTGCTGCATCCATCGGTACATCTCCGCCACAGATGCGTCTCTGGCCTGCTGCGCCGAAGCCTCCGCGGCCCTCGCCAACTCCGCCTGCTGGAGCGCCTCCACCGCCCTCGCCAACTCCGCCTGAGTCCTCTGCAGCTGCGTCTGCAAGTCTCCTCTCGTCGAAGCCGCACGCTGCGTGCTGGGATTGGCCGGCGTGTACTTGAGAACCCCATCTCCCGCCGCGCCTAAGCCTCTCTGGTAGAAGTAGTTGTTGCCCGTCCCTACCGCCGCGTGCATGATCTGAGAGGCCAAGCGCGGCTCAAGGGTGTCGATCGTGGAGGCAAACTCCGCGATCGCCTCGTCGGACGCCCCTTCCCCCAGGGTGTCTCGCGCGATCCCGAAGGTGATCGCGTCGGTCTCCGCATCTATTTCCGCCTAATTGACAAGAAAATATAATAAACGAATTAATAAAAAATATATATAAATTAATTTAATGAAACACTTTTATTGAAGATGGGCGAATACTTACCACTTGGTCGGGACGCCCCGGATACATCTGCGCATGAATCCACGACAACGGCCTCAGCGGGCGGTCCCTCCTCGCAATCTCTGCCCACTGCCTCCAGGAGCGGGCGCCGCCGTGGTGGGGGTGCTCGTTCCTCTTGCGGTTGTCGCTGTTCGTCTTCGAGATTTTCTGTATTATAAGAACGAACATATAAACGCAAATATAAATTAGTAACTAAATTAAAATATTAGGAACTAACCAAAATAAAATTATTAACTAATTTAGTTACTAACTAATTTAATTTAATTAGTAACTACTTAACTAACTAATTTAATTTAATAACTAACTAACTTACTAACTACCTAATTTAATTTAATTTAATTTAATTAAGTAACGAACTAACTAACTATGTAACTAACCAACTAACTTAATTTAATAACTAATAACTAACTAACTAATTAATTTAATTAAGTAACTACATAATTTAATTATTAAATAACATTAAAAAGTTATATACTAGCAGGCTAAATTTTCTTACCGAGACCCTGTCGCTCCCGAAGTAGGCTACCAGCCATAGCCACTCATACTCCCTGTACCGGAACTCGTGGGGGGTTGCACCTCGCCCCAAGCGCTGCTCCACATGGTACGTCCTGTAGTGCGTCGACAGCTCGTTCTTCCACTCGAAGTACCTATATTAACAAAACACAACTGTTAGATATATTCGTACACTGGCAATAAATATATTTATACAAAAAAAAGTGAACCACATAACCTGTTCTTCAGCTGCTCGTCTCTCCACCAGTCCAAAGTAGGATGGACTCTAAACCATTGCTGCAATATTATAAATTAATTAGAAAATATTTTTATATAGTTATAAGGACTGAATTCATAAATGTTTATTTTCTATAATAAAAATACGATTTAACTCACCGACAGTGCATTGTACACTCGCGCCTTGATGTCATCGGGCACAGAGCCCCAGTCGGGCCACAACAGTGGGACCCTGTCCCGCACGAGCATGCCCGTCGCGTTGATATACTTGGTGGTGGTGTCTCTCCTCTCAATCGGGCGTCCATCCGCACCGGGACCGGGCAGGATCTCCCTGATCCCACCGGCGAGCTCCCTCTCCAGGGTCGACATGTTCGCTGGCCCTCTGGTCCGTCTCGTCCCCGCGGGTTTATTTACGAGGACGCCTGTTTCATAATTAAAATGAATACATAGTTAAATAATTATTTAAACTAACTAATTAAATAATTAATTAAACAATCTAAATAATTAATTAAACTAACCAATTACCTGCGTCGTTGTACTGCTTGTCCTTCTCACGAACACACCACAGGCCGCGGCAGTCCTCTGAGTCGAAAGGCCTGTGGACGTAGGCCTCCTCCCAGGGAATCTCGTGGGGCCGGTCGTGCCTCCAAATCTGCCTCCCCCTGGCGTCGTACTCAGGGATGGCAGGGAGGAACTGGACCATGTACATCCCCGATGGCGGAGACATACGGGGCGTGGACCCTGAGGGGCCTGATCTCCCTGACGGTGGGCCCTGTAGCTGTGGACGCTGTCGCTGTGGGGGGGCAGGGAGCATCTCTGGAGGGTCCAGATCGGCGCGCGGTGGGGTCGGCTGCCGATCCTGGAACAGTGCTGAAGTGCACTGGGGTCTGGTGGCTCTGCGTCCTCCTCCGACACTCGAGTCAGGGCCCGCTCCCGTCGACTCATACGAGGAGCCCCCACGTGGATCGCTCGGGGTCAATCCCATCAAGGTCTCCTCTCATCGACTCATAGGCCGGCCTAGGCCCCGACGACCGCTGGATCCGCTCCCCCCACGGCTGGCTCCTGCCTGAGCGTCGGGGTCGCTCTCGGTCGGTCTGCCAAGCCATCGGTCTACAGCGCGGCGGTTTCCTGCACAATTAGTATATAAATTTCATAAATTTCACAAAAATTCCACAAAAAAAATTAAAAACTTCATTAAATGTATATATACCTAATTATATATATACCTAAATATATTTATACCTAATTATATATATATAGATATATATATATTCTGAAATATATATATATATATATATATATATATATATCCTCCTACAAATCGTTGTTAATTCCACAAAATTAAAAAAAAATCCACCAAAATTCCATAAATTTCACAAAAAAAATAAAAAACTTCATTAAATATATATACACCTAATTATATATATACATAAATATATTTATACCTAATTATATATATATATATATATATATATATCCTCCTAAAAATTCCACAAAATTACACAAAATTAACAAAAATTCCACAACATTAAAAAAATTTCCACAAAATTCCATAAATTTCACAACAAAATAAAAAACTTCATTAAATATATATATACCTAATTATTTATGTACATAAATATATTTATACCTAATTATATATATATATATATATATTCCGAAAAAAAAATATATATATATATATATATATATATATATATATATATCCTCCTAAAAATTCTACAAAATTACACCAAATTAACAAAAATTCCACAACATTCCATAAATTGCACAACAACCCTAAATTCCACATAATTTCACAAAAACCATAAAATTTCACAAAATCCATAAATTCCACAAAACCACAAAATTCCACAAAATTTCCAAAAACCATAAATGGGGGAGAGCGGGACTACCTGACATGGTGGTGCGGCTAGGGGAGGTGGTGCGGTGCGGCGGCGACGGCGGCTAGGGGCGGCGGCTGTGGCGTTGCCGTTCGGGGGCTGTTTTCCGGTCGGGGAGGGCTCGGGAAGGAGGGGGCCGGGGCGGGGAGGGGTGGGGTGGGGCCGGGGATAGCAGATTGGCGTCGGGGAGGCTCCAGATCGGCGGTCGGTCGGCGTCGGGGAGTGGTGGGCGGCGAAATCCGTTTTTAGGGTTTATGCAGAATGAGGGAGAGGCGCCTCTGTTTTGGTTTAAATTCGTCGGCTATACTCTGACCCGAAATCCGGGCCGGGCCGAAGTTGGGCTTTGCGGGCCGGTTATAGCCGACGAAGTATGGATTTCGTCGCCTATAGTGTGGACTATAGCCGACGATTTAATTGTAATTCGTCGGCTATAGTATAGCCGACGAATATACTCTGACCCGAAATCCGGGCCGGGCCGAAGTTGGGCTTTGCGGGCCGGTTATAGCCGACGAAGTCGTTATTTCGTCGCCTATAATATGAATCTCGTCGGCTATACTTCACGCTCTCAGCAGCCGTCAGATCTCGCCCATCCAACGGCGGACAATGAAACGGCGCGGATCACAAGAGTTTAGCCGACGAAGTTAAGTATGTCGTCGGCTATTCTTTGGTCAAACTACAAAGTCAAACCTCTACACGATTTAAAACGGCAATTGGCCCGTCTAAATGACGTTTTTTGGCCTGACCTTCAACAGAGAATAGTTTCAGATCAATGAGACGCAACTAATCGCATACAAATTTTCCTCAAAATTTTTACCGAACGTCAGGCTACCCATAGGAAAACGGAAGTAAAAAACAGCTAACCGCAACATTCGGCACACAGATTTTGTCGAAATCTTCCCATTTTTCAACCGTAAACGTATTTCAATATTTCGGTCGTATCTTATTTCACGACACTTTTGCATTTGAAGGGTCTACGTATAGCAACTATTTGAAACTATACATTCACTTAAACACTTAGTAAACAAGTTAAGGAACATTAGTGCATATGTTCTGATTTCGAATCTAAAAGTTTGGAAAATCTATTCCAACCGTCAGATATCACCGTTAAGATTAAATACATGTCTGAAAAAAATTCCAACTACATCTGACAACGTTAAAGGCTCGATCGGTACGGTCAAACTGCAAAGTCAAACCTCTAAACGCTTTAAAACGGAAATTGGCCCGTCTAGATGACGTTTTTTGGCCTGACCTTCAACAGAGAATAGTTTCAGATCGATGAGACGCAACTAATCGTATAAAAATTTTCATCAAAATTTTTACCGACCGTCAGGCTACCCATAGGAAAACGGAAGTAAAAAACAGCTAACCGCAACATTCGGCACACAGATTTTGTTGGAATCTTCCCATTTTTCAACCGTAGACGTATTTCCATATTTCGGTCGTATCTTATTTCACGACACTTTTGCATTTGAAGGATCAAGCAATAGTTTCGGTCAACATCCGGGCCAGGGGTTATAGCCTACGAATTACAGGTCGTCGGCTATACTTTAGCCGACGACCTTCAACATTTTGTCGTTAGCCGACGACTTGCATATTAAATTACCAGAATGGGCATTATAGCCGACGAAGTATGGTCCATTTCGTTGGATATAATGCTTATCTTTCCGAAAATTTGCCATTTAGGGCCTGAAAATTGCCTATTTCACCTGATAAATTCCTGAACATCGCACAAACAATTCAATACAATTTCCCATAAACTCGGAAAACGGTAATTAAGGACGAAAAATGTATTCATACATGCATGCACCATCGTACACAAATACATACATAAACAGTATACTAAGGATGATAATCAGAATCATCCTCATCACTTGAGTCAGACGTAGTATAGTAGTTAATATCTGGCAACCGGTGCTCGTACTCGTCGTCTGAGTCATCGTCTGCCTGATATAGACGATTCGGATTAACATCATACATGGGCACCTGACCCCTAGGAAGTCGAACCACTCTGCCCGGCGTCACATTATTATCGCGGATGGTGGAGGATTCCGGAATGTCGCCGGCGTCCGGCTCTTGGTATGCGGTCGCTTCTTGACACTCTGTGCTCACACCAAGTGTGGTAGCACTGTATATGTCTCGCTGAGACACATGGTTAACTACCTTCCACGTGCCTTTGTTCAATGGATCGTCAAGATAAAAGACCTTTTTGGCCGCTGTATCGAAAACAAAGGGGTCATCTTCATACACACTAGTGGCGGTATTCACCGAAAGTATGCCGTACTGATCGATCCGTATGCGGTGCGGCCTAGTATCAAACCATCGACACTTGAACAAGTGGACTTTCATGCGGTTCCCATAAATGAGTTCAACAACTGACTGTAGGACACCGTAAAAATCCACGCCCCCCTCTGCACCATCGACCATCACCCCACAATTCTGTGTTTTGCGTTCCCCATCTCTAGCTTCACATATATACTTAACGCCGTTGACATCACACATTGGGCGGACTGTGGAAGATATCGGCTTCATCGACAACGGCCTCAATTCCTCTGAGTAATTTGTATGACCACCCCTCGCAGCCACTTGCATCAGCTGAAAAATATAACTCAAATCAGTTGGTGTGTTTATGATTAAAGAATAGGGAACTGTAAAAGAAAGCCATCTAACTTACCCATTGTGGAAAATAGTCTGCAAACGTCGTGTTGTGGTACTCGACATCACCGCGAACTTCCTTGCAGTGAAGATGGGTTCGTTTCCAATATTGTACCTCCGGACAGTTTATTAGAACCCACCAGTGGGCAATCCCTACCTCATGGTCAGGCAACTTGTCCACACCCTTCTTCTTGAAGCTTCCGTATGGTACAACAGAGTTTGCGACGATAGATAGGTTGAACTCGGGGTCGTCTCGACTTGGATATTGTGGGGGGTCCTCCATCGCTCCCAAGTACAACTTGGCGTACGTTACACACTCATGCGCAATGTAAGCTTCAGCAATACACCCCTCAGGCGCAGATTTATTGTGCACATATTTCTTGTAGTCTCCAAGTTGTCTGCAAGGTTAACAAGTGCATGTTAAGAGCATTCAACTTTTATTTAAAAACATGTATAAATCAAATTTATGAATAACATGTACCTTTCGATGGGATACATCCAAGTGTAGTGTACGGGACCGGTAAGCAACAATTGTTGGGGAAGATGGATCATCAGGTGAGGCATGATGTCAAAGAAGTTTGGGGGAAATATCCTCTCGAACTTGCACAAGATAAAAACGATTTCCTCATGCATTCTCATGAGGTCTGATTTTCTAACTTCTTTAGCGCATAACTTCTGGAAGAATCTTGACAACGCCACCAACGGCTCAACCACTTCATCCTCCAAGTACGCTCGAATGAAAATAGGGAAGAGGCGTTGAAGCAGTACATGGCAGTCGTGACTCTTCAATCCGTACATCTTGTTGTCTCGGTAGTTAACACACTTGCTTATGTTACCCGCATAGCCATAAGGATACCTGCATAGCCATTAACAAAAATTAGATTTCATGCGTATATAGTCGTCCAACAACATATGGATTCTTTAGGGAATACATGCCTAATAAAAAGTACCTGACATTACTCAGCCATCCAAAGATTTCATGTTTCTGGTCCCTGGTGACGGTGTAAGGAGCTTGGGGCATCTTGCTCCTGCCCTCTCTCAACCACAAATGGTCCCGCAGTCCCATATTTCTCAGATCAACGCGTGCCTTGGGGGTGTCTTTTGTTTTCTTCTCCCAATTCAAAACTGTGCCAACCACGGCTTCACCCACGTTCTTCTCTATATGCATGACATCCAGGTAGTATCTGGTAGCCAACCTGGCCCAATAAGGAAGTTCCCATAAGATGCTCTTGTGTGACCAGAACCTATACCGATCCGGCTTCTCTGGAATCGTGCGCAACACATCGGGATGATTGCTAAGCGGACCAAAGTCATACTCATTCAACACTGTCAATATTTCCTCCCCTGTCCATTGCTCGGGTGCCCAGCCCCTTTCTTCAGTCCCATCAAAAGCCTGTGCATCGTCCCTAAATGGATGGTCATGCAGAAGCCAACGACGGTGACGCATCTGGACAATCTTGCTGCAATGAGGACTGGAGCAATCAACAGTCATGCACTCTGAACAAGCCCTGTAACCCCTGGTGACGCTGTCCGACAACATACCCCTCCCAGGAAAGTCACTGATCGTGCCAACAAGCATGGCACGCATCCGGAACATCTCATTTTTGAACCGGTCGTAGACCAGGTGGCCGTTCAGACTCAAGTACCGAAGCTCCTCAATTACGGGTCTCAAATACACATCGAGACACTTTCCCGGATAACCTGGGCCTGGAATCAACAATGTGAGCATGTTATATTCCTTCTTCATGCACATCCACGGTGGAAAGTTGTACGGAATCAAAATAACTGGCCACACACTGTACTGAAGCTCTTTCTTGCCAAAAGGGTTGAAACCGTCGGATGATAGCCCTAGCCAAACATTTCGAACCTCTGATGCAAATTCAGGAAACTCCAACACATTCTTCTTCCAAGCCTCTCCGTCGGCGGGATGTCTAAGGGTGTCATCGTCAGGCACATTCCTCTCAGCCCACCATCTCATAGCTTCGGCCTTGAAAGCACACATGAACAACCGCTCAAGCCTATCAATCAGCGGGAAGTACCGAAGTATCTTCACAGCTTTCTTGTTCCCTTTAGGAGTGAACTTATACCGCTCTGTATTGCATAATGGGCAGTATTCAAGATCTGCAAGTCCTTCCCCGTAAAACAGAACGCAATCGTATCTGCATGCATGAATCTTGATGTAGGAAAGGCCGAGATCTTTAAGGATATGTCGCACCTTATGATGACTGGTAGGAAGCCGATGTCCGGGGGGCATCGCCCCACCCCATATCTTCAGCCAATCATCAACCGATTTGACAGTGCCTTTGTTCTCCGTTTTGATCTTCATCACTCCCATGACAGATTCAAGGACAGTCTTACTGCATCCGGGGTACAACTGAGTCTGTTGCAATGCGATCAGGTTGTTGTACTTTTCCATACCACTTGTGTTGACCGGAGATCGGGGTAATGGCTCGAGTGGCTCAATATCAGGGAAACACTCCATCTCCGGAGGAGGGAGTTGCACATCTGGTGCTTCATCAAAGACACCGCTCTCACGAGGAAACATATCGTTGATCCAGTTCGTTGTTGGATCATTGGAGGAACTCCCTCTGTCGGCAAATTGTCCATGATCATGAGGACCCGCAAACTCTGGTTCACCGTGATAAATCCAATTAGTGTATAGGACCCAAAATCCATATCTAGCCAAGTGTTGCTCCACTGTCTCTATGGAAAACCGGTGTCGTGGGGTGGCACATTTGCACTTTTTACACGGACAATAATGAAGTGTAGTGTCTCCACAGTTAGCCATCACAAAATCCAGGAAACTCCTAACTCCATCATGATACGCCTGATCCCATCTTCCAAGGGTAATCCAACTCTTGTCCATCCTGTAAATTCAAGAAATAAATATAGCTATATATAGATATGTATATATGCACGTACTACGTACGTACGTACGTACTAATTAATTAAAAAATTCATCATTACACACACACACACACACACACACACATATATATATATATATATATATATACACATGCATCCCTAAATTAATTAAAACATTGTCAATCTCCCTAATTAATTAAACACAATGTATTTTTTATATATACCAAAAATATATTTTTAATTACAATTAAATTAATTAATATATATATACATTTTTTCATCAAATTCATCTAAAATCACCTATAAATCAACAATCAATCACTAATCTTCAACAAAACTTCAATTCTATCTAACCAACATATCAACCCATTAATAATCTCATCTTAACACACACACACACATATATATATATATATATATATCAAATTAATCACATATTTATTCTAATTAAACTCTAAATTAACACACCTCTGCATATAACCAACTAAATCAACACACACAGCAATATACGTACCTTTCAAGCTTATGGCCGAGGTTTTGGACGATTTCAGAGCGTTTTCGAAATGTTTTCGATGAATGAGCTCGCTGCTGCAGAATGGATCTGATATAAGAGTTATAGCCGACGAATACCCTCCTCGTCGGCTATAACCAAAAACTTTTCGTCGGCTATAGTTATAGCCGACGACGTCCGACAACTCGTCGGCTATAATGTTATAGCCGACGATGTGGCCGACGAAATAGTAATTCGTCGGCTATGACCCCTTATAGCCGACGAAGTACTATTTCGTCGGCCGTTTTTTCCAATATCGTCGGCTATAACCCCTTTTCTGGTAGTGCAATTTAATTTTGTATGAGATATTGGAGTAAACTAACAAAATAATAAATAAAGTTACGCCAATATGACGGAGGAGTCAAATAAGTAGAATAACTTTGACTTTAGAGAAACTAAACTAAATAAAACTAGAATTAATTTCAGTTTACCTATTTGAACTTTGGCTCAATCATCATTTCTGTCCCTATACTTTTGATTTCATCAGCTACACCCTGTACTTCCCTAAATTAATCAACTGATACCAATTTTATAATTTCGTCCAAACAATCTATCAATACCAAAAGCTTTTTGGTACCATTTCCCTACATTAATGCACCGTTACCATATTACGATTATAAACAAGGCTAAAAAATTCATATAATCAAGTTGAACAATAGAAAACAAATCATATATGGTGATTTCTTTTTGTTTGACCATATATGATTTGTTTTTGTTTATTTTTTATTGTTCAACTTGATTATATGATTTATTTAGCTTTATTTATAATCGTAATATGGTAACGGTGCATTAATGTAGGGAAAAGATACAAAAAAAGCCTTTGGTATTGATAGATCGTTTGTACGGAATTTACAAAATTAGTATTAGTTGATTAATTTAGAAAGTATAGGTGTGTAGTTGATGAAATTAAAAGTATAGGGACTGAAGTGATGATTCAACTAAAGTTCAAGTAGGTAAACTGAAATTAATTCATAAAACTAATAGGTTTTCCATATGAGTTATATGCATCCTATTAGAATTTGTGTAATATAATCTTATCGGACGTTTATTACTTGGTTACCAAGTTTATTAGGACTCAGTAGCTTTCATCACTTTGCACAATTAAACAAATTAAAAATTAAGAGAGCATAATTCAATAAGTTGTCAATCTTAATGCCAATTGTATATGTGTTCAACTCTACAATTCCCAATATAATGCGATTTGTTGTAGAATAATCGGAATTGGTCTACTCATTTCATTGATAATCCCCTTTATATAGGGTGAGTATTACAACGGTAATAGGAAATACATTAATGACAATAATGACTACATAATTATCTATCGTCCGTTACATTGACGAAGGCACATAATACGTTTTTCCTTCAACACTCCCCCTTGTGCCGAGTCAGGGGTAACATGGTGCATGTGGTGTTGCCTCATTAAAAACCTTGCCAAGTAACAAAAACCCAATGGGAGAAAATAAAACTTTGGTCTAAGGAGAAAAAGAGCACAACACACCTAATACATTTGAAAACAACATGTATGTGCTAGACTCCCCCTGATGTCTGCACCTCCCCCTGATTTTTACATTAATCATGGGTTTCTCCCTGATTCTTTCATTTGATCAAGGGAGCTTCAGTCTTATTAGCATACTTATGCATTTTCACATGTTTTTCCAAATGTGACTTTGAGCAATGATTTAGTAACTAAATCTTGCCACATCGTCCTCAGATCCAACTTGATTTACTTTGATCTTGAGGATAAGGTTGTTCATGAGCCGAATACATAGGATCATATTGAACATCAGGTTCACTCATGGTATGACCTTCATATAACAAAATAGTCATAACTTCGTCTAGAGTATGGGTGAACCATTAAGAGATTAGAAATTGATCTGTAATAACAGATTTTCTTATCTCACCTTTAATGCGTTTTTCTTTACGCATAGTTAGCTATGACGTGGATAATTTCTTTATCATGTCACATTCTATGTAGAGATTGAATCAGCCCAAATCTTTCATATCTTTAATGAAAGAACGATTTGCGTTGCGTAGGCGCATAGCTAGACATAGCTTTACAAATTTACATCGAATGAGAGGTCGAGTCTTACATATTATGTTTAAGTACAATCATGCGTTATTGCACTTGTATAGGAATTTCATTTCCCAATACTTCTTCGTCATCTTCCTTTAGATGAAAACGGATCTATAGTAAAGACTTCGACTGATCATGGGAGTATATGTAGGCCTCACTTTATTCTTTAGAGTGCCTAAGCCGATTGATGTATGGTCACCATCATTACAGTCCTTGAGTTCCATTTCAAGACTGTGTATTCCCAAAATCTTTTTCATTCTCAACTTAGGATAATACACTGAGTTTCTCTTATTTCATTTAGAGTTCATATATATCCATAATGAGCACGCAAGGGCATAATTCACCAATCTCTATCCAATCAAGTAGTCACTTTAGTGAACGTTTCAATTTCTTTTGCAAACGTACTCATGTGATCTAGAGTCACTTGATTTGGGTGGATGAAGTCCGTTTAGGATCCTCATGTATATCTCTTAATTTAGATCCCCATAGAGATATATGTTTTGATCACTTTTCATAAGCTGCATGTTCAGTTTTTCGGAAACTACCAAACTGACAAGGTAGTGGAGTACAATGACATCCATTACGAGAGATTGTCTCATCGTAGTCCATTACGAGAGAATATCTCCTCGTAGTCGATTCCAGTGCGTTTTTGAGAGACCTTGCGCCATAAGGTGAGTTTGCATACTCTTATTCTCATTACGCATTCTAACAAAGATATATTTGATAGGGTTTACATTTGCGGTGTCGGCGTCACCTGCCCAAATACCTATCTCTTTGTTTATACTGGATCGCTTCTTTCCATTAGGCCAGTTTACTAAGTTGACATTTTTCAACGAAGTATGGTTCGATAGTAGACTCATTATTCCACGTCCTCATGTACACTAGTGTAATGTGTTTGTAGAGATCTCTATACTTTAAGGATTGGTTCTAACATTTGAGGCGTCCCCCAATGATAACCACAATCCATAAATATTCTCATGAGACGGATTTGAGTATCACTGATCAATAGATCAGGTCGTGCCAAACTTGTTTTCTTCCTTTACACAAGTATGTATCGAACTTAAGGTGGCCTCCCCCTCTTTCTTGGAGAGCCACGGCCTATGACACCATTTATGCCACTTATGGCGTCACCATGCCACCATCCATGGTGGCAGTGCAATACCCAATTCCTCTTGGGTGGTACCATGTCCTTTTGATAAAACACAATCCTTGCAGGTATATTTGCAGCAGGTTTATGTGATCTCGTCACTTTAATGTATAAGATATCTACACACCTTTCTTTGTGTGATTTTTGGGGATCGAGATGAGACACAGTGGGGACAAACCACGACAATTCCTGTCGTTCCACTTGAACATGCTTGTTCTTATCTCCCCCTAACGACGGGAAGACTGTCTCATCAAAGTGACACTCCGCAAATCTAGCGGTGAAGAGATCGCCTGTCAAGGTTTCGACATAGCGGACTATAGCTGGAAGTTCATATCCAGCATAAATATTTATTCATCTCAATGGACCCATCATTGTGCGCTGTGGCGGCGCAATTTTGGCACATAAAAACATTTAATGGAGCTCAAGGATTGTAGATCCGTGTCAATCCAAAAGAGCTCAAGGATTACAAGTTCGTTTGAAATCCTTTAAAATCCTCACACATAGTCACTAGCTATGGTGTAAATTGGTTCAATGATGATGGCCATAGATGAAAAAGTAACGCTGCATGCAAAAATTGCATAACCCAAAACGGAAGTATTGGTGTGCTTTACCAATATTAAGACTATTACTGTAGTCGTTTTCCGTGAGACCAATTGGGTTTTTATATATAGGAATATGATGTCCATTACAAATCCCATATAATAAGCCATAAAATCATCACACCTACGGAAATTAACCCGGCCTAAGTGCTTTGACTTTCTAGCATAAGCAGCATAAATTTTAATTGTGGATGGTGTCATGACACGTGACCAGTGTGTCGACACAACAACCAACACCATAAAATATCTATGGTGTCCGCAAGTTGGTTGAATCGATCCACTGAATCCTCTTTTGATTCAATATAACAACATAATGAGAAACTCATGTGTCCTTTGCATATGATGATCTCAATCATAATTGCTTTAACGAATAGGCTTTGAATGATGTACTTTTATCCATAAAATCATGACGGATAGGAGAAGCATAATAAGGTATAAATGCATATGCTTGTGCATCAAATATATTATAATGCCACATTGGGGGAGCGGCGGAATTTAGGAATTGAACATACGTCTTCAACCCTATATGACAATATTTGAGGATAAAATGTTCATTGATCGTCCTCAGATTCGTGTGTGAACCATATTCTTCTGGTGTTTGCTTCTATTTATCCAAAAATAAGGGTGTCCATAGTAGTTTCTTTAATGTATGGATCACCATATCAAAGCCAATCTATGTCAGAATTCCAAAAGATCATTTTCTTATGACGTTGGATTTAATTAGCGGTTACTTAGAACCTACTAAGTTGACATATAATATTCTCTAATACTCGTTTACATTCACAGTCATTTAGAGGTAATGCAAAGGAGCTCAAATGAATTCTCACTTGTGTCTTTTTCACATGAAAAATCGTGGCGTAAATTTCTTTATAATGTGGAAAACAAAATTCAATTTTCTCTTGGCATTATTTGTCAATTTGACATATGTTCAATATATATCGAAACGTAACTCAAGTTCTTTAGAGTAACTCGATTGGGAAATGGGAATTGTAATAATAAAAAAAAAATTTAATCCCAATTAGGCATGTGTATTATGAATCCCAAAGGAAAATATATACTGATTCTTATTACTTTCTTTGATATACTAATCATTATCATATACTACTGATATAGTACTACTGTTCTTCAGTACTATTATTTTAGGGATTACATTGTGCGTTTCTTTACACACGGTTCTTTGTTTCATGCCTATATTATGATATGTTGCTTTACTTTATGCAATACTTTGCAAAGTTAGATGTAGAAAATTGAATCATGTGTATTATGAATAAAATTTGAATAATCTCAATTCCTTTAGAGAAAATTCAAAAAATTATCATGCCAACGATTACATTTAGTCTTGTCCAATTTAGAGAGAGAAACTTTAAGACCAAAAGTCTAATTTATGACAAAAAGTCGTATTTAGGCGTAATAGCCTTTATAAGGATATCTTGTAAATTTAAAAGTAGACTAATCAAAGTCTATCTTGGATTGAGCAAAAATCATTTTTGCTCTTTTAATAGCTGCAATGATGAGATGTGTCATTTGACATATTCTTCCCATATGTTATGTCTTCAGTTGTAAATTCATTTTCGATGTTCTTGTTGGATATTGAAGATACTTTTCCAAAATCCGCGTATTTATATGATTCTTCATTTTTATTAAAAGTCGTAGCTAATTCTTTGCTAGCTTATAATGTATGTATCAATACTTCATTGATTTACAACAATGACAGAGTGCTTCACTGCATATGACATGTCCCCTATGTCATCTTTTAAATGTTACATTGTTTCCACTTACTTTTGGATGATTATATGAATTTTACGTCCATGGTAATTACCCTTTGTTTTAGGGTCGTTGCATGACTTTACCCAATTTGTTCAAGAATATATATATATTTTTCTAAGACCTTACATCGTCATTGCCTTTTGATTTAGGGTTGTTGCATTACTTTGCATAATTTGTTCCAGGGAATTTCTTTTCAGACCTTACGTTGTCATTCAAGATATTGAAATTATATATTTAGCTATTTACATAAAGCAGTTCGTATAAATATACCATGTTCAAGCCTTTGTTGGCTCAATAGGGGAATTTGGAACTCAAGTTCTTCAGAGCCCAATGTGTCAAAGTCGAACTGTGATGGTTAAACCATCTTTAAAATATAGGAAGAATAAAATATATTAGTTTCGCGGTCTATGACATTCACGACAACTAAAATAAACCAATATACTTTATGGAAATCAAATGCTTTGTGAAATTTCGTTATCACAATAAAAATTTTTGATGTTTCCATATTCATTGCATGTAAAGCTAATGAAATTTCATTATCATTGCTTTTTATATAATCAAGAAGATATCCATGATGAAAATTTTTTTTCAAGAAATTAAAATTGGATCTCAAGACCAAAATTTGTAATGGTCATATTTTTCTTACTTCGTGAATATGCTTTATCACAATAATTGGTTTGTCCATTTTTATATTGTATTGCTCATGAGATTTGCATTATCATAGCAATGTTCAAATTAAATAACATGTTAAATAAAAACAATTATTTAACATAATAAAATAGACATATAATGATGCTCAAATTTTCATAAATATATGTCATAATATAATAAGATAAGTTTGAGCATTATATCATTAACGATTTAATGAAAATGATAACGTTAATTAGATCTTACTTGTTAGTTTGCCAAATAAACTGCATATTAAACGATTGCTCGATCTCCGACTCCAAATAGTCGTCACATATTAATCGCCGCATCGTAATTGATAAGTCACATAAAAACAAACAATATTCATATGATTAGTCACTTCAATCATATATATTTCACATTTACTATATAAATTAAAAAAAAAAATTCATATTTACTATTAAATTCGAAAAACAGTAAATAGATATATAGTAAATAGTTATACAGTAAATATAAATTACTGTACGGTAATTTCAAAAATTACCTTTGTATTTTACCCCAAAAAAAAAAATCCTTTTTTTTCTTCTTTTTTTTTTCGGGTTGGGTCAGGCCCAAGGGGCTGGGTCGGGTCGGATCAGGCCCAAATCCGGGTCGAGATCAAGCTTCTGCCGACGAAGCTTTGTCGGCAAAGGTCGGGTCCGATCTGAAGGCAGGAGCGGCGGAGGCGTCGCGGCAGAGGCGCGGAGCGGAGGGCAAGCCGTCGTCGGCTCTGCAGAGCAGGGGTGCGATCGGGGGTCGTCCGAGCAGTGGACGATCGTGGCGAGGCGATCGGGGCGAGGCGATCGGATCCGGGGCGAGGTCGAGCGGAGTTGGCGTCGTCGATCCAGACATTGTCGGTGGTTGACAGTGTCGACTGGAGGAAGTCGATCGGAGTAGGACGAGGCACGGGAGGGTACGATCGGAGAAGGTGGTGGTCCGATCGAAGGAGCAGCGTCGTCCGGCGAGGGATGGGTGCCCAGATCAATTTTGATCTGAGGTCTATGCAGGTCATCGACGGGGTCTCTTGCGTCGTTGGGCTAGGCGTCATGACGACGATCGGATCCGGGGACGACGACGTCGTTTGTCAGCGAGGACGATTTCATCGAGGACGAACCGGATCGGATCTGGCGCCGTCGGGTTTGATGGGGTCGATCCGGATAGGAGCCGATCAAGAAACTACAGCGCAGGGCTTTGGGTGTCCAGATCAGATCGGAGGTGCAGGCCTAGCGAGGGGCGGCGGCGGCGGAGGGGGGAAACTAGGGTTTTTTTCTTTTTTCTTTTTCTGTCAGTTTTTTTTTTTTTTTTGTCTTGGCTGAAAAAATCTCAGCGAGTAAAGCTACGTGCTGATAACGTGTTGTAGAATAATCGGAATTGGTCTACTCATTTCATTGATAATCCCCTTTATATAGGGTGAGTATTACAACGGTAATAGGAAATACATTAATGACAATAATGACTACATAATTATCTATCGTCCGTTACATTGACGAAGGCACATAATACGTTTTTCCTTCAACACGATTCTCATTATTATATTTTGTATATAATTCCCCTATTCAGATTTTAGGTTTCTTATGCTTTGATAAAGCCTTCCTTTTGGTAATTTTCTTTCATATTTTCATTAAGAAGTAATCACATATCATTTTTTTTTAAGAAAGAAGACGACATAATGTATTAGATGAAATCTAAAAGTACAAACCACGATGTAAAAACATCGAAAGAAAGCGATAAAGCAAACACGTTGCCCAAACGCAACGAAAATAAAAACACAATAAAGGATAACAAGATGCACATACGCATCTAGAAAGAAGAGTAACCATGTAACTCGATGTCACACGACATCACTGCACTGCATATATCCCAAGAGCAGTATAAATGTAACCGTAACAGAAACTGTGACTGTATCCGGTACTGTGATCACCTAGAAGAGGTGTGTAATATCCTGGAAATTCGATTTTCTATTTTAATTAAGAAAATTATTTTCGAGTTATTTTAATAACGATTTCTTTTATATTTACATTTCTTATAGTTTTTGAAATTTAATTAAATTTTTAGTTTGTCTAATTCTAACTTTCGAGCAGTAAGTTTAAAGTAGACTTTGTTACGAGTTCGTTGGTTTTTACGGAGCATCGTTTGAACATCGGAACTATTTTTAATGATTTTTGGAAGTTGGTATTATCCAAGAATTTATTAAAAATAGATTTTAAGGTCGGCTTCTTCTGGACCGTTAGATCTGATTCAGTATTTAATCTGGACTGTTGATGTAAAAGTATTTAAGCCTTAGGATTAGTTTTGGATTGCAACAGAACAAAGCCCAGACCGACCTCGGCCTCGAGCTGCTCTGCAGCAACAAAGCTCCGCTCCTCCTCTCCTCTCTCTTACGGCCGTCTCCTGGCCTGGCACCAATGGTTCTAGCTTCTTCTTGAGGTGGTGGTCTTATATGTGGCTTCGGTTTCCAGAGAAGAGCCTTGAAGAAAGAGAAACAAAGAAGAGAAGGTGACGACTTCTCCGATTGGTTTTCCGATTTCGGCACATTCGAGGTGGCTCATCGATATCGGTGGCTTCGTCTCGACTTCAGGAACATCTCCATGGTATTTGTTTGCCCAGACCAACAGCCTGGAGGGGGATTCGATTAATTGAAGCTCTGGGATTTTTGGTGGTTCTCTGTTCTTGTCTGGCGACTTGTGATTTCAATTCAGGTATCAGAATTAATCTTCATGACGAGCTCTAGATGTTGATATGCTTGGGTTTGAGTTTGGTTGAGTTTTGGGAAAATTGGGATTTTAGCAGTCGTCGACCACCGGCTGTGGTGGTGGTGATGCTGGGCTCTTCGACTTAATATTGATTTAATTTCTACCCTGGAATATATATTGATGTCTGTACAAGCTTGAAGTTGTGATTTGAGCAAATTTACATTTTGGGTTTGGGTTTTCCTACTGCTGCTGCGGGTTACTGTGTTGGTAGTGGTTTTTGGTTGTTTTGGTTCATTGTTGATATGAAGCTATTCTCTGAAAACTGAATTGACATTTGGGAATTCTGAAATTACAGAAGAGTGGAAATCAGAGCACGTAGAAAGAAAGAGCAGTATACATGTTTCTATATGTTCATGGGTTATAATTGTGAAGTTAGTATTAATTGTTAAAATATCGGGGGAGTGATGATCATTCTTAGCTACCAATGATTTCAGAGGCTTGAATTTCCAGAAATTGGAGGAGTTGGGCAATTTAAGGTTTAGTTCGATGTTCGGGGATTATGGAAACGGTGTGTGTTTATATATATTCTTCCATTCTTGTTTGGTGTAATGGTGACCTGGTGGTACTGTGTTTATATAGTTGGTTTCTTTGTTAAATGGAGGAAACAATTACGTTTGATTTTGTTCCTGCAAGTTGATTAAAGAGAAGTGGGGAAGTGAGAATGGGTTTGGAGGAATGATATATTTATCAAGGCAATCGGGGTGTCCAAAGTAAATTGGAGTGGTTTGGTAATTGAAGGTTAAGTTGGTTGCTCGGGAGTTAGGAATTACAGTAATGGTTTACACATGGTTTGGTTGCTTATTAATTTGGCTAAGTTGCATTGGTAGACATGGAGAGATGGCTTCCGATCAATTTAGGCCATAGAGATAGTTGAAGAGGATAAAGAGTGAGAGACATGTAGTGCAGAGGTGATGATCAATTAAATGTGAAATGGAGATATTATACTGCACACTTGGAGTAATATTTGATAGTTTAGAGATCAGACTTCAAGTAGAGAAGGACATCCACTTTGGGATATGTAATTGGAATGGGGGGTGGAGGTTCATTCGAAGTTGGGTGTCCATAGTAGATATGGAGTTGAATAAATGATTGCAGACTTGCAGCATAATTCAGATATGATGACAAGAGAGGTATTACAAAAGACCGGGTTATAAGCAATTAAAGGTGTGAAATTGAGAAGCACGAAAGGATCAGGGAATAAGAAGATTTGGGTGTCCTTAGCAATTTTAAGGATTTGATCAAGTTGATTTGAGGGTGATTCATTGACGTCCTCAGAGCAAGAGTTTGATTCAAGGAATGAATGCATGCTTACAATTTCCAGAAGCAGAAGGATAAGGATTTCAGAATGCGTGTCGTTGAGTTACTACTTCGTTTAGCATCGGAACTAACTCGGATTACATGTAGGGTCTCTCGGAGAACCTCATTTTAAATTGATAATTAGATTATAATTGAATTCGGTGGTTGCGTGACATTGTTTGATTTAACTCTTGAATGTTATCGCTTTTGATTTAAAGCTTTTGTAATTGATGAGTTATATGATCGACGTTACTGCTTTCCATATAAGTATGTGTTGTATATTTTAATATGAGTACCGACATTCAAGTGGCATACATAATGCATTGAGAGGTCCGGTGACTATGCATTTGAGAGTGGTGATTGTGGAAAGCTGAGAATGAGATTGAGAGGAAAGAATGCCTTTTGCGTAATTGAGTTTCCTCGTGGGGACATCCAGTAGCTATGATCAGCCCACCGTGCACAAATGTGGAGAGAGTATGCCCCTTCGACGCAGAAGTCGATAAAACGATCTTTTCGGGTTTCGGGACTGGGGACCATGAGGTTAACAAGACGACTAGCCAAAGAGGCACATATAACGAGGAGTTGTCGGTTATTAAATCATGTGTCTGAAACATTAGAGTCACTCAAGGTGGGTAAAATACATGGTATGGGACGTGTATGCTCTATTGTTTTTGATATATGGTGTAATGTCCAGTAACTGAGTGGAAGAATTTCATTTGCATTCATGTATCTGATTATTATTAATTTTTATGTTTTTATTTCATAACTTGTTGTAACATAGTTAAGATTAACCTTAAGAGGTTTGGCCCTACTGAGCGTAAGCTCACCCCTAGAGATTTTTCTTGTTCAGAAACGTACGTGGTACGACACGTCTTTCGAGAAGATTAACTGTGACGTTGAGGAAGAGTCAAGTGAGATAGAACGCAAGGTGTTATTTTCTTTGTAAAATATTTTGTTATTATAAATGTTTTATTTTCAACATTTCTGTAAAGTATTCTGTATTTATTTGTTTTAATTTTATTTTATTTTTTTCCGTTCGCACCTCGGCTTCGACGTCAGGTGTTTAATTTCCACCGAGACCGGGACCGGGGCGTGACAAGGTGATCCGCTCGTCAGGAATTCGAGAGTAACCGAGGGTGTCAAAAACTCAAAAATTAGCAAACGAATCCCTAAGAACCAGAACCAATATATACCAAGTCAATATGAACTAGTGTCTTATATCCAAAAGCAACAACCTACCACCTGGGTCCCAAATCTGAGTCCAAGAGTGAACGGGCCTTAGGTCCAAAACCCGACTCACACCATCCAATCCCAAAACATCCCAGATCCAGAGTTGGGAGCCCAAAAGTTCTCTAGGCACCCAGACCTGCCAAGCTGTCCTCCTACGCCGGAAATAATCAAACCCAACCTATACATGAACACAGCCTTCTTCATCAGCCCTGGGATGAGCCGAAAACCTTTGCCAAATTCATGCCATCGGCCGTCGTTCTAGATTCGGACCATTAGCGCCGATGAGGTTTAAAACTTGTACCTTTGACGGCAACAACCTCCATTCGATCATATCGTCCTCCGTCTTGGATCAAATAGTAGATCCAGGATCCCAGATACAAATCATCTCTTTCAAACCTTTATCAACCGCCAAGGGAATAAGTCGCTGGAGAAGAATCTTCAAACCCAGACCATATTCCCCATCACAAGAACTGACAAGATTCAAAAAGAATCGGGGAATACAACCCTCAGATTGACCAAAGGGGATGAACGACCTCAAGGAGGGTGACAAGTAGGCAACACAAGGGGGATCAGAGGCCTTGAATTGCGACGAGAAAATCCCTACTAGGGTTTGCTGCCGCCAAGAGAAAGAGAGGAGAGCTCTCGTCATTTTAGTAAAACGATGTCAAATTAGTAATCACATATCATGGCAAGTCGATCAAGTTAAAGAAACCAAATTCCCAATCCACGAATTGCTAATGCATAACTCTGCATAAGTACGTATGACTCGGTGTTTCGCTAATATATACTTCATAGTTCCACCAGTTCGTATCTAACCTAATAAAATTAAACGTTCAGGCAATTAACTCATATGGGTTGGGCTAATTGACTCATTCCCACACTGTACGTGTTGTAAACCGATGATTATGTACAGTCGTACTGCAAATACCTTTAGTAGTTCAGTCGATTCATATGGCTGGCTGTTTGCTTTGTTTGGTTCCTTTCTTCCTGACAAGCATTGCTTCAGAGGCAAAACTTATGATTCAAGGCATTAGCTAACTAAAGTCTGAAACGGATCGACCAGTTTTTCAAGCCCTATAATTGCACACACTAATAAAACTCCGATCCTGTTTGGGCCACAATTGGAATTGGTTTCAATTGGGCTTTTACCCCGAGGCCCAGAGGGGTTTAGGTTGAACCGAATCCAAGTTTTTGTATTCTCCCGTTTCGTTTAGGAAAGATTTCTTGGAGGGAGAGTATCGATTTGTTACCTAATCGGATCGGGGTTATTTCATAATAATCCAATTACACAATATACGAATTACCTTAACGGATAATAAGGTGTAAACTCTGATTGGGATAACTAGGGATTGTTTTGGGTAGCAATCCATCTGAAAAGATATTTTTGCCGAATCAGTGATTGATTCGTTGTGGACTCGATTTGGCTTATCTCAGCGTTAATTGAATGGTGATCTTGATGAAGAGTGAGTTCCCTAAATCAAGAGGAAGTTTAATCCCATTTAATTTGTTGTCGATTTGATTGGAGGCAGAATAAGGAAGGAGACTCCTAGTTGATCTCGGAATCCGCCAGGCTGGATTTCCCAGCCCTAAGGTTTCATGAACCATATAAATATAACTCTTTTACAACGAAGAAAAGGTTCTCAACCAAACACAAACACACACAAGTTCTAGCGCACCGCTAACTTGCCAAAGCCTCTCCGGAGCAACTCACGCAATTTGCCTCCACCTGCGATCGATCCCATCTCGCATTCGTGTCGAGCGGTTGCTGAGCAACTCACGCAATTTGCCTCCACCTGCGATCGACCACGTCTCGCATTCGTGTCGAGCGGTTGCTGAGCCAATCGAGTCAGTCCGCTACTCCGGTAGCAATCGAGTCAGTCAGCTACTCCGGTAGCACACACCCGTGGTCTTGGTATAGCTCTGCTTTGCTTCTCCGGATCAGAGTAAGATCCTCAATCCTCCAAGGGGTTGGGAAGAAAATCCTGTTAGAGAGTTCTATTCAGGTCTTGTTCGAGCCCTGTACGCCGGCTTAGTCAGCGCCCGCGTAACAGTCGCTTGGTCAGGAAGTCAGAGTCTATTGGGAGCAGACGATAGGACGCACCAGGGGTCGTCCGCAATCGAGTCGCACCACTCCAAAGGTGCTGGCACGCCTAAAGCACACAGAAGAAACGCGAGGGGCACACATCCTCCACCCCCAAGTGCTGACTGTTCGCCGGGTGCTAAATCCGCCACAAACAGATCCAGTGCCCAATTGTTGTTCAGACATAGCAGTTATGGGGAATGTTATCCCAGTAAACAATCGATTTTTGAGCCACAACGCTGTACAGGCACTTCCATACACTAGTGAATACCCCAATATGTATTGCTTATTTGAAACTATAGCATATATATATTTGACCATGGAACGTAACTGATAGAACCTCCCAATTTGAGCAGAAAACAAGAAAATAAATGAAAAGCCGAAGGACAGCGAAAGCTGAGCAAATATCTGAATTTCAAAAACATGAGTACAGTCCACAAAACATTTATCATCACAGCTAGATATAATCTCTTAATTTGGTTTTGTAGAAACTAAACATCTTTAGATCATTCGTCACCGTATACACTACACCAATAAGTGCATCAGATAACACTACACAGTCAACGGTTTTACGGCGCAACGTTGTGTGACAAGAGAAAGTGAATCACATAACAGTTTTTAAGAGCAATTCGTTGTGTGATGCCATAAAAAATTTGAAAGTTGATTTTACAAGAAAACTGCACAACGGTTTCAACTATATTTGTTGTGCGTATCATACAAAAAAAGACGGCATCCTCCCCTCATAAGATTACTCAAATATGGGTTCTAATCATACAACAAAAAATACAAAATACGTTGTGAGAACGTAGGTCTTCAGAGATTCACACAACAATTTTTTATCCTCGGTTGTGTTATAAATCTTTCATGTAAGGTTCTGCCGATCGTTTACTCGATTTGGTACTCACATCCTCCGCAATCATAAACCTTTGGGGAAGATAGCATGTAGGTTTTTAATCCAACAACATAGCTACGAAAAAACTGATGTCTAACATTAGGAGAGAACAATAGATACACAATAGTTTTTATTTCACTATTGTAGAGATACAACTCTCATGTTAGGATTATCAAAGCATTTCCTCAATTTGGCACTCACATTCCCAAAAATCAACAAGTTTTGTGTAAGATAGCCTCGGAGTGTTTAATCACCCAACAGATTTTTCCTAATACCGTTGTATGAATATAAAGCAAAAACGTATTTATGCTTATGCTTTCCTATGGAGAGCTAACTCATTGAGGGATAAAAGACCCAACATTTTTGCATGATCTAATACACCCCATCTTTGTGAGAGTATGAGAGTTGACGGATTGAAAATATAAGGTACGAAAATGTAGTTAAAAATGTTTTTCGTTTTGATAAGTATCGTTGATTTATGGTTGATCCAGACGATCAAGACCCAAACGTTCTAAAAAGTTCGAGAATTTCGTACCATGACCTTATTTTAATACGGTGATCACATCCAACGGTTGAATGTTTGTTTTATCGAGTTTAGTCAAGTTGGTCATTTGAATCATGATCATGTCTACTAATGTCATATAACTTGTTTGTTAGCTAGATTATACATAAGTGTGTATCTTTCTAAACTAACTATATGAAGGAAATGAAAAATATAGAAAACAGACCATACGATGTTATCACGATAGTGAAATATAGATATGGTACGAAACTCATTCATTTTCAATAATTTTTTAGCCACGATCGCATGTGTCAACTCTAATTGTGCCTATTTAATTGATCATATTCATATAACAGTAGTATTTAGATGCATTGTGTGACTGTAATCATACAAGACCAATATTTAAATGCGTTGTTTAAATTTAGAGTTTAGAGTTTAGAATTTAGGGTTTTTGGTATTTGTGTTTAAAGTTTAGGGTTTAGGGTTTAGGATTTAGGGTTGAAATTCTAGAGAGAAAAATTCCCTCTCGTTTTTTTACTTTTCTTTTTTGGGATGAAGGTTTTGGACACATTTTAGTTTTAGAGGAAAAATTCTCTCTCATTTTGAGCATTTTCCCTCTCTTTTAGTCAAGTTACAATATTGCTATGAGACAACTAAATGAAAATAATATGCTGTCTCATTCATTTGTTAGTTGTTACAAAAGTACATTGTTCATTTAACTATAGACAGAATCCCATGCCACCCACGCACTCACTTTCGACACTTAACATATAGCATCGGGGTGTTTAATCACCCAACATATTTTTCCTAATATCGTTGTATGAATATAAAGCAAAAAAGTATTTATGCTTATGCTTCGCTATGGAGAGCTAACTCATTGAGGGATAAAGGACCTAATATTTTTGCATGATCTCATACACCACGTCTTCGTGAGAGTGTGAGAGTTGACGGATTGAAAAAATAAGGTACGAGAATGTAGTTAAAAACGTTTTCTTTTAGATAAGTATAGTCGATTTATGGTTGATCCATACGATCAAGACCAAAACGTTATAAAAAATTGGAGAATTTCGTACCACGACCTTATTTCAATACGGTGATCACATCCAACGGTCAAATTTTTATTTTATTGAGTTTATTCATTTGAATCTCGACGTGTCTACTAATGTCGTAAAACTTGTATAACTTGTTTACTAGGTTATATGTAAGTGTATATATTTATTAACCAACTATATCAAGGAAATGAAAAATGAAAAAAGCGGACCATACGATGTGATCACGATAGTGAAATTTGGATGTGGTACGAAATTCACCTATTTTCGATAACGTTTGAGTGTCGATCACATGAGTCAACTCTAATTACGCTTATTAATTGTCTGTATTCATACAACAGTAGTATTTAGATGCATTGTGTGACTGTAATCATACAAGACTAATTAAATGAGTTATGTAAATTTAGAGTTAAGAGTTTTATAGTTTAGGATTTTTGGTATTTGTGTTTAGAGTTTAGAGTTTAGGGTTTATGGTTGAAGTTGTGGAGAGAATTTTGTCTCTCTTTTTTGTACTTTTTTTTGGGATGAAGGTTCTAGGCAGGTTTTCATTTTGGAGGGAAAATTCCCTCTTATTTTGAGACAACAAAAAAAATAAAATATGTTGTCTTATTCATTAATTAGTTGTTAAAAAAATAGAATTTTCATTTAACTCTATTCTGTACACTTCAACAAAAATGAACTCACTCTCAGCTCACTCTCTCTTCTCACTCACTCTCCAAAACTAGTGCTGCGTTCGGGTCGGTTCGGGCCGGAAAAATTCAAAACCGAACCAGAACCCGAAACTTTCGGGTCGGTCCGGGTCGGGTTTTTAGAGAGCTAAACCCGGAGATTCCGGGTTCAATTCCTGTCGGTCCGGGTTTTCCGGGTTTCGGGTTTTTTCCTGACATAAATTTTCTGGGCAGAAATTTGAAAAATTCATGCAAAATCTGTCCTATTTCTCAACTTCTCAAAATCAAATGACAATTTGACAACAATACATTGAATACAACAAGTGAACAAGCAAATAAACCAATTAACCAACAACTGAACTCAAAGTCTCAAACTCAATGCACATTACAAATAGCCAAATACAGTCCAACACTCCAACAAGGCAACAACAATGCAAATGCAGGCTGCAGCCCTTCACAAACTCGATGCAAATTGGAAATACCCAAATACAGTCCAACAACAATGCAAACACAGCAAGCAGCCCGCAGCCCTATCAAACGATTCAAACTCAATGCAAATTGCAAATACAGTCCAACAACAAATCAAGTAATCAACTATAAGTGAAATTCAGCAAGTTCTAAAAAGTAAAAAGCAACTCAGCACCTCAGCAACTCAGGTTGAAGATAGTAAGCAGCAAGCCAGCAACTCAAGTTCAACACTTCAATCAGTCCAGCACCTCACGAGCAAGCAGCAACTCAGCAAGTCTAAAAAGTAAAAATGCAACAACTAAGATTTTACGTAAAACAAATAACATACAGCAGCGTTTACAAAGTAAGAAACTGACCTTGAAATCTCTAATTCTCTATTCATTTTTTCGGCTTCTTTGAAGATCCAACACTCGCAGCAGCACTCTTCATTTTCTTTGTTGCCTGATCTGCTCCTTTGAGTTTCTTCCCTTTCTTGACTTGTTTCTGGTTGGTTTTCCCGTGTTGACTATCAGCTGCGTCCTTTAGAGCATCTACGAATGATAAAAAAAAAATACAAAGTAAATTAATTTATTAAAAAAAATGAAAGATAGAAAGGCATTGAACATTTGAACTCATAAAAACTATATACCTCTTTCAGCTTGTTCATAGAACATGATGTCTTCAATGGTTGGAAGATATTCTAAGTTCTGAATACTCTCGGCCCTCAACCAATTTTGGAAGCAAATTAATGCTTCAACTGTCCTTGGAGACAATGAGCTCCTGAATGGATCAATTACCCTCTTCGATGTGCTGAAGCAGCTTTCACTAGCCACTGTACTCACTTGAATGGCAAGCACATCCTTGGCAACTAGTTGAAGATTTGGGTACTTCAAACCATTTAGCTTCCACCATTCCAGAAGATTCCAATCTTCATCTTCTGGAGGGTCTTCAATAGGATCCAACAAGTATCGATCCACCTCATGTGAGACAACTGCTTGAGAGGAATCTTCTAGTGCTCGTAACCAATTAGCCTGCATTGTTGCCCTCTTCCCACTAAGCCTTGAATAATTTTTTGATCCACAGCTGCTGCTCTTGGAAGTAGTTGAAGATTTAGTTGCATCATTGTCACTTGACTTTCCTTTTTTGGTGCCCATTGAGGTTGCATACAAGTCTGTGAGCTTCAAGATCAAGTCCCTCAACTCATCAGACTTTTGCTTGACTCTAGTACTGTCATAGTGCAGCTCACTTTCACATATATGCTGAAAGTAGCGCAACTTATAGCGAGGGTCAAGAACAAGAGCCACCAAAAGCAGTTGATTAATGTCATCGATGCTTCCAAAATATTTCTGAAACTTAGTCTTCATCTTATGTGCCATCTCTAACAAGACCTTCTGTGTTTGGCTCCCAGCTTCAAGGTGTCTCTGATCGAATATGTCCTCAATCTCTTGCTGAATAATCACAATGTCATGGAATGCTCTCTGAGCTGTGGGAGTATTAGTTGCAGAAGCTCGAAGGGTCACATCATAAAATTGCTGCATCAAGTAAAAAACTAAAAATATTAGACAATAGGCAGCAAGTATTAGGCAGTAGGCAGCAAAGCAAGCATTAGAATTTTTAATAGATGGAGTTAGAAAATACCTGAAGGAAGTTGACAAACACAGTAGATCTCTCCCAATCACTTGCATTTGGTGGCCCTACTCGTTTTTCTTTAACGTTTCGCTTGTTTTGAGCATTTGTTTCTGCTATGCTTGCCTCATCATCAGTCAATTCATCTTCCTCATCAAAATAACTTCTATACTTTGAATCTTCTTCTTCAGCCATACGATCAAAAGCTTTTCGAAGCTGAAGAGCTGTATCCAACATAAGGAATGTGGAATTCCAACGTGTTGGCACATCCAATATGCAAACCTTCTTGCTGTCCAACTTAAGGATCTCTACACACTGCCTAAACATATCAAGCCTAGCTGGAGAACTCCTAACATAACGAACTGCATTTCTAATCGAAGCCACAGATTTATCCATCATCCTTAAGCCACTTTTCACAATAAGGTTAAGAATGTGAGGAAAACACCTCACATGCATCCACATGCCACCTAAAATAGGTGGTTTATCCCAAGCCATCATTTTTTCACGAATGAACTCGATAGCTACCTTGTTAGCTGATGCATTGTCCACTGAAATAGTTAAAACCCTCTCTATATCCCAATCAAGTAAGCATGCTTCCAAAATCTTCCCTATGGTGTTCCCTTGATGATTAGGAATTACACAAAAGTTAAGGATCCTTTTGTGTAAATTTCAACCACAATCTATGAAATGTGCCGTAACCACCATATAGTTAATATTTTGAACTGAGGTCCATGTATCAGTGGTTATATTCACACAGTGACTAGCAAGCTCTTGCCTAAGTTTTATTTTTTGATCAGCATACATCTCCCAAAATGTTTTGACAACCAAGCCAATACCAGGAACCTTGAACCTAGGACATGCAACTCTACAAAATCTCTTAAACCCTGATTTCTCTGTTGAGTTAAATGGCATCTCATCTATTACTATCATCTCAACACATGCTTTTAGGATGCTATCCTCATCAAATGTTGTCATTGCTAAGGTAGGTTCACTCAATTTTCCACCAGCAACAAACACTTTTTGGTGTTGTTCTAAATCTGCCCTACCCGGATATTTCTTACACACATTCTCAACATGTCTTTTCAGACTACTTGTACCATTATCATAAGTATTGCAAGCAAGGTCTTTTGAGCAGTACTTACATTTGGCGCGCATCTCATTACGAAGCCAGACCTTCTTCCCATCTTTGTACTCATACACCGGCCGCTCAAACTTCTCGTAATGCTCCCATACCATTGAACGCTCTCTTGACCCTAATGAAGACGCAGCAGACGAACTCTTCCTCGATCTCTTTTGGGGTTTTGGTTTTGGTGGCAAGGATGTCATGGTAGATGGAGATGGAGTTGTTGTTGCAGGGATGAGGGCATTTTCAGCTACAGCCTCCACTGGCACCATATCAGAATCAGAATCAGAATCAACCCCCACATCTTCCTCCGAATCCGAATTCGAATTGGATTCGAAGCTTCCTGCTTCTGTTTCGACAGTGTTTCCCAAAGGTGAATCCATGGGAGTGATGGGACTGGGTTTTGATTGAGGGATTGAGAGATTGGATTCGAGATTGAGAGATTGGAATATTGGATTCGAGATTGAGAGATTGAGAGAGACTGAGAGAGTGAGATGGACTGAGGGAGGCGTCGAACTGTCGAAGACGAACTGACGAGTGACGAAAAGGGTTTAATGAGAGGGGCAGAATTGGAAAAACAGAAACCATAAAAATGCAATGTTTCGGGTTTCGGGTCGGTTTCGGTCTTTCACTTTTGGAACCCGGACCGATCCGGGACTATTACATTCGGTCCGGTTTTAGACCGACCCGGAATTTTCAGAGTTAAAAACCGACCCGATCGGGTCGGGTTCGGGTCGGTCCGGGCCAAAATTTCGGGTTTCGGTTTTTAAAAAACAGCCCTATCCAAAACCCGCCTCGCCTGTCTCAATTCACAAAATAAATTCCCACCTCGCAGTGTTCCCGTCCCCCCCGAATTCTAAAACCCCCTCTCTCGATCCCCCAAAATCCCTCTCCTCCATTTCTCCCCGAATTCTAAGGCCCCCCCGCCCCAACCCCAACCCACCCCCTCACAATTCTCCCAAATTCAAAATCCAAAATTAGGGTTCCGAATCCCAAATCCGCCTCCCAATCTTCCCCAATTTACATACCATGCCCAGGCGGCCCGCTCGCTAGGGTTCCGCCGCGACCGTCTGATGCCACCGCTTCCGAAACGCGCCTCTTCTAAAATCTCCATGGCGATTTTCTTCATCATGAGCATGATTATTATGGGGTGTTGGTTGTTGAAACAGATGAATGTATAGTGGGTGTGGCTCGTACCCCCATGGGCGGTTTCCTCGGTTCCCTCTCGTCTCTCTCTGCTACCCGCCTCGGCTCTATTGCCATTCAGTGTAACCACTCCTTCTCTTCCTATTATTATTATTATTATTATTATTATTGTTTCAATGAATGCATTAATCATTGTTTCATTGTTGCAGGTGCTATTAAGAGAGCCAATGTGGATCCCTCCCTTGTTCAAGAGGTCTTGTTTGGTAATGTCCTCAGCGCCAATTTGGGCCAAGCTCCTGCCAGACAGGCTGCTTTAGGTGCCTGCATTCCCAACTCTGTCATTTGCACCACCATTAACAAAGTCTGCTCTTCCGGCATGAAAGGTCTCCCTCTTCCCTACTCTGGTTGGTGTTGCTTTTTATACTTAGTGTAAATCATTGAATGAATTGTTTGCTCAGCCGCTATGATTGATGGGATCACATGCGTGCACAATTTGTACCTGCAAAACAATCTCATACAAATAATACCCTTCTTTTGTCGAGTGTAGTATTGACAAGTAGGGATCGTTCTATCCGGGGAAATCAAGGGCTTTCAATCACACAAAGTATTGTATAAAAGGGGGTTGTCGAAATTTTTATCTATTATTTACTGATTTTTACGAAATTTAAAACCTAATCTATTATATACAATTGATCATCACCTTTCACACAATCACCAAACACAAATCTCATTATACATGCAACAAAATTAAAACAAGTAATAGGGGCAGCAAACATATAACGATTTCAAGATTAATTAAGCTCCAATTTAATTAGGGCCAACGCAGCTTATCCTAATTATTCAAGACATCATAAGTATTTAGAATCCGAAACGCGCGCAATCCTAAACATGGTACTAATCGGTTTAACAACACAACGCATGTAAATTAAACACAAATAGCACATAAGCACATATTGTCGAATTGGAACATGTTAGCAAGTATGGCGTCACCCATCTCACATCGACATGTAAATTTTCATAATTACTCTTACCCTTAGATTAATACATGTCAAAACCAACAACGCGTGTGAATCAACATGTATTAGATCGGAATATGAATTCAACATCTAGATAACACTCATGGCCTTTCGAGTGCATCTAAACATCTCCTTCGGTTCCCCACGAATTAAGAAAATAAACCTAATTGAAATCAAGAAACATGCTAAAGCTACTGCCCATAATACAAATTTAATCACATCACATATATAATTCGGCAATCACATATAAAATATCCAAACAATTATAACAAAGATCCGAAGATCCCATATATGATTATCAATACCGAAATTAAAACCAAAAACCAAAACATACTTCATAGACAAAGTTATGTTTAAATACAAAGTAACAAAAACAAAAATAAAACAATCCATATTACAACCTTGGTTAAGATTCGGCAAGGATTGATGAGATGGTGATCGAATTGATGTGAGGAATGGTGGATTCGGCTTTGCTCTTTGTATAAAATTTCTGAAAATAATTTGGCAGGGATTCGGCAAGGATTTTTGTGGAGGGAGAGATGATTATTTTCTGTGCAAAAGCCTTGGTATTTATAGAGGAAGTAACCTAGAGAAGCTAGCCACAAACAAAAACCGAATTGGTTTAGGTTTCCTTGATTTTCTGAATTCGGCAGAATGACCTCCGTGCATTGATTACGTCATAACTCTCTACTTAGGAGAGCTTTTTCTGCGATTCCAGTTGCATATGAAACTAGACACACAGGGCTTTCATCCATAAAAATTTCACCTTCAAATTCCTTGTCAATCGTCGGGAATAAATTCAGAAAGTTGGATGTCGGACACTGAAATCTTCTGGAATTCTTGGATTTGCATCCGATAAGAACTTGAAGTTCTTGGCATTTTGTTCCACTCCGATTTTAATGATTCTTTCCTTTGTTCAATCCTTAGTATGTCGACTGCAAATGAGAAGAGAAAAATCTATCAAAAGCAAAGTTTATGTTTTACAGATTCAATAAAACATCTCAGAGACTTTGTGAATAGGCTTTTGACAATTTCTGCATTTTTATTCTATTTTCCACATGTTTTCACTTTAATTCCACCAAAACTCTTGACTCTATAACATGACTCTATATTACAACAATAAGGGTTAAGCATTGCATAAATGGGGGTAAAAACATATTAAGAACGTCGCATTTTATGCTCCTATCAACTACCCCACACTTAGCCTTTGCTAGTCCCTTAGCAAAACAAATAAAAAAAAAACTCAACACTACAGCCCCTAAAACGATTGTCTCAGGATCTTTAAACACATAGCTTTCAAGTTAAGCATTCAATGTAAGCACAATAATCCCAAGCGTCATAGACATGTATCATAGCATGAACAAGTAAGAAACGAAAATCACAAGCAATGACATGTTATGTTGATTCCATCCTCCTCACTAGGCATACTCTCTTCTTTTCACTCATGATATGGCAATATTCACTCAAAGTATATGCAAGAAAATAGATTAAGAGTTACAAAGAGTAACTTGCATATTTCATCAAATAAAGGCACTTTGTGAATAGATCTTTCAGGAAAAACTTCATATAACAACTATGTGCACCAATGAACCAAAGCCATTGCTCAACTCTTGACAAAAATCTCCACATACAAAGTTCACCTATTATTCGAATCATGAGAGATCTTACATGGGAAAATAGTGGGGCTAGGCATAAGGAATTCGCATTTAGAATAGTGGTGAGAAAATGTCACCAAGACTTAGCAAAGCTCAATACTCCTTATGACTTCACTCAAAAGGGCCAAGTTTCAACTTGTTGGGCCCAAACTTCATTCTTTTCTTCCCCATAACATAGTGAATATGAACAAAGGTCAAGTATGATAATAATAGACCTTCAATTGTAAAACAAACTCCAAATTCACCACAAGATCTCAATCCAAGCATTTCTATTTTTCTTTTCATTTGCCGAAACTTTTTCTTTTTATTTTTTTTTATTTTCGGCACAAAATTTTTTTTCTTTTATTTTCTGTCCGAATTTTCTTTTTATTTTCGGCAATCATGGTTTTTCATGCTTTTGGATTGGATCACCCCACACTTACTTCAAATCATCACTTCAAATAACAAATTCCAATTAAACTTTACCAAGTCTTGACAACAATGGTTAGGATAAACTGTTCTAAGCTCAAGGAAAGTGTATCATGGTGATGCAATAAATGGCTCAATGTCGGCTCAAGGGGGTTAAAACTAAGGAGTCCCACGATGGGCACAAATTAGGCATAAGCTTTTTTTGGCATTGGTGGTAATCCTAACAAGATCATCTCAATCATATTCAAAATCAAGGCATGTTATGAATAATAGTCTCAAAAATCGTCAAAAGTGAGTTCTAGCATTCTAGAGTTCATTAAAATCTATGGCACATAGTTATTGAATGTTCAAAGAATGATGAAGTTTTGAAAAATTCTGCCCATTTTTATCGCTCAAGAAGAAAGTATTTGGCAATCAAAGCTCACATAGGTTTTTATGGAACAAAATCAACACAACATACATGCTTCTTACACAATTAAGTCAAAGTCTCAAATGTTCATACCAATCACAAAGTCCATGAAACTCACAATTATTTTCAAGATTATGCAAAACCATCATCTATGTATTAAAGATATAATCATCATAGACTATTTAGGGGCACCTAAGACTCAAAAATAACACAAAACAAACAAAAGCAACGAAATTTTTTTTATTTTTCTGATTTTCTGATTTTTATTTTCTTTTCTTTTATGACTCAAAACAAAAACTCAAAGCAAAAACAAAATATGTGAAACATATATTCCCTACCCCACACTTAGAAAATTACATTGTCCTCAATGTAAACAAATATTATGTAGTAATTTCCAAGCATTTGATAATTCACAAGTTCCACATTCAAACAATTCAACCAAAAAGAGTTTAGGGATTTAGAAAATTCAAACTCTCGTAGACGGCTCCTTCACAATTTTGGTTGAAATGGGTTGCCTCCCATGCAGCGCTTAATGTTTATAGTCTACTCAGCCTAGACTCTTCACTTCTTAATCAAGTTGTGGACGACGCCTTTTGGAGTGCGCACTCCAAATTCGTGCCTCCTTACAATGGTTATCATAACTCGATGCATGATTACTCCACTCTTCAACTGCATCGCATCAAGATAAAGAAATTTAGAAGAGTGGAGATGAGAATTCAAAGAATAAGTTAGTAGTGAGTTAGTGAATTAGCTAAAGTTAGAAGTCAGTGTATAAATATACAATAATTAGCTAAGTAGAATTTAATTGCAAATTATGAACAAAAGTTGAGAGTGGTGGAACTCGTTTCTTGCAACACTTGTCGTCCTTCCCAAGTCAATGAGAGCTCCAATACTGTTTACAATGTAATTCTTCACCTCTTCCTTATGATCTGCAACTAACAATTAAACTCTACAAGAATCATGAGAATCAATATGTATAGGTTAGAAAGAATGAGTTAGAATAAGTTAGAGTATAGGTTAGAAATAAGTTAGAAGTAATATGTATAAGTTAAAAAAAATAAAAAAATTACTGTTCACGACACTATTACGATTTCACTGTTCACCGTTACTATTTACGATCACTGTTCACAGAATTTACAAGGCACACGAAATTTACAAGAGATCATACAATGGCACACGAAATTTACAAGGCAAAACACACAAATAAAATTCTCAAAACTTCACACAAATCGTCATTCACACAAAGCATCGAAAATTTCACAAGTGTGGAAAAAATTCTCAAGCACCGATTTCTACAAAACACATGGCGTCACAACCTAGCTTCTTTCTAGTTGATTTTATTCAAAAACCCTAATTCTCAAGGTACGTGGAGCAGAGGAGATAACAGTGCAATGGACTGATACAGCCCAAGGTAGTATCATGCTTATTCCGATATACCTCAAAAATTAAAGACGAATTTTATCTTTTGAAGAAAAACAGATTCACATATGCTCAAGTTATTTTCTAGCGTCTAAAGTGAGGTGATGCTTCGGCACAAGCGGTTGTCTAGGTCGAAGATACTTTACTTTTCTAAGGCGGTGTCGTTAAAATTCACGGAGAGTAAACTCTCTTTAGGAACAAGGCAGGTCTCAAAGTTTTTAACCACGGAGGACAAGTCCCCTATCGACTCACTCACAGGGAATGAACATCAGTCTGTGGGTCTTGAAAACCAGTTTTACAAACCTCGAACCCATCAATGAAAAATAACTTGCCCTATACTTTGTAAAATAAACTCGGGTCCTAGCGGTCTACAAGTGTTGATTAAAACCGCCCTCAACCTCATCGAAGTAATACTATTGCTGAAAAATCGCTTTGTATGCGTGGGGGGGAAGTATCCCGCGTTTCCCAATCTACATAAAAACGGATCCAACAAAGCACCATTCAAATGAAGGGTTTTGGTTATGATCAACAAAAGAGGCTTCACCTACATGTTACACTTTAGAAACTACAATAAACTACAAGCATACACAAAAACTATCAACTTCCTAGAAATTATCTAAGTGTAACAACATCACAATAATATCACACAAATCGGCAATTAAGAACAAAATCCAAAAATAAAAATCGGAAAACCTATTTATCTATTACACTTCCGAAAAATCCTATTATACATATCCCAAAAACTATAGCAAAATTAAATAATCTGCAATATACATAATTACAAACAACACTTTATGAATCAAAATATTATAATTTCCCCGGCAACGGCGCCAAAAACTGATGGGATCACATGCGTGCACAATTTGTACCTGCAAAACAATCTCATACAAATAATACCCTTCTTTTGTCGAGTGTAGTATTGACAAGTAGGGATCGTTCTATCCGGGGAAATCAAGGGCTTTCAATCACACAAAGTATTGTATAAAAGGGGGTTGTCGAAATTTTTATCTATTATTTACTGATTTTTACGAAATTTAAAACCTAATCTATTATATACAATTGATCATCACCTTTCACACAATCACCAAACACAAATCTCATTATACATGCAACAAAATTAAAACAAGTAATAGGGGCAGCAAACATATAACGATTTCAAGATTAATTAAGCTCCAATTTAATTAGGGCCAACGCAGCTTATCCTAATTATTCAAGACATCATAAGTATTTAGAATCTGAAACGCGCGCAATCCTAAACATGGTACTAATCGGTTTAACAACACAACGCATGTAAATTAAACACAAATAGCACATAAGCACATATTGTCGAATTGGAACATGTTAGCAAGTATGGCGTCACCCATCTCACATCGACATGTAAATTTTCATAATTACTCTTACCCTTAGATTAATACATGTCAAAACCAACAACGCGTGTGAATCAACATGTATTAGATCGGAATATGAATTCAACATCTAGATAACACTCATGGCCTTTCGAGTGCATCTAAACATCTCCTTCGGTTCCCCACGAATTAAGAAAATAAACCTAATTGAAATCAAGAAACAGGCTAAAGCTACTGCCCATAATACAAATTTAATCACATCACATATATAATTCGGCAATCACATATAAAATATCCAAACAATTATAACAAAGATCCGAAGATCCCATATATGATTATCAATACCGAAATTAAAACCAAAAACCAAAACATACTTCATAGACAAAGTTATGTTTAAATACAAAGTAACAAAAACCAAAATAAAACAATCCATATTACAACCTTGGTTAAGATTCGGCAAGGATTGATGAGATGGTGATCGAATTGATGTGAGGAATGGTGGATTCGGCTTTGCTCTTTGTATAAAATTTCTGAAAATAATTTGGCAGGGATTCGGCAAGGATTTTTGTGGAGGGAGAGATGATTATTTTCTGTGCAAAAGCCTTGGTATTTATAGAGGAAGTAACCTAGAGAAGCTAGCCACAAACAAAAACCGAATTGGTTTAGGTTTCCTTGATTTTCTGAATTCGGCAGAATGACCTCCGTGCATTGATTACGTCATAACTCTCTACTTAGGAGAGCTTTTTCTGCGATTCCAGTTGCATATGAAACTAGACACACAGGGCTTTCATCCATAAAAATTTCACCTTCAAATTCCTTGTCAATCGTCGGGAATAAATTCAGAAAGTTGGATGTCGGACACTGAAATCTTCTGGAATTCTTGGATTTGCATCCGATAAGAACTTGAAGTTCTTGGCATTTTGTTCCACTCCGATTTTAATGATTCTTTCCTTTGTTCAATCCTTAGTATGTCGACTGCAAATGAGAAGAGAAAAATCTATCAAAAGCAAAGTTTATGTTTTACAGATTCAATAAAACATCTCAGAGACTTTGTGAATAGGCTTTTGACAATTTCTTCATTTTTATTCTATTTTCCACATGTTTTCACTTTAATTCCACCAAAACTCTTGACTCTATAACATGACTCTATATTACAACAATAAGGGTTAAGCATTGCATAAATGGGAGTAAAAACATATTAAGAACGTCACATTTTATGCTCCTATCAATGATTGCTGCTCAATCCATCCAGCTGGGTCATAATGATATCGTCATAGCCGGTGGAATGGAAAGCATGTCCAATGCTCTCAAGTATCTCCCAAATGCCAGGTCCCCCTTTTCTTTTCTCTTATCATTACACTTTTGAACAACATACTCTGATAATGTTTATAACCATCACCAACAAGACAATTTCTTCTGTTGTTGAAATAGTCTCCAATCTCTGTTCCTGACACTAGTTTGCAAACAGACAAGTATCCCGCTTAGGACATGATAGTATTGTTGATGGCATGCTTAAGGATGGTTTGTGGGATGTCTACAATGAATTTGGAATGGGAGTTTGTGCCAAACTATGTGCTGACAAATACTCCATATCAAGGGAACAGCAGGTAATCTTTCTTTAGGGCTAGCTCTGGATTAAACAGCCTCTTCACTTATGATTGTGGCACTTTTTTGGAAACCTCTTCTGTCTTTCTCCCCTTTTCATCATTTTTGGGACTTGTGGTCAGATCTCACCCATAATTTGATAGGGTTGTTTTGTATTTAATACATGAGTAAGAAAAGCTACTTTTGACAACTGAGTCACTTGGGCATTACTGATTTATGCTTGTTTTTCTTTTGTAATATTAATTTAAGTCAATGATGTATCCAGTGGCTTAAAGTGGTCTGAATCCATGTTTCCTTGCAGGATGATTATGCTGTGAATTGGTTAAAGTTTTGCAATTTATGGGGTCAAGTAACTCAAGTTATCAGGATGATTATGCAGGATGATTATGTTTGTAGTGATGTATGATGATTAAATCGAGAGTTTGGTTTGAAGATTTCCAGGGTGAGAAGCAAAGCAAGAAGTTCCTACCCTCGGCGTCCACTTCATTGGCTCTTGCAGCTAGCATTGGCATTGCTGAAGCTGTTGCACTTTTTCTTGGCTCGGCTGTCATGATGGATGCCATGGGTATATCTGCTGTATGTCAAACTTAACCAGCTTTGAATTCAGTTTTGCTTACTTTCTCTATGTGATTTCTTACTTGGGATGGGTTTTATACACTTGTATGTAGCTTACTTTGTTATGTACAGTAAACGATTTACTTCACATTATGGAATGTGTATTACATGTTGATTTACCTGGCATATTATGTTTTATGGAATTTGAACTGAGGCTTCCTATTGCTATAGGATTCACCAATGCGGATACCTGCCGAGCAGTTTCTTTCCCTAAGGGCATTTGGTGCTCCACCTATTGTAATTGCACTAGCTGCACAAGTTACCATTGTTCTCCTAAGTGCATCTCAGATGCATGGCAGCATCACCGTGTTAAATGGTAATTTCACTCTTCTCTCATGGCTATCATTTATGTGTGATTGACATTAAACCTCATGAGTTATCTATCAAGTATCAATATGCTCTTATCACTTGGAAACTAAATGTTGAAGATAGACTGTAGGTGTACATTTACAAAGTTAAAGTAACTATTGGCTGTGGTTCTATTATTTTCTGTGTGAATGAAGTGTTTCTGCCGCTTCTTCTTAGGATGTAACTTGAGTTTAAAATGCATGAATGCTGAAAACAGATCCTGATGAGCTTGTAATCAAGCTATGAAGAGTACTGTGGATTTTTTTCCTCTTGGTTTCTTTGTTGTTTTCATTTTGAGTTAAACGCCTTCTTAAACAACAATTTCAGAAATTAATAATCAGTATGCTGATTTTGAAACGGATTGAATCGATCAGATTCCTTTCCCCTCTTTTTGATCAATCTTTTTGATCAATTCGTATGATGTTAATTGATCTAGTTATATATAGCATATAAAGCGAGCTCTGGTTTCTAAATATTTTTTATGTTCACTCTTCAATTCTTACTCCCTATCAAATTATTAATAATTGGTTTCTTGTCTTATGAAGTGTAACAGCATTGCAACTGGTGGGGCAGTTAAGAAAGCTAGGGTTCAGCCTTCTTTGGCCATGATTGAGGTAGTTGCAGCCTCTTGTTGAAGTGAAAACATCTATTTTGTGTTTCTCAGCTGGTACAGTATTTCATGCATTATATATGGCATGTTTTTGATACAATTATAGACTATATATATCAGCTTTTGATGTGCCAAGTAGATGGACATGTATTATAATGCTTTGCTTATGTTTAATAGCAGTTTGGATTATGGGCATGCTTTTCATGTCTGGATTAAGGTTATGACAATGATATAGATGATTTCGGTTTCTTTTGTAGCAATTTTGGTTTCATAGAAGCTACTGTTTTTTTGGTCAATTTACGAGATTCAATAATAGCCGATTACTGTTCATTTGGTCATTTTACATGTAAAGCTCAGACAACAAATTCAATGAAATGTTGTGTGAACAAAGTTTTCACACAACTAGATTTATGTGTTGATCAAACGTTGTCTGAATACAATAACCACACAACTTGAGTTATATGACAATCCAACGTTGTCTGAATACCAATGATAATTCAACCTTGTTTGAATTAATGATTATACAACAAATTGAAATTATGATGCAACGTTGTATGATTATTCAATCACACAATGGGATAGGGAAATTGTTATGTTGTATGAATAACATATCACACAACATGAGAGAGAGAATAGTTATGTTGTGTGATCAAAACTCACATAACAGTTTTCCACCGTTATGTGATCGAAATTTCACACAACATATTTATTGTACCATTGTGTGATTCTCGACAGAAAACCTGACAGCCGTTCGACAGCTGCGTAGCAGGTGCTATCTACAGCTTCTTGGCAGCTGCCGAGCAACTTCCAGAATTTTGTCGATACTCACACAACGGTGAAAAACTTGGTTGTCCCATTTTTATCAGACAACGCTCGTATACACAATGGTATCGAGGCATACTCACACAATGATTTTTTTTCCGTCGTATGATGCACTTATTGGTATAGTGGTACCAGCCAAACACCAAGGACAATTGCACTGAAAACTAAACCCTTGGGACAGGAAACTTTGCCGAGCATCATGATCCATACTTGCATCGATGTAGCAGATCCGGATCGGAGTTCTTCCCCTGAAAAAGAAAAAAACAAAGAATGTAACTATTTCTTTGGTAACTATTCGGAATGCAACTTACATGAGTTTTTGCCATTTATTGATCGTTTCAGCAACTCTGGTTTTTAACTTTATACGATGGTTTGATATGTTAACAAGCACTGAAGCACAACAACGATGCTGGCATATATATATGGCTATACCTCCACTTGAATTGGATTCTTTTGACCCATTACATACAAGAAGTGTCACGACTCCACAGTAGAATTACACTTGTCCTAAAATGTAACTCAATCAACATAATGTACGTGCATGCTTGCTAGCAATATAATTTGGGAAGGGCCGGCCTCAATCTTGCATCTGCATTCTCGCTCTATCCATATAATGTGGGAATTTGGATCTGTATGAGGTGCGTTCTTTCACATAGTTAAACCGATGTAAGCAAGCAATACAAGTTTGAGAAAAGTATTTTGAAAGGCACCTCTATCACCAATCTAATTGATAATGAAGGTGCCTTTCGCTTGGGTTTTGACTCTCATCAATGGTATTCCTAATTATAAAAATTAAGAAAAGTTAATTGGCAGTTTGGCACTGTCATTTATGTTGTGTGTATCTACTGTGGAGAGAGCATGACAATTCTAATTGCGTATTTGCTACAATATAAAAATTAAATAAAATGTCAATTTAGTTCAAACTTGGCCCTCTCATAAGTACTAACTAGCGAATGAGTTATTGCAGTATAATCCAAAATATAAAGTTGTGTATTTAATTGTTATGATCTTGTATATCGATCACATAACATTATCTATTTAACAATTTTACTAACCTTGTTTAGGATATCGGAGTAAACTAAATGAGATAGAAACACAATGATTATGGAATTTGATCACCGTCTACTAGGCTCAATCTTACTATATGGCTTTAGGAAAATTGAATCCAAATGCATGTCTCGCGATCTTTCGTTTCTTTAGCCAAAGAAACGAAGCCCCTAAATGAGGGCCCACACAATAGAGCTCGGCGACATGGGGAAATGAGTGAACACGGACTTTACGGTTAGGGTTTGAGCCACACTGATAGAACACAAAGCTAGCTCGAAATGTAAAGTATTACATTGGTAAACGAAACCCATAACATACCTCTGTGTAACTGTCTTTCATATTTAAATAAGAAAATCATTATATCCCTAAAATGCCTCTCTGTAATCTAATCTCTTTGTAATTCTACATTAGGATGATAAAGTGGAATTTGAGGCCTATTTTAGGGAAATGGGATCCTCTCCTCATCTCTCTCTCCTCATATCTCCTCATAAAGCAATCTGGGCCGTCCAATTTTAATCTGACGACTCACAATCTTCTGTTACTATTCACACAACCCCCTGTAAAGCAATCTGGGCCATTGAATTAAAATTGGACGGCCCAGATCTCATGAGGAGATATGAGGACCTCTTTTATGAGGAGAGAATCCGGGTTCTATTTTAGGGTGTTTAATCATCTCTGAATTGGTTATTTGAATTTTTGGCTGCTGTAATATCCTTGTTTTCTTTTTCCAATTAAAAGTTTTAACTGTCGAAAACAAAATTGTTATTCAATTTTTGTTCGTTCTAATTGAATACCCAAAATCTTACGAGTAAAGAAATGTGTACATACAAATGAGGTGTCCTATATAGACATGGATCTTCTCTCTGTCTAGTCAATGTTGCATAGTACGTACTTTAGTATATGCTGCCTTGAAACCTTGTACCCAAAAGAACAAATCACTTGCATATATAGGCGTCCATAATATGGGTGGTGAAAATAACTAGATCATTCATGAACAACATGATCAATGGTGATCTCCAATCGAGAGTTTTCTTCGGTTGATCTTTATGCACTTCTTTAGGAGGAATGAAGCAATCCTTCATGGCTTGGGTACGTTAAGGTCATGGCTTCGGTTGTATTACTGTTTTCAGACAGGCTTTTCTCATAATGAAGTAGAGGGTGATGCTCAAGGAGGGTTCGCCACATTAGGGTCAACAGTGGAGGATTTAACTTTTAAGTGCAGACGGAGCCTTAGTGGAGGAGGCCAGGTTTCTCATGAGCTTATTTCAGTCTTGCAAGTTTTGTTTTGTTTTTTTTTTTTTTTTTTTGGGTAAATAAACGAGTAAATTAAACAAAAAAAGAGAGGGCAATGCCCAGTACAACCAAAGTCAAAGGCAAAGAAACAACAAAACAAATGAAAAACAAGCTAACCTAAAGGAAAGCAAGAGTACAAGTTTATTTATTTATTTATTATTATTTTTTTTTTTATAAAAAAATTTATTTTTATTAAATAACTCACGCAACGTTACATATGTCAGTGGGGTTTGAACCAATAACATCAACGTTGTTAGTTAAACTACTTAACCAAAAGTACAAGCTAAGTTCCACTTTTCAGCGATGGATCTATTAGTACCGGTAAACTTAGACTTAATGGCCATTGTTGACAGTAGCCACAGAGGGGCTACATAAGCCCACAGACCCGCAACCAGTACATCTGGGGCCGGACTGAGGCCCGGAGCAGGATCACCAGCACCCGGACCCGAGGTCCAGCAGTCTACCTTGTGACCAGAGACCCAGGGACCAGGGGCGCCAGCTTCCCGAACAGGCCGCCAAAGCTGTCCTTTTGTGTGCGAACAGAAGGAAACCAGTCCCACATCGAAGAGTAAGGCCAGACCTCACGCCCGACCACCTATATAAGGGCCTCAACTACCCTCTTTAATAGGTAACTGATCTCTCCAACTACTTATCACTCTTGCTTAAGTTATCTATTCATCTCAACTGTACTAACTTAGGCATCGGAGAGGAGAAGACCGGCCCGCCCGGTATTCCCCTTAGTTAGCAGGTTCGCAGGAGGAGATCACATCCAGATTCATCAGTTTCCACTAGGCCTACGGGTTTGTGCAGAAACAATTGGCGCCGTCTGTGGGAAACTTGTATAAAAGTCACGTAGGCATCACCAAATGGCAGAAAGCTCAGGAGCGGGCCAGGAAAGAAGTACAATGGAGGGTCAGCGGGTTGCACCAGAGCAAGCGCTCATCTCCACCCCGGTCGCTGTATGGGAGCAGCGCAGCGACCAGGGCAACCAGGATGACGACAGCTATGGGAGGCCGAACAGCACGCCGGGGGCATACAACGATAGCGCGCGCGGGAAAGGCCCGGCGGAAGGCGACCAACCGACGCACCGGGGCTTTTCGGTGACATTCTCGGACGATCCGAGCGACAAAGAGGAGAGTCTGCTAGGTGACAGCGACCGAGACACCACGTACAGCCCCGACCGACACGATATGGCGGGGGAGATACGGGTGATGAGGGCAGAAGTCGATCGCCTGCGCGCGGAGAGCGACCGGGATAGAGCAAAATCCAATGCTCGGTATGAGGAAATGGAGAAGGTAAACGCTGGCCTGGAAAGAGGTTAGCAGCGCAACGCCGCTATGGCAAGGGCAATTACACCTGCGCCAGGCCAACCTCAGCGCCTTGAGGCGGGACAGTCATCGGGAGGAAGGTCTAGCGACCGCAGGAGGGTGGCGTCCCCGGGCGGCGTGGTTTTGCCAATGAGCACGCCAGTACCCCCGCAGTCGCACGCTTCATTCGAGGATGAAGTCGTCACCCCGACCGCACGGGCATTACAGGTACTCACCGACTCTGTGTCGGATCTAAAGGCCCAAATGGAGGCCAACGAGAGAAGGGCGGCGCGGCCGATGGAAGACGCGCGATTCAACGAACACATATGCCCCTTCTCACACCGGGTTCTGGAATTCGGGAGGTCTGGTAACCAGAAATTCCTAAAGCTCACGACCCCCTCACGTACTCAGGATCCGGCTGCCCATACCAACATTTGGATAGCTTCCGGTCCCAAACGTGCACCAAGGGCTATTCCGATGCAGTGTGCTGTAACATATTCCAGGAAACTCTATCTGGAGAGGCGCTCAGCTGGTTCTATGAGCTCCCGGCAAACTCCATCGAGGCGTTTGAGCAACTGGCCGACCGGTTCGTAGGCCGCTTCATCTGCCAGGTCGAAGGAGCCCGAACATCAACCATCCTCTTCAACTGCAGACAGGCACCTGGCGAGGAGCTAAGGACGTTTGTCAACCGCTGGCAAATGGCGACGGTCGGGGTTCGGAACCTCGACAAGGGTATCGCCGAGATGGCGTTCAAACAGGGGCTTCGGCCAGGAAAAGTTTCCTACGCCGTACGGGTGGAACTCCCGCAGGGGTATGACGAGCTAATGGCGATGGCCATCAGGCATGCTCAGGCGGATAATGAAACGTATGGGCAACACCTGTTGAAGAGAAAGCGGGAGGAGCATCCCCCGGCCGGCCAAGAAAGGCCAGCCAGCGGAGCGAGAACCGAGTCGCCCAACCAAGCAGACCCGGCAGAAATTGGGGAAACCAACAGCAGCAGAAGCCCTATCATGACAACCCCTAGGGCGAGCATAAGCCGGCGCAGTACCGGCAAGAACGCCCACCTGGCGATCATGCCAGCAGAACGTCAAGAGGTCTTCACCACTCTAACCTCTTCATACGAGGACATCTTGCAAGAAAACGGGAACATCATTCCCCCACCGCCGAGGAGCAAGTACCCAAAGGGGAAACTTACCCAGGCGCGAACAGGCAAGTACTGCTCCTATCACGATGAAGCTACCCATCAGACGAACAGTTGCTTTGCCCTCAAGACAGCGGTGGAGGGTTTGATTAACAACGGTCAGCTTCAGCGGTATATAGGGGAAAGGAGAGCAGATCCCAACCGGGAGCAGGGCCAGGGCTGGTAAGCACGCCCGGACCAAGCAAAGGGTTAGGTGCTAGAAATTTCAAGCAGTTAGTTTGGCATATCAACGGTTCAACCAACGTAACATCATAAGATATGTATGCCAACTATTTTGAGAGAAATCCAAGGAATTCCACCGGTGCAAAAGTGTATACCCAAAGGGTATAATACAAAAAAAACCGTTCCAGCAGATTTACAAAAAAGAGAGCAAAACAAAATCTTAAGAAGCCGCCTCTCCCTCCTCAGCGGGCATCCCACCAGCTTCCCCAGATGGAGCCACCGCATCCTCTTTGGCGGGCGCAGATGGTCGAAGCCTGCCTTCCCCTCCCGGCTGCTCCTCTTCTGCCAGCTGCCCATGGGTATCGTCATCGGCCCCCGCCTTCGGCATTCGTGAGGTATCCAGGTACCCCTTCTCTTCCCACTCCACGTAGGCATCGGCGATACCCGACTCCCTAGCCTTTTCCAGGAGCTCAAGAAACTGATCACTATCGTGATATTTCTGGATAACCCGCTGGAAAAGATCCGAGTCCTCTTCTCCAGCCGCAGCGGCAGCTGCGGCACGCACAGCGGTAGCTCCCACCTGGAGCTCATTCACTCTGGCCTCCAGCTCGGCCCTCTCCTCCTCAGCCCGCTCTTTTTCCTCCTCGAGGCTCCAGACCTGGTCTTCTAACTTGGCCACCTGTTTCTTGGCCCTCTCTTCCAGCTTGACCTTCTCCCGCTCAAGCCTGGACTTCTCAACTTCCAGGCGCTCACGGGCTCTTATCAGAGCGGCCACCTGCCTCTTCATCTTCGACAGCTCCTCACTCGGGTCCGGCTGGTACAGATTGTACAATAGCTACAGAATAACAGGGAGCCGATTAAGCAAAGAACAAAAATAACGAAATCGGCAGAAGTTATGAGCGGTGCCGTGGCACCAAGCAATTCTTACCCGGAGGACCGACTCCCTGCTCTTCTGGCGGTTCTCCCCCAACAAGGCTCCAGCGACCCCAGGCCTATCCAGACCAAGGCCAGCCACATCTGTCGCCAGACTCCGGACCAAGGGACTCTCCAGACCTCCCCTCTGTTCCTCCGCAGGAGCGGGGCTACTCTGCTGACCGGCAGAATTTGAGGCAGCAGCGGCCTTGTCCCCAGCGAAACTCGTCGCACCGCTGGCCAACTTGTGCCGTTTCGCCAAGTTCTCACCGGACGACCGGCCAGTCAGCGTCACCAGCGCGGAGGGAGGAACGTCCATGATCCTCCGCCTCTTCTCACCCAGGTCGACCGATGAAGAAGATTGTGCGCCTGTCCGAGAGACCCTGGTGACAAGCGGGACCGATCCCGGCCGGTACGGAATCCTGTTCGTCCCACCAGGAACCTTTGGTGGTCCACCGGTGGTCTTGCCCTTTCCGGGTCCCGCCTTGGACGCAGCGGGGTGAGTCTTCACACGCTTTAGGGTATAGGCGTCGTCCTCAACGTCCAAGCCCTCGGTTCGGCATGAACGGTAAGCCGACCGGACTCCTCATCCACCGAGGTCTGTGAAACGGCCTCCCTTTTCTCCTTCAACCTCGACACAAGGTCTTCACCGTCCATGGATAGTGTATTACCGGGCTTGCCGACCGTCCGGGAAGATGCACCTGCAGAACAAACAAAGGGTTAGTATCAACTCGGTCAGCAGAAACGCCACCACAAAAACCCTGCTACGCACCGGGATCCCGCCCAAGACAGCAGTACTCTAACACCTCCTACCGTATGAAGTTGTAGGAGCTTCGCTCAAGATCGTCCCAGCACCCGAGTATCGTCATAATCCTATCCCGCTCCAACTCGGACAGTACGAACGATTGGTCGCCAAGGGGCTGGAAGGCACCCGGAACCCGGTACATCCTCCTCCTTTTCTGCCACTTCCCACCCGCCATCACCACCTTCTTCCTCCAGTTATTGTCCACCCAGGAAGGCAGGTGGGTGATGATAGGCTGGAAGTGTTGGGCGCTAAAGGTCAGACAACCCCGGCACCCTTTCTTCTTCGAGAAGGACAGTCTGTACAGTGCCCGGAACTCGTTCACCATTGGCATGCTCATCCCGGACAGCTCGTATAGACAACCAAGGCTCAGCAGCTGCCTCCACTGGTTCCTGGGAAGCTGCGCGGGAGACACTTGCAGAGCGCTAAGCATGTACTGCACGAAGTCTGGCAGCGGGAGGGAGAACCCGTGATGAAATTGGTCTCCGTGAACAGTAACCCAACCCACCTCCGGTTACAGGCCGATTCTCCGGGATTCAGCGGCCGTAACGTCACCTCATCAGGGATATCCCACGTCTCCCGGAAGGCGGCAATCTCTGCAGGGCTCATAGTACCCTCCGGTTCATCGCACGCTACAGCCTCTTTCCCACTCCCGATAGTGTAGCTCACGGGCGGAGTACTAGGAAAGCGCACCCTGTGCGGGATGCCCTCACAACCCAGAGACCCGGAAGATGAGACCCCGCCCCGAGAACGGTCAACGGCTTCGGACTCCGGAGAATCCGAACCGAGCCAATCCTCCAATCTTTCCTCATCGTCCACCGCGGGACGCCTGTCAGCCGGTTCGGAAGCCCCATCAGAGCTCGCAGAAGGCAGTTAACCTAGGGGGAAGAAAACAAAACCCCACCGCTGGTCAGCAATAAGCTAGAACAGCGCCCTCTGCGGCTGCTCCCCAAGTTTGCTACAGACGCCCCGCTCAAAATGACTCACAGTCGGCGACAGAGCACCCCCCCCCCCCCCCCCGCCGCAAAACACCAACCAAAAAGAAAAAACACGAAGCAAAGAAGGCGAGACTTACCGATTACTATGCACAACCGAGGAAAGTCAGTCCTACGAAAACACCGAGCAATGGTAGGCAAGAACCAGAACGCTTGAAGCATGGATAGCGCGAGGTACCTCCACAGAACTTTCGCCGGATTCCTCTCCAACCTTCTCTTCTTCTCTTTGGGCCAAGAGCAAAAACAGAAATAATGAAGACAAATGAGGCCTTTTTATAGACGGGTCCGATGCCCTAGGCACCCCTGTAATCCCCCCAAATACTCAATCGGGGCAAGTCAAACGCATGCGAATCCAGGCCCTCCATCTCAGATCGCTCCTTACTGACACGTGTCCCAGCATCGATAACCTTCCCACGCCATCATAACTGATTGGACCGATGGGCTCCCTCCATAAATACATGTCAACCACTTGTCCCGCCCACAAGCGGCAGTTAAAGGAAACAGGACCGGGAACCAAGGTGTCAAGCCCCCCCCCCCCCCCCCCCCCCACTTCCCCAAGAGCCATGGCATCTCACCGGTTACGTAGCATTTAACCGGCTCCATGGCATCTCACCGGTTATGTAGTATCCAACCGGCTTCATGACATCTCACCGGTTATGTAGTATCCAACCGGCTCCATGGCATTCTACCGGTTATGCAGTATCCAACCGGCTCCATGGCATTCCACCGGTTATGTAGCATTCAACCGGCTCCAAGGCATCTCACCGGTTATGTAGTATCCAACCGACTCCATGGCATCTCACCGGTTATGTAGTATCCAACCGACTCCATGGCATCTCACCGGTTATGTAGCATCCAACCGGCTCCAAGGCATTCCACCGGTTATGTATTATTCAAACCGGCTCCAAGGCATTCCACCGGTTATGTTCCATTCAACCGGCTCCATGGCATTTCACCGGTTATGTACCATTCAACCGGCTCCATGGCATCCCACCGGTTAGGTTCCATTCAACCGGCTCCATGGCGTTCCACCAGTTAGGTTCCATTCAACCGGCTCCATGGCATTCCACCGGTTAGGTTCCAATCAACCGGCTCCATGGCATTCCACCGGTTAGGTTCCATTCAACCAGCTCCATGGCATTCCACCGGTTTTGCCACTTTCCTTCGCCCCTCCGGGCAAGGACAAGCCAGCAACAACTCAAGACTTCAAACACATGGGCTTTATAAACCCGGGAGAGTTTACATCTAACCATGCAAACTTTTCCAGCAGGCTAAAATCCTTGCATCACACTGAACTGTGATAAATATGGGGATCCAAGGCAAGACTTGTTATCTCCACGCCACCCCACCAGGCAGATTGTTTCTCTAACACAGAACAAATCTCCCCGCAGGCACGTAACCCTACGCTTATTCCAACACAAGCTGGGCCGAGCCACCGGGCTACTCCCGGCCTGCCCCACCGGTTGCAGCAATTTTACCTTGGGAACTTGGAGGACTCGTTCCGGCATGGCGGATTTCAACGCCACATTGTCATCCCATGCACTCATCCGGGTTTCACCCCGCTCCATATTCATCGCATGGCGGATTTCAACGCCACATTGTCATCCCATGCACTCATCCGGGTTTCACCCCATTCCATATTCATGGCATGACGACACTTGAGCACAATACCATTAGTATTGCAAGTATACTCATAACTGTCACACGTCATCTTTAATAGGTACTCGCATCACCACGCCTTTGATGAGTCGCCTAAGCGAGCATCAAGCAATAATAACCCTACAATCGTTAGTAGTATAGAATAAGTAGGGATCGTTCTAGCCGGAGATTAAGGGTACCTGAAATATGAGAATGTTAATACAAATATTCACAAATACATATGCACACAATTGTCACACTTATATACATATATACATATTCACACGAAATCAAGGGGGATTGAGGTGAGGTGAGGCAGCAAGGGTTGCCCTAAAGCTAGGCACGAAAATAAATCCTAAATTAATATATAAGTAGGGATCGCATGCAAGAAGGTAAGGAACAAGTATTTAGCACGTTCAAGACTCAAATTAGTTTCGATCCCAACTAGAGCCTACGAGGTCATCTAATCGTTTGATTGCTAGAGTTCTTAAGATTAACTACGAGTGCAATCCTAAGGTTATGCTAACCGATTTTACATGATTAACAATTAAGCATATGAATCACAAATCGAAAACATGCAAACAAGTAAGGTTGTCAATCATCTTATTTAATATGCAAGTTCTAAGGGTTTTACTCTAGGCGAAAACACAAACCAAGACAACTACGAGTATGAATTATTCATGTTTTCTAGTTTGATGAAACCTAACATCTAGATTTACATGCTTTAAACAACAAATGCTTTAAACATAACTAATGCTTCGATTTTTAAGTCACATCCCTTAGATTACTAACCAATTTAAATCCTAAACATGCTTCTAACACCACTGCCCTAATTATCCAACATACAAAATCCACAAGTTACATATTACAAATTAGCATGCAAAATCATTGTTCTTGTCGAAACCTAAACTTAAATCTAAGCATCGATTCAAACAAATCTTTAACATACAATTTATAAAACCAAAATAGATTTATACATAGACATATAAACCAACACCAAACATACATGAGTGTTTCATAGACAAAACTAAACATAACTAAACAAAAATTACTAAACCGAAAGAGGGGAGTGGATCACACTTTGAGACACCTTGAGAGCTTCACGTCGTGTGGATCCGGCGAAGTATGGAGGCTGGGGTGAGGCTGCACGGCAGTGAGTCACGTCGGCAGTAGGTTATGGAGGCAGAAAATCCAAGGTTTCGGCAAGGCAGAAACTTGGTTGAGGTGAGGTAAAGGTGGTTTTCGGTTTAGGTTTTTGTATAGGATCTTTGGGGAATTTTGGTAGAGTTTAGGCCTTGTGTTTATGCTTGAGATGAGATGATTTTCAGAATGAGAAGATGAGGTTATATAAAGAGGAGAGGCTGCCGGCAACCCTAGTGTAAGAGGGGTTTCAGAAAACCCAATTGGTTAAGGATTTGAAACCTTCCTTTTCAAAGTCTAATTAGGTTTTCTATTTCTGATTTTTCTTCAAGGCTTGGGCTTGGTGTCATCCTCCTTCCTTTCTTAAGCTTGGACCATCTTCACATATGTATTTGTACACCATTTGGTCCATTGAAAACATAATTTGCAAAAAGGAGGCAGTAGCATCCTGGAATCGGCAGACTTGATGTTGTTGCAGTGACTCTGGCATATCTCCCTCCTCGGAGCTCCGATTGATGCGATTCTAAGTCTCAGATAAACTAGACACACATGGCTACCTCCATATAAAACAGTTCGATCAAAATCCTTGTGAGTCGACGGGAATGATTTTTCGAAGTTGGGACACAGTCCCAGGAAAATCCTGGAAGTCCCTGGATTGGTTTGCTCGAACTGCTGTTTTGCAGCCATCTTTTGGGTGACTTCCCGAACTCCGATTGGTCTGAAATTTTAACACAACATTCCTCAGTATATGAATAATAAGCACGCCAAATTTCAATAAATTCGGACAAGGATAGATTACATTTGTACTCATCTCAAAATCACGAAAAAGACAACTTGCATTATTTTCCAGATTTCTCAAACTTAGTTATTTTTCGGATTATTAAGCACATTTGATTAAAACTCTACCAAATCGACACTAAACTAAATTATGACTCAATCTTAGATAAATAAGGGTTAAACAAAGCATAAACGAGGGCGTAAACACATTAATATCGTCGCACATTGTGCTCCTATCAGCCTTCTCTGCCCGAACGCCCGGTCACGCCCAATCTTCAATGCGGACTTGGGGGACTGGGTACCGTTGGGTCTGTAACCCTGCGGGTCTGCGGGACAAGAGCGAGATATATTAAGTCCCCATTCAAGATTGCACTTGACCGGGAACTTGGGGGACTTGTTGACAGTAGCCACAGAGGGGCTACATAAGCCCGCAGACCCGCATCCAGTGCATCCGGGGCCGGACTGAGGCCCGGAGCAGGATCACCAGCACCCGGACCCGAGGTCCAGTAGTCTACCTTGTGACCAGGGACCCGGGGACCGGGGGCGCCAGCCTGCCGAACAGGCCACCAGAGCTGTCCTTTTGTGTGCGAACAGAAGGAAACCAGTTCCACATCGAAGAGTAAGGCCAGACCTCACGCCCGACCACCTATATAAGGGCCTCAACTACCCTCTTTAATAGGTAACTGATCTCTCCAACTGCTTATCACTCTTGCTTAAGTTATCTATTCATCCAAACTGTACTAACTTAGGCATCGGAGAGGAGAAGACCAGCCCGCCCGGTATTCCCCTTAGTTAGCAGGTTCACAAGAGGAGATCACATCCAGATTCATCAGTTTCCACTAGGCCTACGGGTTTGTGCAGAAACAGCCATGAGCCTGTATTTAATCATAGTGATAATATTCTTGAAAATCACAGAGGGAGCACATCTTTTATTCCTAAAGATGCTATTATTTCTCTCTTTCCATATGAAGTAAACAGTAACCGACAAACCAAGCTTCTTGATGGTAGAAGTGAAAGACTTACCTGCCCACCTAGAAGAAACCCAACCAACAAAAAGAGGCCAAGGAGGGTTCAACCAAGGCGCCCCACAAGAACATAAAACATTCTTCTAAATAAACATCGAGAAAGAGCAAGCAAAGAAGAGATGATTGATGTTCTCTCGGACCAACCCACATAGATGGCATAACAGACTGATTTGAGGAGAGTAAGTAATAACTCTATCAAGGGTAGCAAGCTTACCATGAATAGCCAACCATAGGATAAAACTAGCTCTAGGGATATTGTTGTTAAACCAAATAAGCTTCGCCCAATCAACAACAAGGTAATGAGTACGAAATTGATCCATCGCTGAACTTGTAGAGAATTTTCCACTTGAAGAAGCTAGCCAAATAAAGGAATCATTGCAGCTTGTATTTGGAGTGAGCCAATCTAGATTGTTTTTCACTTGCCGAATGGCAGAATTGCTTGAAAGAGGCCAGCACCAGGACTCACCCAACATAATAGAACTAACCAAGGCATTAAGAGGATACCAGAGTTAATAATAGCACTAGGACCCAAACTAGAGAGTAAAGGACCAAAAGAATGCCAATGATCATGCCAGAAGAAAGTAGACTTTCCATTGCCAATAGCATGCTTGATAAAAGGACGAACAAGCTCTCTAATCTTCAACAACTTCCGCCAATTCCAAGAGCAAATTTGGGGGGCTTGCACATTCCATAAGCTATTCCATCTCAAAAAATTAACTTTGATCTAAGAAGACCAAAGACTAGAGTCATCTGTGAGAAGAATCCAAATGTGCCTTGCCATAAGAGCCTTGTTCCAAATGTGAAAACTTTTAAACCCCAACCCTCCCTCACTTATAGGAGTTCAAACAACCTCCCATGCCACTTTAGAAGAGTAATGGCCTGTACAACTTCCAGACCACAGAAAGCACCTTAATTTCTGCTCAATTGAGTTATGAACCTATTTAGGCAGGAAAAGATGAGAGACCCAATACACCTGCAAACTACAAAGAACAGATTTAACAAGTTGCAGACGACCAACATAAGAGAGGAGCTTATTCTCCCAATTTTGAATCATTGAAACTACACGCTCAACTAAAGGCGAGCAATCATTTATACAAAGTTTAGTGGTAATAAGAGGAATTCTGAGATACTTGAAAGGAGTAGTACCCATAGAAAATCCAAAACAGTTTCTAATTAGAGAAGCTTCAGCAGAATGAACACCTGAGAGATAAATATTGCTCTTGTTTGCATTAGGAACCAAACCAGAGAGATTGCTGAAAGAGTTTAAAGTCTCTTTTAACACTCGAGTTGACTGAGAATCACCACTACAGAATAAGAGCAGATCATCAGCGAAAGCTAAATGAGAAAGCCTGATTGATTCACATCTCCAATGGTACCTAAAAGCAGGAAAGGCTTGAATTTTCTGATGCAACAACCGAGATAGAACCTCCATAGCAATAACAAAGAGATAAGGAGATAGCGGATCCCCTTGTCTCAAACCTCGATTACTAGGGAAGAAACCAGCAAGCTCACCATTGATGGCAACAAAGAAACTTGGGCTTGTGATGCAACATCTTATCCAACTAACCAAGGTGACTGGGAAGTTGAATGCAGTAAGAACATGAAGAATGAAATCTCAATCATTTGAATCATAAGCCTTCATAATGTCCACTTTAATAGCACACCTCGGCGGACCCGAGTTCCTATGATAGTTCTTAAGCAGCTCCTGCACCAATAAAATGTTATCATTAATTCTCTTTCCAGCTACAAAAGCTGACTGAGAATGGTTGATGATAAAAGGTAAACAAGACTTCAACCGACTAGCCAACAACTTAGAAATAATCTTGTAAATGGTATTGTAGCAAGAGATGGGCCTATAATCACTCATGATAGCAGGGTTGCAGATTTTAGGTACCAAAGTAATAATGGTAGCATTGAACTCATGAAGAACCCTGTGAGAAGAAAGAAACTCATGGACAACTTTAATAATATAGAAAATGCCCATTTAGTACTAATTTGTCCCCCTCATTACCCATTCCAATGACTATCTTATTTTTCCCCCTACTAAACATAAGGTAACAATTCTATTGCCCATTTGAACAAATCTTTTTCAACCCTAGTACAATTTTAATTTTTTTCTTCCTTTTTTGTCCTTTTGTCTTATCAACATATTTTAGAATTATAATGTGCTGAGAAAATGGAAGATAAAGAAATTTTGCCGAAAAGTCACCCAACTCCGCCGGCCTCCTATGGCCGATCGCCGGAGTCGCCGGATTCCGGTCACCCAATTTTTTTGCAGGATTTTTTTTTCGCCGGAATTTTTTTTTTTTACCGGAATATTATTTTTTCAATATTAAATTACTGACCCCCAGTAATCAGGTTACAGATTCTATATTTTTCAGTAACCATGTTACTAACCCCCAGTAATTGATTACTGACCTCCAGTAATCAGGTTACTGACCCCCAGTAATCCAGAACCAGAGTTCATGAAGTTGCAAAACTTTAATCACAAAACATCCACACTATACTGGTACTAAGATTTCATTGATAACTTGACAATAACAGTAGATCTGAGTACCCAAAACAGCAGATCGAGATGTTTGACAATCGAATACATACATTAGAAGAAAGTTGATAGTTGACAATCAAATGTTTGACAATCAAATAAAGAAGGAGATCATAATAACATGCTAACAAATAAAGAAGACTGCTTCATGTATATTATGAAGACTGCTCAGCCGTTTTTTGGTGCACAAAAACTTTCTTGGTGCTTCAATAGAGATCCAAGAGGAAGATTGCTCCGCCGTTTCTTCAAGACCAACGTCAACCCAGCAGCCTTGGCCGACGACACGACCACCCAGATCGAACCGGATCGGCACCACTGACCTCAGATCAAGATTGATCTGGGCACCCAAAACAACAGATCGTACCACCCAGACCGATCACCTTTGCTCTTCCGTTCCCAGCCTCCAGACAGACGCCCTGTACTCGAACCCAACCCGGATCGTCACCTCGACCCGGAATTGGACCACCCACTGCTCGTCTCGTGACAACTCCACCCAGTTGTCCCAGTCGCAATGTGGATTTCAAGGCGGCGGCGGAGGAGGATGAGGTAGGGTTAGGAGTTGGTAGAAACTTCGTCGTTTGAGGAGGAGGAGTGGGCGGGGGAGGAGGAGGCGGACGAGGAGCGGAAGAGGTTGATTTCGAGTAGGTGGCGGAGGTGGAGGCCGAGTTGGTTTCCGGCGGTGTGGTGGCGGTGGAGGAGAGGAGGAGGGTGAGGGTAGTGAGGATATGAGAGTGATTAGAAAAGTAAAACCCTAGCTTGAAATATATATATATATATATATATATATATATATATATATGGTTTTAATATATATATATATATATATATATGGTTTTAGTATAGGGTAATTATGTATTTTTGCCAAGATTCATTGGAATGGGTAGGTAACATTGGAATGAGCAAGTTTTTCATCTTTTTTGTGCAAATGGTCACTATCCCTTAATAATATCACCACCAATAATCTGCCAAGTCTTCTTAAAAAAGAAAGCATTAAAACCATCAGGACCAGGCGCTTTGTTAGAGGGCAGATCAAAACAAACATCTTTAATGTCATCATCAGAAAAAACACAACCAAGAGCAACAGATTGCTCTGAAGTAAGACTGTTATCAATAATATCTTGAAGCTCACCAAAGTTTGGCCTAGGAGAGGACGTAGAGCCACTAAACAAAGATTGGAAGAACCCAACAACTTCTAATTTGATATCCTCATCAGTAATAGCAACAGACCCATCCCGACAACAAATGGAGTTGATTCGGTTCCTATGACGTCTCTTATTGACCACTTTAAAGAAAAAAGAGGTACAACTGTCACCAGACTAAAGCCATTGAACCCTGGACTTTTGACTGAAAAAACTTTCCTCACATAGAAGGGCATTAGAGTAAGTTTGTAACAAGTCACGCTCTAACTGCCTGAGAATAGGATCCGTAGGATTAACATACAAGTTCCGCTGACAATCATCAAGAGCATCCTTAGCCTTGGTAACATTAGCTGAAACATCATGAATTTTCACACGATTAAGCTTTTTAAGCTAAGTCTTGATAATTTTGAGCTTTTTAGCAACCTGAAATTGATAGGACCCAACAATAACAGTGTTCCAAGCTACCATAACAATAGGCAAGAATTCTTCCCTTTCAGCAAAAAAATTGAAAAATTTGAAAGGGGACTTTCTACCCTGCACAGGAATTCCAATAGAAACAAGAGCAGGAGAATGATCAGAAATACCAGGAGGTAAAAAATTTACCAAGGAATTGGAGAATCTGGAAAGCCATGCATTATTTCCCATAACTCTATCCAGCTTCCTGTGAATGAGAGTACCATCATATTGATTGTTGCACCAAGTAAGCTTACACCCAGAATAGTTTAGGTCCTCAAGCTCAGTATCTTGAATGCATGAGGCAAACTCGATCATCCATAGCACTAGTACGGACCTCATTACCACCATTTATTTCAGTAGTGAATCTAACAAAATTGAAGTCTCCCAACACAAGCCAAGGAACATGCCCGTGGCTACTAGAAAAAGACTATAAATTATTCCACATACGAGTACGATCATCATCATCATTGGCTCCATAAATAAAAGAGAGAAGAAACTCTTCATTGCTATCCAGAACAAGAACACTGCAGTGAACCACTTGGTCTGTTTCATCAAACACTGACACTTTAATAAGAGAAGGATTCCAACCAACCCAAATCCTCCCAAGGTGGTGGCTGGAAGAGTTATGAGAGAAATGCCAATTACCAAACACAGAACGAGCAATAGAGTCACAATTTGAAGCTTAAACTCTAGTTTCAACTAACCCAACAAGACATAACTTATGAGAAGAAATGAAGTTCTTCGCACCCAACTGCTTAGGGATACCATTTAGACCCCTAACATTCCAGCAAGCAATATTAATCATGAGAGCCAGGAGAGATTAGTACCCGAGAAGATGTTTTACCCTTACCACGGCCCTTGCGCTTTACCTTCTTCTTCGGAGGGACCTTCTTATCAGAAAACTGATCATCATTCTCCCCTTTGAATTCCTGAGGCCACTTTGAAATATTAGGCGAAGCAATTTTAACTAAATCTACCAATAGAATATCATCCTCCAAGTCAAGAGAAGCAAAAACATTGCTAGTGCCAACTCCACCAATAGAAGGGGTAGGAGTTAGTTGAGCCAAAGTAGAGGCAGTACGCTTAGGTACATCGAAAATTCTTATATCAGCTTGATCATCAGAAGAATGTCCCGATAAGTCAAGAATGAATTTCGATACAACAACTTGGTCACCTTGACCAACAGTCCCCAGTACCAACCAAATCACGGCTCACCAACAATTGCTCATTTTCTTGTAATCCTTCATTCATTTGACGTAGTATATGATAGTCACATACTTCTTTCCAGGGTTGGTGCATAATGATATTAAAGAGATCTTTATAGATTTCAGATTTTTATTTTACACATGCTTTTTGTCAAGCCAACTTTGTAGCTCACTTTTTAGCTAGTTATAGTTTGGGATTTCAAGGAGTTTTGCTCATATTTAATAACGTTTATCAGCTAATTACTACAAATACACACGTTGTTATCTGAGATTTAATTACTAAGATTATCAGTCCATATATGATTCTGAGACAATTAGCACAACGATAACCTTTCCTGCGCCGTTTCTCCAATGAAGCGCAAAATAATGTGTGACTGAGGACTGTTGTGCTTAACTTGGGAACTTTGAAGCCACATACGTACAGTTCATGCACTTTGGAGTTGCCCTGCATGCTGCGAGAAAGAAGGTCTCTGGTAATTGGAAATGCATTCATTTCGTTTTGGTGTGTGCAAATTATTAGATATTATTTAAACTTAATCATGGTTCTTTTATGGCTTTAACACGAGCTAGCTGGAGATCGATTTGTTTCACTGCATATGGTTGTATAAATTTATAAATTTTATAAATTGGGACTGGCATTTATGTTTTGAGTATTTACTGTGGAGAGAGCATGACGTACAACTAATAGTTACAATATACAAATTATAATTGTGACCATGTATTACGTACCTGCACTGAACTCATCAGATTGAAATGATTTCAACTTCTTTTAGCGTCAAGACATCTCATGTGAACTATCGGCCTAAAAAAAGTCGTTCAATATGGTCCGGGATGTCTACTAACTAGGGCTGGGCGTTTGGGCCCGAAGGACCAAAAGCCCGGCCCGAAAACCCGAAAAAAAGCTCGAAACGAGCCGAGCCCAACTTTTTAAAAAACCGACCCGAAAAAAGCCCGGCCCGAAAATAGGAAATTCGGTCCGAGCTCGGGCTTGAATTTTTTTGGGCCCGAAAACCCAGCCCGGCCCGAACTTTTTAATATATATATGTAAAAAAAAAAAAAACAGATCCAAACCTAATTAACCTACCCTCCCCCTTTCTCTCTCACAGTCGCACCCTCCTACTGAAAGCTCCCCCCCTCTCTTCTTCTTCTCTCTCTCTCTCTCTCCAGCGGAACACCAAACCCCAACCACCCCCCCCCCCCCCCCCCCCCGTGTTGCTCCAGCCACCGCACCACCACCTCCGGTCGTCGTCAGCAATCCTTCTCCTCCAGCCACACATCAACGGGCTCCTCCTCGCATCGCCTGCTCTCCGATCTCCTCCGGTCTCCGATCCGCACAGCCCGCTCCCCCCACCGGTCTTCTCCTCCAGCCACACATCAACGGGCTCCTCCTCACATCGCCTGCTCTCCAATCTCCTCTTGTCTCCGATCTGCACAGTCCGGTCACAGTCGGCCCCCCGCCACGGCGGCCGTTCCTCCTCTCCTCCTCGCCGATCCCTCCCTCAGTCTCGGATCCCTGGGCCCGAAAAAAACCCGAAGCCCGGCTCGGCCCGTCGGGCTCGGGCCCGGGCCGGTCCTCATATCGGGAAAAGCCCGGCTCGGCTCGGACCGACGAGGTCGGGCTTTGGGTCGGGCTTTGGGAATTTTGGGCTCGGCCCGGCCCGCGCCCAGCCCTACTACTAACTAGTGAATGATTATTGCAATATAATCCAAAACAAAATGTTGTGTATATAGTTTATAAGATCTTGTTTTCGCATTATTTATGTGAACTTCTTTTCACATAGCATTATTTATTTTGTTTAACTTTGTTTAAGATATTGGAGTAAACTAACAAATAAGAACAAAATCATATTTGTACAATTAATTCCAATAACCCTAAGCGTGACCAAATTTGACCACGGCACCATTTACTAAGCTCCAACCTCCTAAATGCCTAGAAGAATTTTGTAATTTTCATACGTCTCCAAATATTTCCTTTTACCGTCTTTCTGTTCTTTAGCATAAATGAAGGAGCTCTTAAAGAAGTAAGAACCCACTAAACAGAGTTCGCAAACGTGGTGAAATATGAGCTGACGAGGACTTTAGGTTTAGGATTTGAGTCACATGAAAAGATCAAACGCAAAACAAGAATTCTATTCTCAGTAGTGCATGTTAATTACCAGTTCTTTATTCATGACTTTAGTCTCCTTATGCTTTGGTAAAGATATAAGACATCCTATCTGTAATTTTCTTTCATATTTAGAAACAAATCATATTTAATATTTTTTTCTTACGAAAAAAGTTTATATCATTAATCTTATCATCTATTATTGAGAAAACATATTTTGTTAGTTAAAATATAAAGAAAAATGTTTTGGGGCCTTATTAAGGCCTAAGAATTTTGGCCTTAATCTTACGTGGCGTGCCACCTTATCAAGACACATCATCAATATCAAAAACCTTGTTATGTCATATTTGGGTTAAAATACAATCTTGTCCTTTCAAATCCAATGGCTTTAGATTATTGTCATTTTTAAAAAATGAAAAATAATTTTAAGAAAAAAAAAATTCAAGCTATTTTTTTTATTACACTCGTTTTAAAATTTAAACACCAAATATAATGATAAATAATTTTTTTAAATATAATTATTCGAATACATCTACATTACAAATTTAAGTAAATTTAAACACCAAATATACATATATATATATATACACACACATATACATACATACACACATATACTATTTCGGGGAAAAAATAGTACTATTTCAAAAAAATTAATTTCAACACACTATATCAATGTCCAAATAAATTTCATATATATATATATATATATAAAATTCATCTAAAAAATTCGAAACAAATTTATTTTATCTACTTTTATTTTTCTAAAATTCGATGGATATGTGTATGTGTGTGTGTATATATATATATATACATAATTTTAAATCTAAATTTTGATTAAGAGTAAAAAAAATTTAACATTGAATTTGATTCACAAAGATGGAATGTTTTAATATCAAATATCGTGTAATTATTCAACCCTTCATAAAATCTAATTTATTAGCAGGAAACTCAATCACAATATTTACCCGTATAAAGTATTAAAGGTATAATATTTTCTTTCCATTTTGCGAATTTAATCTAAGTTTTGACTTTTATGATTAACCTAATTTACAGATGGTAATATAAATATATGGGGAATATTTGAATATTGTATTAATACAAAGCAGTAATTACGATGACTAAAAAAAGCAATAATTACGAAATATAATTTACTCATAACTACCTAATTAATAGTCATTGTAAATTGGGCAACAATTACAACCAAATTATGTTTTATTTTAGATGATTTTGTTACCTTTCTTGGGTTGACTACATGAAATTTATTTCTTGACACAATTACGATATTTGACATTAAAACATTCCATCTTTGTGAATCAAATTCAATGTTAAATCTTTTTTGACTCTTAATCAAAATTTAGATTTAGAATTATATATATATAGATATATATATATATATATATACATATCCATTAAATTTTAGAAAAATAAAAGTAGATAAAATAAATTTGTATCGAATTTTTTAGATGAATTATATATATATATATATGAAGTTTATTTGGACATTGATATAGTGTGTTGAAATTATTTTTTTTGAAATAGTACTATTTGTTTTTTTTGAAATAGTATATGTGTGTGTATATATATATGTATGTATATTCACTTAAATTTATATTTTTGAATAATTATAATTTAAAAAATTATATTTGGTGTTTAAATTTAAAAACGAGTGTAATAAAAAAAATGGCTTGAAAAATATTTTTCTTTTCTTAAAATTATTTTTATTTTTGAAAAATGACAAAATAATCTAGAGTTATTATATTTGACAGGACAAGATTGTATTTTAACCCAAATATGACATAACATGGTTTTTGATATTGATGATGTGTCTTGATGAGGTGGCACGCCATGTAGGATTAAGGCCAAAATTCTTAGGTCTTATTAAGACCCCCAATCACTACTCAAATATAAAAATATACCGGCCATATTAACCATGAAACAATAAAAAAGTTTAATATTGTCCAAATCTTACAAGTAAAGAAATGTACATATAATTGAGGCGTCCTATATAGACATGGATCTTCTCGTTGTCTAGCCAATGTCGCATAGTACGTTGTACATGCTGCCTCGAAATATATATTGTACCCAAAAGAATATACATTCAGAAACAAGTTTCATAATATCTGTATACATATAGTGAACAAATCACTTTCATATATAGGCTAAAATTTTCATGAACAACTGATCTCGAACATGACTAGTGCAATGGTGATCTCCAATCGAGAGTTTTCTTCGGTTGATCTTTCTGCACTTCTTTAGGAGGAATGAAGCAATCCATAGAGAGGCCCTCAACATTGAAAGTAAGATCATCTATGCTCCATGTTTCTTCTAACCGTGTGATTGCAGAGCCCGTCTTTAGATTGTCCCCGAACCTTGTGATGACCACAGTCGTCTTACCGGCGTGCGCGATCATCACCTCTTCCACCGTCCGATAATCTTCGATCTTCGTCGACATTGTCGTCTCCCAGTACGTAGGATATGCACCAGGTGACTGGATTCTAGTCAAGTATGAGTCTTCTAAGTACACTAGTAGTCCATTTCTTTGGCTGAAGTAACCAAATATGACATGCTTGATCATCTCCGCAGTGCTATCGCTTCGTTCAGACAGATCCGTCTGGTTGGCGGACAATTTCAAGACAAAGCAATCGATGCCGGAGATTTGCTTTTCGCCCATGTACTGTGCTGGGGCAAATACAGCTGATATGGCCATGGGGTCTAGTCCCTACATATACACACACAAATTTTACTCGACAATTTTGTGTAAACCTAAAATTTCATGCAGCATATATATGTATGTAAACGATGATTATATCTTCCTCTCACAACATGCATGCAACTGATGCAAGACTCTTCATTTGATTACGTACTTAATTTCCGACGTAAAATTTCGTGAGAAGAAATCCTATATATCTATATATATATATATATATATATCACTGATTTGCATATACATAAAATCTTTTTCTAAATCCACAAGTAAAAAGACCCATTAGCTGAGTTTAGTTCATCTAATGGTCTTCGCGCTTGCTGAGAATAAAGGCATGCCTAGACTATTATAACATCCTCTCGATCATGGATCCTCAAATTTGGAACTAATAATTTCTAGTAGAAAATTATGCTAACCATTAACCAAATATAATTGTCAAGACCACTAGTCATATATTCAATCAATACAATACAACAAGATCCGATATTTTGGCTGTTAAGAGCATAAGATGATGTCTCACTTGCAAATACAATAAAGGGAGACAGCTCCACATTCCTACTACGAATCTCAGTCGGATCCCAAATCGACCTAACATTTTGTATATATATCAAAAGCAAGTAGATTATGCTTACGTACACCTTGAAATTATATGTCTATGTCAACACCCTCTAATTAGTGCATGAGGTACATCAATAATTAACATGTGTGCAAGGACTCCTAACATGGTTGTTCCCAGTGTTCTAAAAGGCGAGCTAGGCGACGCCTAGGCGCTAGGCGAGCCAAAATGAGGGAATTTTGCCTATAATCGAGATATTCCACGTTTTGGGCTTCTGGGCGACTCTGGGCGGGAAAAAAAAAAAAAAAAAAAAAACCAAATTTTGATGGATTGTGTTATGTAATTTGTCACTTATTTCATTTGAGCTATATTTTGGTTGGGATATTATGACATTTTATTAATTTTAGTCTATATTTTTGCTAATTAAATTATAGAAATATTTTAAATATTCATTATTTCACATATATAAATATTTATATATATTTAATTAATATCGCCTAGAAAACGTCTAATTCCGATTAATCCACGCCTAGTCGCCTAGGCGCTAGAAGGTGCCTCTACCGATTAGTGTCGCCTAGCGCCTTTTAGAACCTTGGTTGTTCCATCTGAGCCAGTTCTTTATTGTATGGATCTGACAGTACCATTTATGGGTTTTTCAGATCGATCTTTCTGAAAATTCTCTAAAAAAAAATAATGTGTTAGATGTACAAGATATACTTATATCAGCCTCTTTCCAATGAGGGATCCATCATTTTCGTCATTTTAAGGGATCGATCATTTAATCTATTTTTCGATCACATATTAACATCTCCACCGTTCAACTTTCATGTTTATATGAGTAGATCATATCTGAAAATTTTCATTCCATTTGATAATCATTAGAGCATTCAAAATTGAAATTTACAAATAAAAACATGAACGGTCAGCTTTGACAGATTTCATGCGTCCATTGATTTCATATAGTTAGATGTCTTAACAATCACTATTTTGACTAAAAATTTACAGGAATGATCTACACATACAAACCTAGTACGTAATTGAACGGTGGAGATGTGAACATGTGATTAACAAGTTGACCTAATATCCGATCTCTTAAAACGAACAAAATAAAAAATCTCTTAGTAGAAGAGCTCACATACTAAGATATACAAAACGTACAAGAACTTGTCAAAACTATTCAAAACATTCTAAGAGCTTATTCGATGGTGTCGGATAGAACACCCCAAACTAGCTAACTCGGGCATCATGATGTTCGTGGAGTATTATTATTAAGCTGACGAGTGATAATATATAGTGTAATACCAGAGAGTACTGACTACTGACATAAGAGAGTTATTATATTTATGGTCACCAACTCACCACTGCCCTACCTAGAAATTTTGCAATTTTGTGGTCACAATATTTGATGAAAAACAAGTCATTGATGATGCTACCAAGATTTTTGAATACTTCTGCTGGGAAAGTACGAGGAAGAACATGCCAAAGTAACTTGGAAGCAAACATCGCTTAGGACACAATTTCCCACCACAACATTCTTTGGTAACAATCTACGATTCAACTAGTTAAATAAGCTAGCTCAGTTAGAAAATACACATGAGGTTTATATGTTAAGAATACTATACGTACAGGACAATTGATATGATATACATCATATATTACTTAACAGGGTAAGAGAAAAGAAGATGATGACTTACCTGGAGTGCTCGCCGGAGAGGACGGACGCCGCCTTTGGCAGCGTGCGCTCCAAGCCACGGCGTGTGCCGCCATGCGACATTGCCATCACTACCAGCTGCTATCTTGTGACCACCCAAAACTAGCTCAATCAGCCACTTATTAGGTACCATCTGCCACATTACAAAGCACCCTTTTTCCGATATGGTGGTGGCTCCACTGGTGGAGCTTCCAGGACCAGGATCAGCCACCATCGCCATGTTCACTTTCCCGGTTGCGAAAATGTTCTTGACTTTGCCTTCTATCTTGCGGCAGCCTGTGGCTGCTGTGAAGTGTTGTACTATGTATTGTGCAGTAGATCCCACCTGGTCAATACAATTATTACACAAGAAAGTTCATTGAAGGGGATAATCAAGACGTCTTTGAATATTATTTCAGTAACCTTTAGCTTGTAATAATTTGTTAACATTACATTACAACCTTAAATAACTTTTGTTAGTTAATTTGTTGTTGGCCATCTAATTAACTAAGAATTAATCAAGTACTTGTGTTTGGGCAAAACATATGAATGTGTTTTTATAAAAGTTGAATCTCATTCTAAAGTAAAAGCTTTCCTTTCACATGGTGGGACAAGAACTAGTGTGGCAAATTTGCTAAAACTAAAAA